>CP119666.1:0-397493 GCA_030078075.1 Crithidia sp. LVH-60A
CGCTCGTACTCCTCCACTGTTGGAGCCACTGAAGAGGCGTTGACGTATGTGTAGGTGCCCGTTGCTGCTGCTGCTGCTGCATCGCCTTCTTCTGCGTCTTCTGCCTCATGGACCGGCTCCACCGCGGCGAAGAGGTACAGCGGCAGCAGCGCGCCGTCGAAGTTGTTCTCCGCACGCGCCACCTCCTCGTACGTCATCCATGTCGCCCGCTGCGCCGTCCGCAGCGCCACACGCGCCGGCTGGTCCGTCGACGGCACACCCATCACCGCCAGGTACGGCTTCAGCGGCGGTACGGCGTCCTCAAAGTGGCGGGCGAATAGGGGGTAGACGTGCCGCATCCACCGCCACTGCGGCAGCTCCGTCGCCAGCGACACGTCGTCCGTCACGCTCGACATGGCAAAGAGCATCGGTCCCACACGACCTAAAGGAGCAGAAGACGTCGCGAAGACCGCATGCGGCTCCTCCAATGCAATGCCACGCGTTGCCGCGGTATAATCGCGTGTGTCGGTGCAGGAGCTGCAGTTGGCTTGCACGTGATGCAGCGTCCACGACGGCAGCAGTTGCGGGCTGAGGCGCACTTTGCGACAGAAGAGAGCGGGCAGCGCGCACTCCTGGGGTAGGGTGACGTTAAGGCGCTCCATGGCGTTGTGGTGCTGCACGAGAATCGCCTTCGGTCCTGTTGGCGCGTCGAACTCTTCGATTCCCCACACATCCGCCGCCGCCGCCGACGCCGGCCCCGCGCTGTACTCCAGAATTTTGTCATACATAAAGTCGAAGAAGACAAAGGAGAGCGTGAGCAGCACCACGAGGCAGACCAGCGCCACACTACCTTTCCGCATCCGCAGCACACGGCGGAAGCGAGCGGGGGCAGCAGCGATGACGCGATTCGCCAGGAAGTGTGTCGGTGAGGCGTGCTCGACGCTGCTGTGACGTGCTTTCCCAGGTCGCGGCGGCAGAACACCACTGCCTCCACTGACACTTGCAGTTGGGACTGACGCGGGAGGGCAGCGACACCTCTCGGATCGGCGTCGAGGTGCTCGCGTGGGGAGAGCGAGCATGGTGCACGGCTGTGTCACCGCCGGGGCCACCGCGGCGCGAGAGGTCCCCAAAGCCGTGCATCGGCCTATATTGGCAGAAAAAAAAAAAAGTTGTGCAAGTCCCCTCAACGAAATTAAAAGAAAAAAAAGAGCGGAACTAAAGAGAGGGGGGAAGAAAAGAGAGGTACTGATGCAGCAGTTTGTTTTCGTCTTTAGCAAAGAACAGACAAAGGCAGCAAAAAAAAAAAGGAATATTCTTTTTATCGTTTAGGATGTAAAAGAAAAAAAAATCGAAATCTACAGTGCGTGACCACCTTTCAGCGATATGGGCACAAAACGAATAGAAGCCAGAGAACAAAAGAACACCACACCAGCACGCATGCACACCCACACACTTGCACGAAGAACACCGCGAAGACAGACGAATGTTTTTGCTTTTTTTTTTTGGTTTAATATGTAACCGTTACTCAGCGAGCGACAATGGAAAGAAGCACAAGAAAAAAAAAAGAAAACTGTGCTGTTGCGCTATGACTGCTTCGAACGACGCACAAGTGATGAGAAGGAGAAGATGAGGGTGAAGTAGAAGACGCACAAATACAATCGCTGGTTGATGCCTCGGCTGGAACTTTCTGACGTGCGCCTCCTCAACACGGACAATTGAAAGGGGAGGAAAAGGGAGGAAAAAAGAGGAGGAGAGAGAGAAGGGGAACACACGTGTGCAGCCACAAAAGAAAAACAGATGAAAGCAGCGACGACAATGGAGAGAAAAAAAACAGTGAAGATATGCGATGGAAAGAGCTGGAATTTGCAAGTAAATAAAGTCACTGATAGAAGAAAAGGAATTGAGTGTAAAAAAAAAAAATTGTGAGAAAGTAATAGAAAAAAAACGGGCAGCCACACGAGAAAAAAGGAAAATAAAATTCGAGAAAAGTGAAGATGAAGACAGAAGTGTCGCCGCGTCGAACGAGCTGCGACACGCTTGCCGTTTTCTGCAACTGGGTCAGAATGATTTGAGGAAATATATGCGTAATACTGGCGAGACAACCGGAGAGAGAGAGAGATAGATAGTGGGCTGCGGTACACCGAGAATGAACAGTTTCTCGAGGCCGCAGCAATTTGTGTGCCCCTTCAGCTGTTAAAAGATCCCACCGCTGTTGTGTCGATTCCACTTTCTTTTCTTGTTGTAGGCGAAGTGAAGACTGCGTGACAACAAGAGAGTGGGGTGGGGCAGACAGGATTGCTCACGACGTATGTAGGTGCGTGGGTGCGTGGGTGTGTGTGTGTGTAAGTATGTGTGAATGGGTGGGTGAGGGGAGGTTGGAGAGTTGCATAAGGAGAGATAACTGTTGGGCACGTCAGCGTACTCTACTAGCAAGTCACTTACACTTTGCCCGCGCAATGTAGTCTTCATATTATTTTTGTGTGTGTGCTGCTATTGTTCTACGGAAGAAAATACCAGCGGCACTTTTTGAATATTCTTTTTATGCGGAGTCACCACAGCGATCGAAGATGCGTTTGTGCACACCCGGCTCATCGACGCGCAAGCGTGAAGCAGCCATTGTGCATCGCTCCTAGGATTGTTTTCAGTTTCTCTGCCCATATTTTTTTTTTACTTTTATTATTATTATTTATTAATTTTCTTTTGTAGCGCGCGAACAAATTCACCTATCCGTTATGGTGTACGCCAATATCAACATAGTTTCAACTGTTTTGTTGTTGCTCTTTCGCCATACCCTCGAAGCGAGTGCTTCTTGCTTTGTGGTTTGGCAAAGTCAGACTAGTTCACTCGATGTTTTATAAAACTTTTTCTCTCATCGGTTTCTGCGAGAGTACTTCACGAATTCGCCAGCGCAAACGCCACTCCACCAATCATTTCGCTCTCTTCCGCAACACGCGCGAGAAGAGAAGCGCGGATCCCGCACTAGTGGCCCCGAACAGAAGCGGGAAAAAAATAACGGGTTCAGCATGGTGATGTTTTTTTTTTTTCTGGTGAGTGCCGCCTACTCTTATTGGAGTCGTTCTTCCCCTTTCTCTTTTTCCCTCGAATGTGGCTTTCGCTGCTTCGTTGCGTACGCAGCCTTTATCAGGCGAAAAAAGAGGCAAATTCTTGCTGTGTTGATCGACAAGGCGAACATACACACACCCACACACAGACACACCAACATTCATACCCATGCCACAGTCTAGCGCAATGAAAAACATCTGTTTGTGCCGTCCTTGGCGAGTAGCGACAGGCATGCAGGGTGTCTCGACTACACGCCACAACATTGGTAAGTTTTTTTTCTCAAAGGAGAAAAAAAAACGCATATCAAGCAGAGATAACCAGAAGAAAAAAAAGATAAAGGAGAAAGGAAAAGAAAAAAAAAGTATCAATGAGTGTCGTGGGCACGCGAAACCGGAAAAAAAAAAACCTGTTAGGCAAAAAAAAAAATTAAAAAAATAATAATAATTCTAACAAAATGTGCGGACTAGGCAGCAATACTGCATCCGCTTAACGTGCACCATCACACGCAATAACACACACACACACACATACGTGTGAATATGAGTGCGTGTGATTGCATGGTGCTAAAAAAGAAAAAAAGAAGTAAGCACTAGAGAAAATAAGAAAATGCAATACAAAACACATCGCAAGAAAAAAAAAGAGGAAGAGAGAGGAAGAGAGAGGGAGGAGATATTTGCTGGGGGTCTCCTCATAGTGCGCACAGCGCTGCAACACACTTTCAAAAAAAAAAAAAAAAAAAGGAAAAATAACACTTTTACAAGCAGGAGTTAACAAAAGAAAAAGACAAGAGAGAAAGACGAAGGAAAGTGGCTCTACGAGCTTCAAATACAAATGAAAAAAAAGAAGGATAGTTTCTTCCGACGTGACGCCGTTGTAAAAATCAGTTATTTTCTTTTTGTGTGTTTCCTTTTTTTTTCTTTTCACAGTGAAGCTCAGAGAAATACATGCAACACGGGAAGTAAAAGTAAAACACAAAGGAGTCAAAATATCTACGCAAAGTAAAAGTAAAAACAAATCGTAATTTGAGTTCTTCTTTTTTTCCAGTGTCGTCACAGGAGTTTTTCTTCTCGCCTCTCCGCCTTAAGCGGTGCCACCTGAACTACTTTGAACCGTCACGACGCTGCTGGTGCACTAAAGGAAAAGCACAACCGACAACGTGGGGAGAGAGGGGAACACCTGTGCCAAATAAAAAGAAAGATTAAAAAACCTTCTAATATCCTATTTCGCCGTCTTGTAGCCCGCGCGGACGTTTGTCCTATCGTCCTTCCACCAGTGGTACGCAACGTCGTAGACAGGCACCTCATCTCGCATTGCCATGGCGTAGGCAGGCCCAGCCGAAATGTTGTGGTGCCACACTACATCCGGCAGCGACCGCCAGTCCGTCACCGACGCTGGTAGCGCCCGCTGCGTCTCCGCCGCCCACGCGGCAGCCGCCTCACGCGCCACCTCCTCCCTGCTCTCACCAGGTGCGACATCCGCCAGCGAAAAGTTGAGCTCGTGCGCAAAGTAGTAGTGCAGAAAGTAGACGTCGGCAGGGCGGCAACGGTGGGCGACGACGGTGGCCCACGTGACGGGGCTCACGCGGCCCTTCCGCAGGTCGTGGAAGCGCTTAAAAGACTCTTTTCCGTAGAGGATGCGGTTCTTTGGGCACACCTCCTCCGCTCGTGCACGTCGCTCACGAAGCGTATTGCCCATCAAAACATCCTCCTTGTTAAAGCGCGCACGCTTGTAGAGCGCGAGAAGCGAGCGAGAGTAGTTCTTTGCCGCCAGCTCCAGCAAGTCTGTGTCCGTTCGGTTGGCTGGGCATTCCAGCACGACGCCAACCAGGCGGCGCTGCAGCACAAAAAGCATGCCGGCGTTGAACATCACATTCCCCATTCGACGCGTGCTGCCCCAGTAAAGGCACTCAGTGCCAGCCATGTCCACCGCAGCATCAGCCTCACCACCGGCAAGCGCAGTGTGTGCGGCATCTGTTTGGTGCTGTGGGGGCGGCAGCCGGCCGTTGCGAGGGCCGCGGCGCAGAAGCCGGAAATCACTCAAGAACTGCGGCACCTTCAGGTACATGTCGTCATCCCCTTTAATGATGTACGGCACATCCGTGAACGAGTTGTGGGCGTAGAGGAGCCACAGAATCAGCTTCTGGCTCATCCCCACCTCCACCGGCAGGCCCCACTTCGTTGTGTCGCCAAGCTTCTTCTTGGTCGTCGGGCGGCGGTCCGTCATCATGTCGATCCACACCACGTTGCGGTGCTCAAGTGTCTCCTGCCAGAGGCCGGCAGAGGCACAGCACACGTACTCCGCAGGGGACACAGCAGCGGGGGTGATGGGCAGGTCGATGCTGTGTGCGAGTTGCGCGAGGGGAAGATGACGCACCGCAGACGCCGTCACACGAGTCTCGACAACACCGGCGCAGGGCGACATGTGCGGCTCTGCCGTCTTGAAGTTCTCACGAAGCACGACACGGCGCTGCACGAAACCGTTCACCCCCGTGGCTTCGGCGAGGATTTGTGAAGCTTGCTGGAAGTCACGGACGGTGGGCAGCAGCAGATCGGTGTGCCCGCAGAGACGCACGCCGGCGTTTGGAGCAGGCGTGGCGGGCGGAGTCGTTGATGTAGTGCGTGTTGCGGTCTTGCCTCTCCCCTTATGTGGAATCTCTTCGTCCAGCACATCGTCCTCTTCCCCCGCATCTTCCTTCGCCTTCGCTGCGGTCGTCTGACTTTCTGCTGGCGTCTTTTCCTTGCTCGGCTCCACCGCGGCGAAGAGGTACAGCGGCAGCAGCGCGCCGTCGAAGTTGTTCTCCGCACGCGCCACCTCCTGGTACGTCATCCACGTCGCCCGCTGCGCCGTCCGCAGCGCCACACGCGCCGGCTGGTCCGTCGACGGCACACCCATCACTGCCAGGTAGGACCGCCGCGCAGACCCGCCCTCCGCAGCAGCCTCAGCACCGCCGTCGAGCCGCGTCGACAGCGAGGGGTGGACGTGCCGCAGCCACGACCACTTCGGCAGCTCCGCCCGCACCGACACGTCGTTCGTCACGCTCGACATGGCAAAGAGCATCGGGCCCACGCGGCCCGCAGGGGCAGCTGACGTCGCGAAAACGCCGTGCGGTTCGTGAGGCGCGGCCTCAGCAGCCGGAGTCGCGTGCGCCTTTCGCACGGCGCAGTCAGCAGACGACGCCCGCGCTGTCGACAAGGTCCAGGAGGGCAACGAGGCACGGCTGACGTGAACATGCGCCACGCCACAGTCAGCCGTCGCCTCCGCTGCTAAGCACGTACGCTGCGCAGAGGTCAGGTTGAGGCGGAAGAGAGCATCGGTGTGGTTCACGAGGACCGACCAGGAAGACAAGTCACCATTCAACTCCTCTTGGGGACCCATGGCGGAGATATCCAGCAGGTTGTCCTCCAGCGCATCACCGTCCAGGGCGTCTGGGTCCTCTGCAGTGGCATCCTCAACTGCAGAAAACAGCGATGACGATCCGGGAAGGTTGACCTTTCTGCTTCTCAGAAAACAGAGCAGGACGAAGAGAATAAAAAGAAGTGCGCAGAGGCCGCGGCGGTGGTAAGAGCAGCGGCGGCGCCACTTTGCCTTTGAGCAGCCGCAGTGACGGTGTTAAAAAAACGCCGCTCCCACTGACCGTGAAGCCACCGTTACTACCCCCTTCTGCGTGCGCACCACCGCTGTTGCTGACAACAGCAGAAGCAGCAGCAGCAGCAGCAGCAGCGACATTTGCGCGTGGACGGGGATGCAGCACCGCAGCACTCGTCATTGGAACTCGACAGAAACATGTTCGGCTCCGGTGCAAAAGCTGCTGCTACCCGAGAAAGGCGAGCGGGCGCCAGAGAACGGCGACGCCCCACCGCCCCGGCAGCCCGAATCCCCACCGCCGCGCCACGGAGGTGTGGGAGGTGCGGTGAAGGACGAGTTTGTTCCCTCGTTGCTGAGCTGCGGGCCGTGACCGCTCTTGTGGGGAAGAGGGGAGTCGGTCATGCCGGCGAGTCGAGCCGCAGCGGTGGTGGCGGCGCTGCGCCGCTTCATGGACGTGCGGGTGCCGTCGTCGGCCATGACTACGAGAGAACCGGGAGATAAAAAGAAAAGTTTCTTCTTGTCTGTTGTGCTTTGCGGGGGAAGGAGACGCGAAGGATCAAGAAGAGAAAGGATAGGCAGACTCAGAGCACACACAGCGGTAGAGCTGCTAACAGGAACGCTGGGGAAGAGCTGTCTCCTTTTTGTTGTTAGTTTGTTTTATATAAGAAGGTCTCTTAGCCGTCACCGCTAAGGAAAAAAATTAAAGTAGACTAGTGTCAAGTGAAGAAAAGAGAGAAAAAAATGTGTACTGTATTGTCACTGCGTGCGTGCGTTGTGCTTTGTTGGCTTCGTTACCTACTTTATGTACACATAGATAGATCTTTTTCTCCACAGTTGTCGCTGACCGTGAAGACTGCGGGAAAGTCGAAAAGCAAGAAAAAGACAATGGAAAGCTGTAAAAATAGCGGAGAAATAGAAAAATAAATGTCTTTGGGGGAAATGAAGTGAATAGTCAATGAGGTGCGCTCAAATAGAGACGCACAGAAACGCACGAGCACGCCACAACAAGAAAAGTAAAAAAAAAAGAGGAGAAAGCGAGGACTGGAAGAGGATCAGAAAAGAAGACCACTGCAACGAGAAAAGAAAGAGAGATAAGAAAAGGAAAGGGCGCCGCTTAGGTGCCACTCAGTCCTCCAGCAAAAAAAAAAAAAGAGAAGGTGGGGAATCGTTTGTGCGCGCTGCGCCGACAACGGTGGTAGTGTTGATCGATCGCAGGAGCACGTTGCGAAAGGTCAGAAAGAGTGAGCGGTACTCGCCACTGAAAAGGAAAAAAGGATGGGAGCAGATAGTCAGAAATAAAAATAACCAACAGAGAAACGAAACGAGCAAGAAACGAGAAAAGAAAATAAGACACAAGAGAAAAACAAAAAAAAGTACTTTCCTGCTCTTCTGTGTGCTTTTGTTTGCTTCGTTTATGTCCTTTGTGCTCTTAATTAGGACTAATATATATTCTTTTTTCAGAGCAGACACTGACTGATAAAACAATAAAAAAAAGACAGAGCGGCAAGAGAAAGAAATCAGAAGAGCGATGAACGCAAGTTGACGACGGAAAATGAGAAGCGCGCACACAGACTTTTTTTTTCTAGCAATGACAGCAACCGCAACAGCCCACAAGAAAAAAGTGTTTTGGAATTCTTTTGGAGAAAAAAAAAAAATTTTTTTGCAGCTGCAAGAAAACATAAAAATGAGAAAAAGAAGTTTGGTTTCTTTGCCTTCCGCGTCGCTCGCCCTCTCTTTGAACGTCTACAAGGGGTGAGTGAGTACACTTCTGCTATTGCTGTTGCAGCTGCTGATTGGGTAGCACACGTCACTGCCGAGTTTGTGGCGGCGATCACCGCTTATTTCCGCCTGCGCGATGTTTGCGTGACGAAGAAGGTCTACGAGAAAAATAAAAGGCCAAGAAACGAAGAAGACAGAGGAGATGAGAGAAGTGCGAGAACGCAAAAAAAAAAAAAAGCAAACAAAAAAAAGCCACCGCCGACTGACGCCGTTTAGATCTTTTTCCTCGATCAAGGAAAAAAACAGTAAAGGAAGCAAATATGGAGAAGAGGTGCAGAGAGTGGTAAGCGACAGCTGTAACAGCAGAGGAGAGGAGGGAGAGCACCGCACGTGTGCAGGCTATGCCGACACCCACTCGACAGCGGCGACAAAGTCAGACAGGGAAAAAAAAAGTTCCTTAAATAAAGTAGGAAGGAAAGACGCAATATGAAGCTTTTTCAGAGTGCACAGCACGAAGAGACACGAGATGAGATGGAGAAAAAAAAAAGGAAAGAACAAAAAATAAAAAGAGGAGGAAGGGCTCGAAAGAGAGAGAGAGAGAGAGAAGGGAGATTGTGGAGACACGCCACTGCAGAGCCCGAGAGAGGAATCGATGCGTAAGGAACAAAATGAAGGAGCTTCTCTTAATTGCAGAAAGGAGCAGCGGAGTTTTAGGACAAGTGTGTGTTTGTGTTTGTGTGCGAAGTGCAGGAAAGAACAGAATGGAGAGAGAGAAATAGAGAAGAAGAAGCAGAGTCAAAGTAGTGGGTCGGAAAAGGCAGGAAGACGCTCGCATCCGTCTCTTTTACCCTCGTAGCCGTACAACGACACAAACATAGCGCTTCAAGGTGTGGAAGAAAAGGGTCGAGAAAAAGAGGCTTTGAAGCACCACGCCACCCGCATGTATTCTCCAAAGACCGCAGCAGCGTGGCAAAGAACAGCACAGGGCAAGCATGACGCCTCATTGCAGCACGCAGAAGAGAGAAGAGTGTAAACACTCGTGAAAAAAAACTCACCATCCTCGGCAGTAGAGCGCCGCTCATCTCTGCGCGGCGGGGATCAGCACCAATTTTTTTTTTCCCTCGTCTGCAAAATTCAGCTGCGGCAACTGCATCACAGCAGCGATGCCGCCGCATCGGTTCGTTTTTTTTTTTCACATTACGAACAAACACTGGGAGAGAGAGGAGGAGAAGGAGGAGAACTGCGGTCCTCTTCACGCCGAATGCTTTGCGTCATTAAAAAAAAAAAGAAAAAAATTCCTTCACTTTAGAAAGTCGTTAGTACAAAAAAATGGCAATAAAAGAAGGGCTGCCTTTCAACTCAGCCGCAGCGCAGGCAACGTAGACGTAGCCCAAAAAAAAAAAACTCTACTTTTTTGACGTATTTGGTTTTAAATATATTTTTTCCTGGTTGCCCGCAGAAGAGAGTGCTCTTCAAAGAAACGAGAGAGCTACGCAACAAAAGCACGAAAAAAAGAGAAAAAATGAGACAAGACAAAAATTGATCGAAGCAGAAAGAGGAAGCCGCCGTCACGCTCAGCTTCGGCGTTCGGGTGGCAGACTTTGCAGTACGCAGATAGGAGGAGACGCACGGACGCCTATCAGCACTCCATCACGTGCGGGTTCTCTCCTATCACGTGCACGTCTTAACAAGCAACAGACGACACTGCTTTCTTCGACTTTTGAAGTACGAGGGCGGCAGACGCAGTTGTTATTGACGAGCATACCTCTATTTTTACATCTCCTGATTGATTTCTTTTCAAAATACTTGCACACGACACCAGGTGATAGAAAGCTTCTCGTTTAAGATATACAGAGACACGAAGGCATTCATATAAACTCAATAAAGCGAGTACCACACGTACCCAACGCACATCATTGAGGATTAAAATAAAGGACTGTGGGGGGTTGAGAGGGAGCGTATGGCAGCACTGGGACTGTAACGCTTCTGCGCGCGTATGCACGCGTCTTTTTACCACAAAACTAAGAAACAAAAAGGCGGGGAAAAAAAAAGGAGCAAAAAAAAAAGATCCCAGTAAACCACGCAGGTAGACGGAGGAACGCAGAGGGACAGATTGCGAGAGGTTAACGGATCAAAGCCCTTGTGCAGGGAGGAGTACACAGCCGTCCACTACTCCGCGTCATAGCAAGGGAAAAAAAACAAAAAGCAAGAGCACCATTTAAGAGGAGCAGATGACTCTAACGAAATCACATTGCTAGCAAGAAAAAAAAAAAAAGGCAACAGCAAAAAAAAAAAAAACGGATCCTCCTCATCACATTAAATCGCAATGAAAATAAAAATGAAAACTCGTCAAAACAAAAAAAAGGAAGAAAAACAAACCAGCCACCACCAATAATGCATCACTCTCCGAGTCGTAGGAGGGAAAGAGAGGCAACAATTGAAGGTGCCGGAGTAAGTTTTTATTTATTTTTTTAGAGTAGATAACAGGTAAATCGAGAAAGCCGCCCGTGAAGCACAATCCTCAGAACAAAGCAGGAGCGAGGCAATAAGAGAGAGAAACCGTAACTACTTAAAACTCAGAAGTGCACTTTGACACATTGGAAAAACAGAATCTTTGCAAGACTCTATTTTCAGGAGAAGGAAGACAAAAAAAAAGACGCATTGACTGCTCTTAAAATCTTTGAAAGAAGTCAATGAATAACAAAAATATAAAAAAAAAAGAAAAGGAGAAAAGGAAGAGGAAAACATCACGCCCTGGACTTGCCTCGCTTCCTTGGCACCACCGCATTGTATGCTACATCTAGCGACGGCAACATCAGCAGACGGTAAGGCACGCTGTACACCATAACGTTGTCCCCTTCCGACATCGACGAGAGCGGTGCTCTCACCGGACGCGTCCACATCAGTGGCGCACGTCGATCAAAGCCATAGAGGGACGCGTTTACGTGCTGCATCATCCACGCATCCGCCGCCGCCGTCGCCGCCACCTCGATAGCTGCATCAAATCCCTTCTTTTCCCCGGCCACCTTGTACTCGTGCTGGAAGAAGTAGTGCAGGTAGTACTCATCGGCGGGGGTGCAGTGGTGCATCAGCATGGCCGACCACATCGCCTTGTACTCGTGAATCGAGTACAAATCGAAATGCCGCGACCGTGGTTCCTCCACGAAGACACCACCACGTAATGGGCACAGCTCGCGAATACGCTGGCGCTTGTCACGCAGCATGCGGCCCACAAAGGCATCCTCGATGTGCATCACCAGGTCCCGGTACAGCCGGTCATTAGACGAATTGAACGGTGACACAGCAAGACGCACAGCTTCAAAGTTCAGCACGTCCGACGGCTCCAACACCACCTGAACCAGACGGCGATGAAGCATGTAGCCGCTACCTGCATGATAACGCAAGTCATTCCAGTGTGGATTGCGAAGCTTGTTGCCCCAGTAAATGCACTCCTCTGTCTTCTCGATGCCAACAGGATCGCGAGGCGCACCCACCACCGTCGCAGCACGCTCACCCTGGAACCCAGCACGCATGTAGCGAACATCGCTCACGAACTGCGGCACCTTCAGGTACGTGTCATCGTCGTTCTTCATGATATACGGCACATCGGGGAAGGCGTGGTAGGCGTACTCCAGCCACAACACAAGCTTCTGGCTCATCCCCACCTCCACCGGAAGGCCCCAGTTGCCGCCCTCGCCCATCTTCTTCTTCGAGGTCGGGCGGCGGTCCGTCATCATGTCCACCCACAACACGTTGCGGTGTGCGAGCGCCTCCTGCCACAGCGCCGCCGACGCGTGGCAGATAAACTCGGCAGGGGCAACGGCAGCGGGACGCACAGGCAGCTGCAGCGCGGACGCGAGCTGCGACACCCACGTCGCACCACGATCCACCCCGGTCACCACTCGACTCGCGATAATCTTTGCACACGGCGACTCCGGCAGACGTGAATCATGCGCACCCATGCCCTGCAAGCCATGAATTAGCTCCACGCGGCGCTCCTCATAACTCAGCGCAGCGTCATCATCGTCTTGGAGCAGCATTGTCGACGCGTCCTCGTACTCCGCCACCGTCGGCAGCAGCGGCGACATGTCCGTCACACCCTGCGACAGCTCACGCTCCGCAGCGGCGAAGATGTACAGCGGCAGCAGCGCACCGTCGAAGCCGTTCTCGCTCCGCGCAACGTCGCGGTACGACAGCCACGTCGCACGCTGGGCATCGCGCAGCGACGCACGCACCGGCTGGTCCGTCGACGGGATGCCCGACACCACCAGGTACGGCGTCGTCCCGCCCTTCAGCCCCACGGGCGACGTACCAGCGAACTGGCGCCGCACAGCACGCGACCGGCCCACCCAGCCCCACCTCGCAAGCTCCGCGCCAACCGCCACGTCGTCCGTCACGCTCGCCATCGCAAACAGCATCGGCCCCGCAAGCCCCAGCGGCGCACTCGGCGTCGCAAACACAGCAGCCGCAGCCGCGTCGCTCCGGTTGCCCAGCTGCCGCGCAACAGCAGCCGCGTGCGTCGCGCTGTCCAGGCACTCCGCGCACGCAGCCTCCACCACGTGCAGCGTCCACGACGGCAGCTGCGTCCGCCGCAGCACAGTGCGCGACGCAAGGCCCTTCTCGCGCCGCAGCTGCTGCGCCTTGTCCAGGCAGGTCAGCGGCTCCCGGTGCAACACCAGCACCGACAGCGACGCATTCCACGCCAGCGCCTCCGCGCTGATTTCGGCATCTAAGAGGGACTGCGAAGAGTCGCCATCGCTCGCGAACGACGTGTAAAAGACGAAGGAGAGGAGCAGCACCGTGAGGAGCATGAGGGGGAAAATGCGCTGCAGCGACTTGCGGCGCAGCGCGCACCGGGCCGCAGAAGGGGGCTTGTGAGGTGCTGATGTGGCCCGCTTCCCGCTGGCCGCCGACGGCACCGCGCTGCTGTTGGTGGTGAGGGCAAATGGCCGGTTGCAGGTCGGGCTGGGGAGCGGCGCGGCGAGGCAGTGTTCGCTGTCATCGCTGCGCTTCGTGGCGAGCGCGGTGGAGTTGGCGGAGAGCATCGGCTGTCAAAGCAAGAAGCGGCGGAGAAGAAAAAGACGGAGATGCCTGTCGTGGGTCGAGGGGGCGGGAGCAGTACCAAAGACGGCGAAACCACTGTTTGTGGCACAGTGCTGCCGCGTTGTCAATCGCCTCACGCGCGTATCCGGGAGTGGAGACGCGTTGCTCACGGGACACTTAAAGCCGCTCCGGCACCGGCAGTTGGACGCGAGACGGCGATGAGAGGCGCAGTGCGTGTGGTGCTCAGGCAAGCAAAGAAAAAGGGAGACAACACTGGGAGAGAAGACGCTGCAGCACGCGTGGTGCAGAGCTCACTTAGGAATAGTTTTTAAAAAAAAAAGGGGAAACAAAAAAAAAAGCAAAAAGAAAAAGATAGCAAAAGAGAGTTTAGAGTTAAGTGGCTGTGGGGAGTGAAGCAGCGGAAAGTTGCGGAAGCAAATTGGGGGAAAAAAAGAAAAAAGAGGCGATTTGCGTGACGGGGAGAGAAGAGTGGGGAGGGGCGAGCGGAGAGGGCAAAGCAAAGAGAGGGGGGAGCGCCACCCTGGCCCGAAAATCATCAATGCACGGCCACAAACGCCTTCCGCACCGCAACCACGAGCAAAAGAGCACCACATGGAAGACGCACGGGAGAAAGGGCAGAAGAGAACACATCCATGTGCGCCACTTCCCCGTTCCGGTGGTATCGAGTTTTGTGTAGCGCAAGGGAGTGCTATCGACGCAAAGGTGCCCAAGCAACATTGAGGCAACAATGCACCGTCACGCCTGCTTGATAAGTGCAAACACAAACACTCTTTTTGAAAGTAGCTGTGCGCCTTTCATTCGAACGAGTGGCAGCCGGCAAGATGATCACTTTCCTATGAAGCCCCTCCTGTTGTTTTTTTACTTCTTTTTCCAAATGAAGGCACGCACAGCAGGACACGCCATTTTTTTTTTTTTTGCGGATTTGAATAGCTGTGCTCTCTTGTCGCGCGCTATACGACGACTGCCGCAAAGTACGACGCCATGAAGCCCGGCAACACACCGTGGCAGACCAACCCGCGTCCCCAGCGGCGTAGCACCACGCTGCGCGACAAGGCGGACAGCATCGCTCCGCGAAAGACGGCGGTGTTTGTCAGCAGGAAGTAGTCCACCGCCACAGCGTTCATCTGCTGCTCCACAACGTCATACCAGCGGCGCACCATCCGAGCCTTCTGCCGTGCTACTCTGGCGCCGCGGGTGGGGTTCCCACCCTGCGTCGGGGGCCCCCCCCGGGGCGCCCCCCCCCTCCCCCCCCCCCCTTCCTTTTTCCCCCCCCCCCCCCCCAAAAAAAAAAGGGGGGGGAAAAAGGCGCCACCCCAAAAAAAAAACGCCCTCCCCCGCCCCCCCCCCCCCCCCCCCCCCCCCCCCCCCCCCCCCGGCGCGCCCCCCGCCCTCCCCCCCCAAAAAAAAAAAAACAACCCCCCCCCCCCCCCCCCCCCCCCCCCCCCCCCCCCAAAAAAAAAAAAAAAAAAAAAAAAAATGCGGGTGGGATTCACATCACCATCTGCATCTGGGGCACTGCGGCGCGCAACACCCCTTTCCCCCCCGGGTTTTTTTTCCCCCCCCCCCCCCCCCAAAAAAAAAGGAGGGGGGGGGGGGGGGCCCCCCCCACAAAAAAGGAGGGCGGGGGGGGCCCCCCCCCCCCCCCCCCCCCCCCCCCCCCAGCGGGGGGGGGGGGGGTGGTTTTTTCATAAAAAAAAAAAAAAACCCCCCCCCCCCCCCCCCCCCCCCCCCCCCCCCCCCCCCACCCACCCCCCCAACCATAGAAAAAAAAAAAAAAAAAATATATGGGGGGGGGGCCCCCCCCCCGCCGGGGGGGGGGGGGGGGAGTGCCGGGTGTTCCAGCCCCGATCCCCCGCCTCCGGCTGGTACACCTTTTCCAGCGGTAACACGGCACTGTGAAGGCCCCAGACCGCCTCCTCACACAGCCCCTCACGGCGGCACACATGGAAGCCGATTGTGTTCTTCAGCGCACACGGACGCAACAACAAACCTTTTTCGTCTTGTGGGCACAGAAAACCAACACCGCCCTGCCCATCAGCCGCATCACCACGAGCAACGATTCGCTCTGCCTCCTTCGCAATGGCATCGGAAGGACGCAGCAGGCCCATCAGCAGCGTCTGCTCCCGCAGCGACGGGTGCACGTAGAACGCCATGCGGCTCGACAGGATCCCAAGCCGAGGCTGCGGCTTCACACCCTCAGCGGCCACGTGGTCACCGCCCAGCTGCCCCGCCATCACCGACACGGCCCTCCGCATGCACGCCATCCGCACGTACTCCGCCTCGTCACCATTCGGAAAGACGTCCTTCACAGTGAAGTCCTCCCCTGTCTCCGTCAAGTTCATCCCAACACCACGGTCATCACTGACACTCGTCACCGGCGGGTCGCGCGCCTTCGAGTCCTCCAGCCACGCGTCCACGTTGTACACGCGCGCACCCGTTGCAGTATCAATTGCAAGAACCTCCCTCCAATCCCTTCGCGTTATTTTCGCCCACTCCTTGTCACTCCTCGGACGCGGGTCGGCGTAGTAGTTGTAGCGGCGCAGCGTCATCGGCTCCTTCTCAGCCTCCAGCTCCTTCAGCATCACGCGGGCCTCCGCGTACGACACCAGGCAGTAGCCGCCCTCGCGACGCAGCGCATTGAACCCGTACAGCTTCTGCGCGTCGTAGCGGATGTACGGCGCGTACGTCTCCGGCACCAGCGCAGGCACAATGAAGGTCCGGTTCAGCCTCTTCGACAGCGCCAGCGTGTGCACCATTTCCTGCACCTGGTTGTGCTGCCGGCCAAAGCGGCCAATGAACGCAGACAGGAAGTGCGACGGGCACACCATCTCGAACGGCTCCGATCTGCTTGAGGTCTCGTCGCGACCAAAGCGGATCACAACGCCGCTGCGGTCGCCCGTCAGCGCCACAGACTCCGGCGGCCGCACGTCGCGGTCCACGTCCGTCTCCAGCACGCGCGCAGTCCCGAAGTACGGCGGTGCCGAAGCACCTGCGGCATCCAGCGCGGCATCGCCCACCGCACGCAGCGGCCACGACGGCAGTCGCGGGTACGACACGTCCATCTTCGCAGCGCCGCCACCAGCAGACGCAGCCACCACCGGCCGCACCTCCGCAAGGAACGCGGGGCACTGGTCCGCACGCCCCACAGACACGCCGCCGCCCTCCGCGTCGTAGTCCACCACCACGGCAGCGCTCACCACGGGGGCCGCCCCGTCCCGCGCAAGCGCCGCGTCCTGCGCAGCACCCATCAGGCCAAGGCTCAGCAGCTGCGCCACGCACCGCTGCACCACCACAGCACTGCTCGGCCACGCCGCAGTCGCCGCTCCGCTCCCCGCACTGAACACCGGCGCAGTCCCCAGCCGCACCTGCATCACCTCCGTCACCACGTGCTGCACAGGCGCCGCGGACACCGTCTCCGTCGCGTGCGGCGGCCGCCCCACGTGCACGTACACGAGCCCGTCCGTGCACATCGCACACACCTGGTCCGCAACACCCACTACTACAGGCGGCATGTCGGAATCGTATCGGGTGGGTGCGTAGCGGACCAGAAGTTCCACGCGCTGCTCGGGACTGTGGTCGCGCAGGGTGGTGTCGGCAGTTGCGGAGCTGCCACGCAGGAGCGACAGAACGAGGACCATCATCCACGCAATACCGAGGATGGCGACGATACGCACCGTGCCTGAGGCGGTGCAGCGACGGTTTATCCGCTCGCTTTGCCGCACTCTCGCTGCTATCATGTTCGTGTCTGTCTGTGTCGGTGCGCACGTTCTACGCCCCGTATCGTCAGAGCACTTCAACAAAGAAAATAAGGAAAGCCTAACATCTACTGGGACCACGGCTTTAGAAGGAAGGGGGTGCGGGTAGCATGCATGGGATACGCAGCGGGAGAGAAGAATGTTGAATTGCGTGGGGAAAATGCGAAGGGGGGAGAGAGAAGTAGAAGGGAGAAAAGAGAAACGCAGAGATGGGGAGAAGACGATGCATGAGAAATAATCACCACATAAGCGATCACGGTTTTTTAATTATTTTTAAAGGCGCTCAGGTAGACACCTCGTTGCAAATTAAAAAAAAAGGGGTGTCGACATGCCGCTCTGGCGATCTACCACTCCCTTGCCAGCGTCTCTCCATCCGCTACTACCTCATCCACCAAAAAATGTATTTTTGTTTGGTTTGGTTAAGACGGTAGTGCGATAAGGGAGACAAGTTCTCTTCCCACGATGCCTGGTGCACGCCTAAGAGGAGCGAACGTGCCGAAAAGGGAAGAAACAGATCGTGTAGTGTCTCCGGCCGTCTCTTTATTCAGACCTGCTCATCGCTGGCACACAACCGCGCGTAGCGCTGAGGAGGAACACGAGCAAGGTAAAGGCAGTGATAGAAGAACATCTTCATAATAGGAGAGGTGACTAAATGCAGTAAGATGCGATGCACCCCTGCGTGTGCCGCCGCATGCCACCGCGTCTTTCCTGATCCATTCTCCTGCCTGAAACAAAACGCCCACACTGAGCGCCACCCACGCAGCGTCTCTTTTTTTTCCTTTTCGAACTCTTACAGGATTTGCAATGTTTAAAAAAAAAAGGGTCAGACACTAGAGTAAAATAAAGAAGAGCTTAATTTTTTTTGATTTTTAAAAAAAGCATCAATGAAAAAGGGAACAGCAAGAATATGAACCGTGATGAAGGCCGCTGAGAGACGACGGCGCATAGAAAAAAATTTCAGCGTCTCCTGCTCCAGCTTCCATCCGGCAAAAAAAAAAAAATGAGACAAAGCACGTCTTGAAGCCTCCGCCGCATTGGCTGACAAAGCCCACTGGGTAAAAAAGAAACAAAATTAGGTGTGTTTTCATACACGCTCTGCAACTCATTGCACACGCAGCAGCTAATATTATGTGCACCGCACATACGCACGGCCAGACACACAAAACGCACCAAGCACTCCACAACACACACACATGCCTGGTCCCGTGAGCCACCTTTACTCCTTCTCATATAACTTGCTCTCTTCTTTCTTTCAGAGAGGTCACTCCGCCGCCTTTGCGCTATCACAAAATCACTCCACACCACACCTAAACGATTCGAAATGCACTCGAGAGTTACTGCGGCGTTCAGAAAGTTTTTTCTCCTAAAAAGAAAAATTGGCTACGCTTAAGGAAATCAAGCGTGCTCCCTGTGTAGTCAACTCTCGAAGAAACCCACAGAGGAACGGAAACACGCATGAAAAATGGCACCACTTTACGCCTAAATATAAGTAGGAGCATAAAAAAAAAATTTTAAAATATATATTTTATTTTTATAATACTGCGAAAAAAAAGGATCTCATCACCACATCGCCGTATAGGCGGAGGAGTAGTATCCACCGAGAATACCATGACACGGCAGCCCACGGCCCCAGCGGCGCACCATCACGTTGGTAGAAACAGAGGACACGGCGACGCCACGGAACGTGCCCGTGTTCGTCAGCATGAAGTAGTCGAAGGCCATCGCGAACATCTCACCGAACGCAGGCTCGTAGAGGTCCTCCATCGTACGCACCCTCATGAGTTCATCATAAACACCACTTTTCTCCCTCCCAGACAGCTCCCGACTTACCTTCTTTATCGTCCTTCTGTACATTTTGATAAAGCTGGTGCCGACACGTCGGTCGTACGCGCTGAGAAAACGCTGAGGGAACACCTCGGCTTCTCCCCATATCGCCTTACGTCCCGTATCATTGGCATAACGAATCAACACACCATCCACTTCTCTAGCAATCGGTCCGCTCTGGTCGTCGTACGCCATGTAGATGGTCGGCACCACTGCCGCAGCACCAGCACCAGCACCAGCGTCCGCCGTCATGTTGTGGCGCATCCATCGCGTGTACTGCCGGTACAGCTCCACCACACGCGTCCGCGACAGTGCGCAGTCCAGCTCCATGTTCCGCAGCGTCGACACCGGACTCGCCCAGCTCGGGTCCTCCTTGTCCAGCTGGAAGCGTTGGTCGATTGCGTACGCAGTCTGGCCAATTACGACACCCTCCTTGCGGCACGTCCCCTCACGGCGGCGAATGTGGAGGCCGATCACGTGCTTGAAGTTGACCGGCCGAAGCGTGTTGTGCATGCTGGCATTGTTGCCGTCCGTCGCATCCACCGGCCACAACAGCCTCGACGCAGTCTGCGAGTACAGGCGGTCCGCCTCCTTCACAATGGCATCGGACGGACGCAGCAGGCCCATCAGCAGCGTCTGCTCCCGCAGCGACGGGTGCACGTAGAACGCCATGCGGCTCGACAGGATCCCAAGCCGAGGCTGCGGCTTCACACCCTCAGCGGCCACGTGGTCACCGCCCAGCTGCCCCGCCATCACCGACACGGCCCTCCGCATGCACGCCATCCGCACGTACTCCGCCTCGTCACCATTCGGAAAGACGTCCTTCACAGTGAAGTCCTCCCCTGTCTCCGTGAACCTCATCCCAACACCACGGTCATCACTGACACTCGTCACCGGCGGGTCGCGCGCCTTCGAGTCCTCCAGCCACGCGTCCACGTTGTACACGCGCGCACCCGTTGCAGTATCAATTGCAAGAACCTCCCTCCAATCCCTTCGCGTTATTTTCGCCCACTCCCTGTCGCTCCTCGGACGCGGGTCGGCGTAGTAGTTGTAGCGGCGCAGCGTCATCGGCTCCTTCTCAGCCTCCAGCTCCTTCAGCATCACGCGGGCCTCCGCGTACGACACCAGGCAGTAGCCGCCCTCGCGACGCAGCGCATTGAACCCGTACAGCTTCTGCGCGTCGTAGCGGATGTACGGCGCGTACGTCTCCGGCACCAGCGCAGGCACGATGAAGGTCCGGTTCAGCCTCTTCGACAGCGCCAGCGTGTGCACCATCTCCTGCACCTGGTTGTGCTGCCGGCCAAAGCGGCCAATGAACGCAGACAGGAAGTGCGACGGGCACACCATCTCGAACGGCTCCGATCTGCTTGAGGTCTCGTCGCGACCAAAGCGGATCACAACGCCGCTGCGGTCGCCCGTCAGCGCCACAGACTCCGGCGGCCGCACGTCGCGGTCCACGTCCGTCTCCAGCACGCGCGCAGTCCCGAAGTACGGCGGCGCCGAAGCACCTGGGGCATCCAGCGCGGCATCGCCCACCGCGCGCAGCGGCCACGACGGCAGCCGCGGGTACGACACGTCCATCTTCGCAGCGCCGCCACCAGCAGACGCAGCCGCCACCGGCCGCACCTCCACAAGGAACGCGGGGCACTGGTCCGCACGCCCCACAGACACGCCGCCGCCCTCCGCGTCGTAGTCCACCACCACGGCAGCGCTCACCACGGGGGCCGCCCCGTCCCGCGCAAGCGCCGCGTCCTGCGCAGCACCCATCAGGCCAAGGCTCAGCAGCTGCGCCACGCACCGCTGCACCACCACAGCACTGCTCGGCCACGCCGCAGTCGCCGCTCCGCTCCCCGCACTGAACACCGGCGCAGTCCCCAGCCGCACCTGCATCACCTCCGTCACCACGTGCTGCACAGGCGCCGCGGACACCGTCTCCGTCGCGTGCGGCGGCCGCCCCACGTGCACGTACACGAGCCCGTCCGTGCACATCGCACACACCTGGTCCGCCGCCCGCACCACCACCGCAGGCAGCACCGTCTCGTCCACGTTCATGAACACTTTATCACCGCTCGGAGCAGCAGTCGGGACGGTGGCCGTCGTATTGGGTTGCAGTTCGGGTTGAGGTGTCGGCACGTCCACCCACCGCACACTCACAACGCACAGGTACACGAGGAGCAGCGCAAACAGTGTCAGCGACAGGTGCAGTGCCGACGAGCAGCGCATCATATTTTTTAAAGCGATCCGCGCGGCACTGTTCTGTTGCTCATGTCCGTCACGCGCACCGCCAACGGCCTTCGCGTCGCTACGGTGCTTCATCACGAACAGCGCAAGTGGTGCGTTGCCCGAGTAATGCTACAGCAGCACGCACAGAGTGACGGAACACTGATATGGAGAAAGTGAGGGTTGGGGAGGATCGACGGTTAGAGGTCAGCCTGTGTTGGGTTTCGCTGCGCAGGGAAGATGCAGGCGTAGTTGAGGAGGCGGGAAAGACGAGGGGCAGCAGCACTGCACTTCTGGAAGACGATGTCAGTGCGCAAACAGATCTGCGTACACGCAGCAGCAGCAGCACGCAGTGTAGAATAGCGAGGCCCACAGTGAGACTGTGCAGCACCGCGAGACCATTACAAAGAGGGAGGAGAGAGGACAGCCGGAATAGAGAGTTGGAGGCACAGAGCACAAAACATGGGAGGCGACAGCGCAGTGGCCGCACACACACAGCACACTGCGGTGCACGAGTATACCGCGATCGACGCAGACGCGTGCCAAGACCGCAATGAAAACGCCGTCTCATGACTGCCAGACACACACAAACACATACACGCACAAAAGTAGCCTGCACGAAAAAAAAACTAATAAGAACAGTAGAGTCAGTCACGTGTAATTATAAATTTGAAGAAAACGCTCCGATGTAGCAATACTCAGTTTCGGAAAATCAATTCTTGATTTTTGCGAAGCACCAACGAAGAGCGTCTTGCACCAAAACACCCTTTGGTACATCGGGGACTAGACCGAGTACTATCCGCCGAGAACACCGTGGCAGGGCGGCCCACGGCCCCAGCGACAAAGAATCACGTTAGTCGACATAGAGGACACGGCGACGCCACGGAACATGTCCATGTTCGTCAGCATGAAGCGGTCGGAGGCCATCGCAAACAGAAATTCAGCAAAAGAGGGGTCGTACAGCTAATGCATCGAGCTTGCTTTTCCTATCTTCTTTTTTATGTTTCTGGTAATGTGCTTCGCAGGAAGATAAAAAGAGAGGAAAGCGTGGATAAAAAAGAATAATTAATTAAGAGTTGATCAGCGAGCCTAACATGGAAGGACATAGCGATGTGGTGTGCAGCTGCAAACATTCAGAGAACCTTTCTTCTCAATCTTCCTCCAATGTGTGATTTTCCTGTTTCTCGGAAGCCGACAGAAACCTGAATTTCCCCGCCCACGTACTCCGTCGCCTCTGCCCCGCAGTGAAGAGGGTGAGGGAAGCCCAAAAATGAAGGTCACGTAACGGCGCGAAGCGCCACAGAAGTATTTCACAATGCTGAAAAAAAAAAAAATGTATTCAGGTCACTTGAAGAAAAAAAACAATTTAAGGTTCTAGGTAAGCTAAAGCGCGCATGAGCACAGCACGGGTGCGCGCCGATTACACATGAAACTGAAAAAAAAACTGAACAAAACCCTCTTTTTCTTTTACAGCTAGTGGGTATCAATGCCAGAAGAAAGAGAAAGAAAGAAGGAAGAGACGGGAGTCGCATGCAGCATTAGCTAAAAATCGAAAATAGTAAGACACGGAAAGATAGAAGAAAAGAGAGGGCCACATGCCACTTCCCGCAAGCTGCTGTGCAGAGAAAGCCCCTTACCGACGGACACGGAAAGAACATGAGAGTGTGCACAACAAAAGAAAAATACTCTGTGAAACCGGGCGTTTGTTTGTGCCTTCGACGAGCACATCCGGCGAGGGGGCGTGCGCAGACTCGCAGCGCTCTGTGGCGAGGAGCTGTGTGTGCTCCCAGGGCACGCCGCTCTTTGCTAAACGAAACAAAGGGGACAATGGAGAGAGGATGAGGAGGAGGGAAGCGCGTGGCTGGGCCTCTTTAACTAGCACATCCACCCACTTCCCATCCCCTTCAACCTCATGAAACAAAGTAACAAACATAAATGGTTTATAGGTATGTTTGTGGTTTTATCTCTTTTTTTTTTGTGTGGGTGTGGGTGTGTGCGGGTGTGTGTGCGTCTCCTCGTCGGTGCAAAGGCGGCTGCCATCCTTCCCTCCACGCACAAGTACCCAGCAGAGTGCGTGCGACGAGCGGCGCCGTTCTCGACAACTTCCGCGTTTCTCACCACAAATAAAAAGATAACACCAGTGAAAAAGAAGCTGAAAGCAACGCATACGCGCCACATCTGGTGTTGCGCCATACGTTTAGTTGTCTTTAGTCTCCTCTAGCCCTCGACGCACCGCCACCATAAAACAGGTGTCAGCGACAAGTCGACGGCTAAGCCATCGCCTCCTTCTCTCTCTCTCGTCTCCGAATGAGAGTACGTTTGTGCGCACTTGGAGGGGTAAGACAACACGCAGACGAAAGAAGTTGTGCCTGAAAAGATGTGCTCGTGTGGATCGCTGAAGCAGGCAGCCCAAACGACAGACAACCTACCTTTCTTGGCAACCCCGCTCTAGTCCACAGACCAGTACAGCCGCCTCCCGCACACACAGACACACACACACAGACACACAAAAAAAAAACGCTGCGTCAACACCAGTGAGTGAAACATGAGAAGAGAGAGAAAAAAAGTAGCTAAGAACAACCACAACGTGTGTAGAATGACAAAAACAAATGAGAATTATGGATGTACTGGAAACGCATAATGCAAGACTGATATTGAGAACAACTGAGAGAAAAGGGGGAGGGGGCCGGCGGCCACATCACGACGGCAAAGCGAAAAAAAAAAAAAAAGAGAGAAAAATGCACGGAGTCGTGCGTCAATGAGCATTGCAAGAAAAAAAAAGAAAAGCAAAGGAGAACGAGAGAGCGACAAGCATAACTTGTGCGTCGACGAACAAAAGAAAGTACGAAACGAATAAAGAAAATGATATCAAATTAAAAGGAGATTATATACTTCAAAGGGAAACAACAACACAAAGTGTACGTGTATGCGTGTTGTTGAAAGCACGCAGCATGGTAAATTTGATTGTTGTTGTTGTTTTTTTTTTTCTGTGTGCGTATGTGTTCCCTCTTGTTGCGAGCGAGAGTAAAGTAAGAAGATGGACAGAAAGAGAGAGAGAAGCAACTGAGCCGGTGGCAGCTGCAGCGACTGCGCCTCTCTGACTTTCCACACAACAAAGCCGCATTGAAGGCACAAGCGTCTTCGGTGCTCCTCCACCTCCGTACGCTCAAGTCTCGTTTTTTTTTTTTTACAGCTCTAGCTCCATAAAGAAATCATAGCGAAATAAATAAAAATCAGCAAGCAAGTAAACAGAGTCATAACAATGAAAATAAAAGCAAAAAAAAAAAAAACGTTAAGCGAAAACAAAGCACGGGCAATTGCAATTTTTCCACGGTCCTATTCTTAAGCAAAAGGGGCTACGAGAAAGCGCATAAATTCAACGAATAAACTTTCTTTTTTTCGCCTTCCACGCCTGCACGCCTGGGTCTACGCGAAATCGAGGTACAGCGCAATCTACCCCACTGATCTTCCTCCGCTACCGCATCATACTCTGCCATGTGCAGCCACAGCGGTGCTGCACCACACAGGAAGACCCTCAAGAAAAAAAAAATACGGGAGAGGAGGATCAGTAGGAGACCACGATGCGAAAAGGTAAAAAAAAAAGAGAAGTAAGGCTTCAACAAATAAAATAAAAAATGGTAGTGGACTACGTGTGTTACGACACGCAGCGAGCATACCACGGCTCCTTCTTTTAGAAAAAAGAATAAGGGAGACGATGCCATGCACTTAACTGGGAGAAAGCATCCAACACCGGTAGCCAGAAAGCGGTCTGTGGTCGGAAACAAAAACCGGTAAAGAGAGAAAAAAAGGAAAAAGAGAAGCGTAGCTGACAGAAAAGTCATTGATTCCGGCCAATAAATTTGATCCTCAGTCACGTGTCCCTTTTATAATCGTTTTTCCTGAGTCTCTCCTCACCTTTTGCACGGCACAAAAGCACACCGATGGTGGCTCAAGATGTCTTTTTTCTGCCTTCTCCTAGCCCGGTTATGTTTCACTACTTGGGAATTTAATGCAGCAAAATAACAAATAATATAATGACGAACATAAAAAACAAAAAGCATTTTTTTAGCACAGAGGAAAGTACAGTCAGGAAGCACACACCCAGTTTAGACGTCGACATCATTCCCCGCTTGGCATCGGTGCGTACTCGTCAGTGAGCTCATGCGGAATGTGTGGCAACGTCAAGAAGGCAAGTGCGAGTTTAGTCACCTCTCCACCTAGCGAGCAACGCAAACGCAGCACAGAGTGACACAGGAGGCACTGCTCCGCTTGAGAGTCGCTCTGTGGCATTGTTTGCCCGTGGAGAAAAAGAAGGTAAAAATGCTTGAATACGAGGACGTAAGATAGGCTGGAGGTTTCGAAAAAAAAAATGAGTGATGAAGCGCAGAGCCACAACTCGGTGGAGTCTCGCTACGTCATCACGTACCATATAAATATATATCAAAAGGAAAAATAGATCGAAACCTATCCAAGACGTTCCGGTAAGCAAAGGCGAAAATCTACGTTTCATAGCCAGTCAAGACAGAGTAAGAGTGCAGGCACAATAAGCGGAAAAAGTATAAAGCCAGTCCTGAACACCTCCTCTGATCAAAGGCATATGTTATAAGCCAAAGAATTGGGAAGCGCTTCCACCTGATCCGCCCATCTCCACAGAACGAGAAAAAAAAGAAAACAAAAAAAGAAAAAGACAAAAAAACACTGCTCCGCGAGGCTGCTGAGAGTAACTAGATAAAAAGGAAGAGAAAAACGTCTCACAGCAGCAAGCGAAACCACTGTGCAGGAGAGAGGGGAGAAAGAAAAAAGAAAAAAATATTTATGCTTTAAAAACAGTAACCGATGCTGCAGCTGGTAAAGCGGCGGTCACCGCCGATCTTAAGAGAGATAACGGGGGAAAAAAAAAAGAAAACAAAAGAGAAGGGGCGCCGTTGCATCACGCTACAGCATGTCTCACGCTGCTCTGTGACTGCATCAGACTTCTTTCTGTGCGCCTCGGAACAGGTGCGTGCGTGCGTGGGCACGCCGACGTACTCTCTGCTTTGCCGAAGAAACTTGTTAGCCATGCACCACCGTACTAGGGAGTAGCGGAGCGCCTGGCCTTGTCCAGCGCGGGGAACTTGAAATGGAGATAGTAGATATTATACACGCTCACGTTGTCCCCTGCCGGCACAAAAGAGGAGACCTTCTTCTTGCGCGTCCAGCGCAGCTTTGGAAGGTGACCGATACCCGTGATGTTCCACGGAAGATTATCCTTCATCCACTTGCGGGCCGCAAGGCGAGCACGGCGCTCCTGCTTTCCGTTGTAGCCGTCACTCCGCTGCGCAACGGACCGCTCGTGCTTGAAGTAGTAGTGCAGGTAGTACTCATCTGCGGGGGTGCAGTGGTGCATCAGCACGGTATCCCACTCTACCTTGCGGTACGCGTGGAGGTCGAGGTGGCGCGACTTCCCCTCCTCGACATAGGTTGCGCCGTGGGAGGGACACACAGCACGAATACGGCGGCGCTTGTCACGCAGCATGCGGCCCACAAAGGCATCCTCGATGTTCATCACAAGCTTCTCGTACAAGTGCTTATATTTCTTGTTGAACGGAGTAACACCCAGACGCACAGCTTCAGAGTTCAAGCGGTCTGACGGCTCCAGCCCCACCTGAATCAGACGGCGATGAAGCATGTAGCCGCTACCTGCGTGGTAGCGCAGTCGGCTCCAGAAAGGAGAGCGAAGCCTGTTGCCCCAGTAAATGCACTTCTCCGTCTTCTCAATGCCAACAGGATCGCGAGGCGCACCCACCACCGTCGCCGCGCGCTCACCCTGGAACCCAGCACGCATGTAGCGAACGTCGCTCACGAACTGCGGCACCTTCAGGTACGTGTCGTCGTCGTTCTTCATGATGTACGGCACATCGGGGAAAGCGTGGTAGGCGTACTCCAGCCACAGCACAAGCTTCTGGCTCATCCCCACCTCCACCGGAAGGCCCCAGTTGCCACCCTCGCCAATCTTCTTCTTCGAGGTCGGGCGGCGGTCCGTCATCATATCCACCCACAACACATTGCGGTGTGCGAGCGCCTCCTGCCACAGCGCCGCCGACGCATGACAGATGAACTCGGCAGGGGCAACGGCAGCGGGACGCACAGGCAGCTGCAGCGCGGACGCGAGCTGCGACACCCACGTCGGGGCCGCGTCTGCACGAGCTTCATAGCTCTTCGTGACGATCGTCGCACACGGCGACTCCGGCAGACGCGCATCATGCGCACCCATGCCCTTCAAGCCATGAATTAGCTCCACGCGGCGTACCTCGTGAGCAGGCGGGTTTGTGGTCTCCTCGTCGTCGTCGTCTTCACGCAGAAGCAGCATTGTCGACGCATCCTCGTACTCCGCCACCGTCGGCAGCAGCGGCGACATGTCCGTCACACCCTGCGACAGCTCACGCTCCGCAGCGGCGAAGATGTACAGCGGCAGCAGCGCACCGTCGAAGCCGTTCTCGCTCCGCGCAACGTCGCGGTACGACAGCCACGTCGCACGCTGGGCATCGCGCAGCGACGCACGCACCGGCTGGTCCGTCGACGGGATGCCCGACACCACCAGGTACGGCGTCGTCCCGCCCTTCAGCCCCACGGGCGACGCACCAGCGAACTGGCGCCGCACAGCACGCGACCGGCCCACCCAGCCCCACCTCGCAAGCTCCGCGCCAACCGCCACGTCGTCCGTCACGCTCGCCATCGCAAACAGCATCGGCCCCGCAAGTCCCAGCGGCGCACTCGGCGTCGCAAACACAGCAGCCGCAGCCGCGTCGCTCCGGTTGCCCAGCTGCCGCGCAACAGCAGCCGCGTGCGTCGCGCTGTCCAGGCACTCCGCGCACGCAGCCTCCACCACGTGCAGCGTCCACGACGGCAGCTGCGTCCGCCGCAGCACAGTGCGCGACGCAAGGCCCTTCTCGCGCCGCAGCTGCTGCGCCTTGTCCAGGCAGGTCAGCGGCTCCCGGTGCAACACCAGCACCGACAGCGACGCATTCCACGCCAGCGACTCCGCGCTGATTTCAGCATCTAAGAGGGACTGCGAAGAGTCGCCATCGCTCGCGAACGACGTGTAAAAGACGAAGGAGAGGAGCAGCACCGTGAGGAGCATGAGGGGGAAAATGCGCTGCAGCGACTTGCGGCGCAGCGCGCACCGGGCCGCAGAAGGGGGCTTGTGAGGTGCTGATGTGGCCCGCTTCCCGCTGGCCGCCGACGGCACCGCGCTGCTGTTGGTGGTGAGGGCAAATGGCCGGTTGCAGGTCGGGCTGGGGAGCGGCGCGGCGAGGCAGTGTTCGCTGTCATCGCTGCGCTTCGTGGCGAGCGCGGTGGAGTTGGCGGAGAGCATCGGCTGTCAAAGCAAGAAGCGGCGGAGAAGAAAAGACGGAGATGCCTGTGGTGGGTCGAGGGGGCGGGAGCAGTACCAAAGACGGGGAAACCACTGTTTGTGGCACAGTGCTGCCGCGTTGTCAATCGCCTCACGCGCGTATCCGGGAGTGGAGACGCGTTGCTCGCGGGACACTTAAAGCCGCTCCGGCACCGGCAGTTGGACGCGAGACGGCGATGAGAGGCGCAGTGCGTGTGGTGCTCAGGCAAGCAAAGAAAAAGTGAGAGAACACTGGAGAGAAGACGCTGCAGCACGCGTGGTGCAGAGCTCACTTAGGAATAGTTTAAAAAAAAAGGAAACGAAAGAAAAAAAAGCAAACAAAAAAGCAAAAGAGAGTTTAGAGTTAAGTGGCTGTGGGGAGTGAAGCAGCGGAGAGTTGCGGAAGCAAATTGGGAAAAAAAAGAAAGAGGCGATTTGCGTGACGGGAGAGAAGAGTGGGGAGGGGCGAGCGGAGAGGGCAAAGCAAAGAGAGGGGGGAGCGCAACCCTGGCCCGAAAGTCATCAGTGCACGGCCACAAACGCCTTCCGCACCGCAACCACGAGCAAAAGAGCACCACGTGGAAGACGCACGGAAAAACGGCAGAGGAGAACACATCCATGTGCGCCACTTCCCCGTTCCGGTGGTGTCAAGTAACAGATACTTCTTTTTCCTCCGCCGCTCGTGTAAGAGAGAGGTAGAGGTACATAACAGGAGCAAATTCGGTTCAAGAGCGAGAGACAGCGAGAATCACATTTGTGAATGAGGCTTTGGAAAGTTGGGTTATCCCAAGTCTCTCTCATTCCCTCCCGTGTCACACAAGGATATAGAACAAGAGTAATATTCAACGGAAACTCACAGGCCTGCTCTTCGAGCCTACCGCACATCTTGCTGCATCTCATATCTGTTTTGTGTATACCTGAGTTTTCCTTTCAACAAGCGAGAATGCGAGGTCCGCTTCCTGCCTGTCTCGTTCTTGCTAACCCTACCCATGTCGTGTGTCACGTGCCCAAGTCGTCCGGTAAGCAGGGTCGCGGCTGGGGCCGTCGGCGCGGTTCAGAGCGGATTTGATGTACTGTGCCGATACGATGGTGTGCAGGACGGCATCAGCACATCACGAATTTCAGCGTTCAGAGCATGACTGCGGGCGAAGCCACGGCGAAATGCGGACAACGCGGAGATGCTGTCAATATACAGGTGGATATCTACATGCTCCCCCAAGAACGGAGCAAAAGAGTCGAAGGCGGCGCGCGCAGATCAGATCTCTGCAGCATTGATGCTCGTTGCTGGGACGCTCCACCGGCTTCCCGTAACCGCAGCCTGCTTGGCGTCGCGGTTTACGCAGACCGCACCTCATCTGCTTAGGGTGGCGTCGGTATAATGGTCGTAGGTCGCTGTCGGCGGCGCGGCGTCTTCTGCGTCGCAACCGCAAGCCGAGAGCGTACCTCACGCAAAAAGCACGTGGGCCAGGTGCTGCTGGGGCTGTCCCTGTCATCAAGCCGCGACTCCACCTTGAGAGATGTCGCCGCGTGGACGTAAGGAACCACCAGCAGCGGCGGACAGCGATGCGGAGCACTCGCGCGGCAAACCAGAGATGACCCATCGACTGTTCGAGGTCGTCGACCGTCAGCCTATTCGGTGCCTTCGCGAGCAGCTTCCGATGCGATTTGCTACCGAGGCACACGGTCCGCGCCTGGTGGTCAGAAGCGATACCAGCGAAAGTGTACTGTGTGTGGAGACACACGTTGCATCGAGGTTGAACGAAACGCTAAACTTCTCTGCTCTGGCACGCGTCGCCAGCACAGCAGTCTCCACTGCTGCCCGAGACCTCATCCGCTGTATATAGCCGATCCAGACGTTTACGCTGACATCGGGGGCAGGCGCGAGGGCGTACTGTGGGTGGCCCGCCAAGGCCGCTGTCACCATCTGCATCACCTCAGGGCTGACGCTAAGACCCATCGGGAGCACTGTCATCGGGTGAGTGCTGCAGCCTGCAGCCTGAAATAAAAAAAAGAGAGAGAGGGCGGAGGCGCAATGGAATCGGGACCGGGAAGAACGAGCTCGTCAGGTCGGTGATGCCGCCGCACTCGTGCAACACCAGGTGCCACAGCTGTGTGTTGAGATCGAGCGGGCTAATGTAGCCCTCACCCTCCAGCAAACGATTCACCTGTGTTGGCCGCAGGATAAAACGGCGCCGCAGTGTGCCTTTTTTTCTCCTCAAACGCGGTGAAAGCCGAACCAAACGTGGGCACTGGCGACGTGCAGGGTTCGACGACGCGCGCGGCGGTCAGTGCTGCGACGTCCCGCAATCTAATGGAGGCGCTGTGCGTGTTGAACACGCTCGTACGTGGACATCGTTCAAGTAACTCCCAAATGGACTGCACGCGGGTTCGTTTCGCAGGGGAGAGCGAAGTGCTCACGTCGGTGAAACGCATAGGTTCCACTTGTACCACCTGCAACGGCGCGACCCGCTCGGCTGCACTCACGGGCAACCGTGCGTGGGCTCGGCGAGGAAGAACGGAGTGTAACGTCTTCGGAAGTCGTTCTTCAGGCAACGTCTCGGCCCATCCCTCACTAACTGCAGCAGGCAAGTGAGGAGACCCGTGCCAAGATGGCGAGCCACCGTAATCTGCTCGGCGCTGTAACGCACCGTCAAGTCCCCCAAGACCGGAAAGTTTGGCGCGTGCTTGCCCAGCAAGGGAACCAGGGACAAGAGGTTGCTGACCTCCAGAAGAACGCTGAGCACGCGCATGATTGCGCCACGTTTGATGCTGTGAGCGCTGTAGTCGTACGGCATCAGAATCTCGCGGATCTTTGACGTGGGGAACGGGAAGAGAGGCTGGTTGGATGGGGTGACTCGACACGCCACTTGGTTGAACGCGGCCAGGTGCGGTATTCTTTTACCGCGAATCACGCAATAAAGATCCGGACAGAAGGGGTTGGTGCGCGACGTCTTCGTTTCGGCCCCGAAGTAGGCCACAATCTCCGAAGGTGGGGTCACCAGAAAACTCGCGGCCGTGAGGCGTTGCACTTCGTCCCAGCGGCTGGCCGTCTTCCAGGCCAACAATCGCAGAGATGCCACTCTGCGGGGGAATCTGCTGGGAGATGCGCCGCATATCGACACGAGACATGGGACGGGCTTGAGGGAGGGGCTGGAGGGCGCCGTTGCCTCTCAGGGCCGTGCCCAAGAGAGTCGACGTGGCGTGAGGCAGCTGCTGCTTTCGAAACACAGTGATTAGGTTTCGAGCGTACGTGTGCTTGGATTGCACACTGACGTCCATGCTGTACACGAACAGCGCTGCGTTTTCGTCGGTGATGGGAAGATCGTGTATATCGAGAAAGACCCGAAGCCGCTCCCAGAGACTCCCCATCTGCTGCCATGTATTCGCGCTCCAAATGCCCTGCATGAAGTCGTGAAAATTGTCTCGAAGCGTCGGAAGGTGCACAGGCTGTGGCACAGCCCGTACCTGCGGCGCGTGACGCGACAGCAGCGTCTGCACCAACGCGCCGCTTCACCGGTTTCCCTTTCCTTCGGCTGCACCGCCGCCGTTTTTTTTTTCTTCCGAAAGTAACCACGGTTCTTGGACTGACGGATGCTGATCGCGTTGGCGACAGAACGCGTCCCCAGCACCGTCTCGAGCACCGTCTCGAGCTCCCCCATCATGCGGGTGGCACCTGTCCCCATCTGATGCTGAGCGTGGACCGTGGCGCTGTCGAGGTGGACGCCCTTCGCCTCTGCTGCCTCCACCAGCAACACTCTGAAGGCTTCATTGATGCGGAGGGCGTTGTGGGCTTGGTGGGGAGCGGCAGTGTCCGCCGCCATCCGGTCCGCGAAGAGCGCGTCAAAGTTTCGGAGGGCCAATCGGCAAGTCGGGCTTCGCACCTGGCACTCGTACATCTCAAGCTCGTGCAGGAGTGCCTGCCGGATCAGCGGTCCATTGCGTGGGACAACCAACGCCGGCCAGGTGCGGCAGTCGACGGAAAAGGTTGCCTACAGGGACGGCAAAGACTGCGGTATCACCGTGGCGTGCGGGGCGAGGGCAGGGTATGCTTGTGGCTGCGTCAAGACGGGACCAGTCGCGGCTCCGGAGACCGGGGAACGCGTGCTCCAAGCCTTGCATGCGGGAGAGCAACGCCATGCTCGTTTCACGAAGCTCATTGAGAGCTTCCTTGATGACCTCGCCATCAAAGTTGCTCAGGGTGTTGGCGGCCAGCCGGTCCACTTTTTCTTCAGCGAGTTGTAGGTGCTTGCGCAGGTCCTCTTCCGTGCGCTTGTGCTCGAAGGTGGTGGTCGCGAAGATGTGGCTCTCCTGGCTCTCCTGTATCTTCTCACACTCTTTGGTAATCAGAGGGGAACCCTTGCGGGTATAGGCGGCCGCGCACACCCGGATGAAATCACTGAGGACTGATCCGAGACGAGTGCGACACCCGCTGTCGCTCAGCGTCATCAAGTAGGCGTCTGGGAGGTTAAGCCGCTCCTTAAGGAGCCTTCCGATGCGGCCGTCCACGTCCAACACCTCCGCTTTCGTTGAAATGGGGTGAGTTCCCCAGCCTTGGGCTGTGATCAGGTGACGACAGCGCTGCGTGTAGTCGCCGTTAAACTAAAAAATATATAAAAAACCCAACAATTGTGTTGCGAAGTCGAAGAGGATGACACCGCGTGCTGGTGCCTCCGAGACAGCAACTGCTGCTTCGATGGTGAGGCCGCCCGCTTCGATCACGAAAAAAGAGAAACACGCCGCGTGAATGAACTCTGCTGCGGTTCACATCGTGATTAGAGGAGTCTTCATTGGGTTGTTTTTATATATTTTTTTTTAAACCTCGGATGAGCTTTTAACGACAGTGGCGAAGGAAGGAGAAAGGAGGGGTGAGAAGGAGAGAGAGTGACGACGAGTTGGATGCGTCATCCTTCACCGCCACAGACTACCCTACACCATAATAAATGTGAATATCTCTCTACTAATGCTCGACTCATCATGTATGAATGTAGTAGAAGGTTGGTGGAGGAGGATTAAGGAAGAATAGGAAACTATAGCGGAGGACGAAGCTATGTACATAGGTCTCATATGGGCGACTATATAAGTCAAGCCGGCTCGCATCTTTCCACACTTATGAGCATGATGAGTTGCTTCTCGCTCTCTCTCGCTCTCGACATCTACCCCTTACTGGCATGAAACGTTACTAGGCTGGTTTTCTCCTGACGAAAGTGCCAAGGTAGTTCCCACCTAGCCATTCCACCCCCGCTTGTCATCCTACCCGTGTCGCTAGTCCCCGTGTCGCGTAGTGGGGTTCTCGGCTGGGTGCGTCTGCCAGGTTGTCCGCGGACTTCACATACTGGGCATCAATGCGGTATGGCAGGTCAGCCATTGTAGCGTGTATCTCTGCGTTAATGGCGTGACTGCGCGCAAAGTTCTTGCGGAAGGCCGACAGGGCGGAGGTGTTGTCAATGTGCAGGTGTATGTCTGCACCCGGTCGGAGGAAAGACCGGAACGCCTCGAACGCGCAGCGGACGGCCCGAAGCTCGGCTGCATTGATGTTCGTGGCCTGTCCTGCTCCCCACCTGCTGCCGGCCACGACGGTTTGTGTCGTGCCTGCGTTGATGCACACGGCGCCCCAGCCTTGGAGGGTGGCATCGGTGTACAGGTGGTATGCGGCAGTGGATGGGGGCAGGCGCGTAATCGTGCGCGGTGTGTTCTGCGTGGCCAGGGTGTACCAAGCGCGCAGCTCTTCTGCGGCCGTTCTGGATAGCCCTGCCGGAGACGTCGCGTGAAGCAGTCCTCTAGACCACTTGGCCATCAATCGCCGCGTGGCTTTGAGAAAGAACCAGTACCGGTGAACTGGCAGGTGCAGGATCCGGGCAGCAAACCACAGCCTTCCCATCAGGCGCTCGAGTTGCTCCATCGTCAAATCTTTGTGCGGGTCCTGGCACAGCTTCTTGTGAGTCTTCTCCCCAATACTCACCGCCCCGAGAGTGTGGTCAAAGACCACGCCAGCGAAGGTGTACTTATTGGCGACAGTCGTCTCATCCTCATTGAGAGAAACATTGAAGTTCTTTGCGGCATCTCGGATCGCCTGCAAAGCTGTCGCCACCGCCGTCCGAGCTCCGGTGAGCTGGATGTTGTCGATCCACACATTGACGTGGACATTGACGGCGGGTCGCTTGGCGTATGCTGGGTGACCGGCAAGGCCTGCCGTCACCATCTGCATGATTTCTGGGCTGACACTCAAGCCCATGGGCAACGCTTTCATCTGATACACCGTGCCATCGGCAGCACGAAAACAAAAGAGCGCGCGCAGGTGTGCTGGGAGAGCCACCTGGAAAAATGACGTGGTCAGGTCCGTCACCCCACCTACCTCGTCGAGCACTAGATCCCACGGCTGCGTGTTCAGGTTTACCTCGGACTTGTATCCGCGCTCGTTGAGCCAGCGGTTCACTTGCTTCGGCCAAAGGATGAATCTTCTTCGCAAGGTCTTCTTCTTCGTCTCGAGGACCGTGAACGCGGAACCGAGGAGCGGGCGCGCATCAGAGCAGCGCTCGATGATGTCGGCGTCGCGCAACTTCTGTACATCTGCTGCAATGAGCCCACCGTGGTGCCTGACGGGGCTCAAATTGCGCGGGCATTCCTCAAGCAACCGCCACATAAGCCTCATACGGCGTTGTGAAGCGTCGTTGAGCGTGTGGCACAACGCGTCGAATCGCATGGTACGGACTCCGACCACGTGAAGAGGTGCCTGGCACTCCTCTACAGTTACCGGCAGACGGGCATGAGCGCGGCGTGGCAGAATGGAATGAAGCGGCGACGGCAACGGAGCCTCGGGTAAAATGTGCGACCACTCTTCATCGGCTACAGGAGGGACGTAAGCAATCCGGTGCCAAGGTGCCGTGCGGCTGCAACCTGCTCCGCGCTGTACCGCACCGTCAGGTCCCCCAGGACGGGAAAGTTCGGGGCGTGCTTTCCTAACAGCGGTACAATCCCCAGGCGCGGATCTCCTTCGGGGAGGGCCATCAACACGTGCAAGATCGCGCCGCGCTTCAGGCTGTGGGCCGAGTAGCCGTACGGCTGAAGAATCTCCCGAATCTTTGCCGTTGAGAAGGGGAAGAGCGCCGTGTCGGCTGCAGCTTTGCGCTTCGCTGCTTGCATTGCTTCCGCCAGCGTGCGCGTTCCGTCGCCACGCACGACGCAAAATAGGTCCGGCCGGAACGGTCTTGTGCGGCTCGTCTTCGTCTCCGCACCAAAATAGAGAACGATCTCGTCGCTTGCCACCGAGAGGAGGCTTTTCGCCTGCAGCCGCTGAATCTCGTCCCACCGGCTGGCCGTTTTCCACGCAAGCATGAGGAGTAAACTCGGCAGTGGTGCCACCTCCTGGCAGATCCTCAGAAGGTCCGACCGAGTCATCGGGCGAGCTTGCTCCATCGGAAACAGAGCTCCTCGCGCCTTCAGAGCTGAGTCTAGCAAGGTGAGCTCTTGATGGGGGACGCCGAGTTTGCGGAAGATGTTTATAAGGTGGCGGACGTACGTGTGTTTCGATTGTACGCTGATCGGGAGAGAGAAGACAAAGATCCCGGCGCTGTGAGCCCCTAGCGGCAGCTCGTTTGCCTCGGCAAAGATCCGATACCTGTTCCACAGGCTGCGCATCTGGGCCCACGTCGCGCTGCTCCACATCCCTTCCATGAAGGTGATGTAGTTCGCCTCGGCTGCGGGAAGGTCGGTGGGCTCGGGTTGCCGCCGGAGCTGCGGTACGGCACGCTGGAGAAGCGTCACCAGCACCCCTTCGGTTCATTTGCCGTCGTGCTTTACGGCGGCGCCGCTTCCGTTTTTTTGCGGGTTGCGGGTGTGTTGCGGGTAGACGCGGCCTTTAGGCGTCTGGCCATAAAACTTGAGGCCGGTGCTGGCCTCTGTCTCCCACAGGAACTGCTGCGCCATTTGCGGCATAAGGCCCACGCGCTGCGCTTGCCCGGAGCCCAGCGTCTGCCCTTGGACCCGTTGCGCCTCAATCAGCAGTCGCTGGTAAGAGAGGCTGAGGAGGGCGGCGAGGTCGGCGTTGTCCGGCGCCGTCAGGTCAAACATCCGCGTAAGGACGTCGAACTCGTTGCAGAAGCCCTGATAGGCAAGCTGCAGCAGGGGTGCGCGGATCGTCGTAGGGTGAACTCCGATCCACTCCAGCAGCTGCGCCTTGACCGCGGCATATGTGCCGAGCTGGTCCACCAGCCTCGGCCAGGTGCTGGCGTTCAGCGTAACGCCGGGATAGAGCGTCAGGGCGGCGGACGGATTGTACGGCTGGGAGGCGACGGCTGCGCTCGTCGGAGGTGCAGCGACGGCCGTGACCCCCGGAAAAATGCCGTCGAGGGTCTGGGTGTGGGCGGGGCCACGCGAGCTGCGCAGCTCCGTGGCGAGGGACTGAACCAACGCTTGGAGGCTCTGCATCTCCTCGCGCATGGCCTGGTTCTGCGCCAGCAGGGTGTTGCCATCGCTCACATCCAGCTTCCGCTGCTCGAGCGAGGCCACGGCGGTCTCAGTGTTGGCGGAGAGGCGCTGCAGGTTTTCCTCCGTGGCGTGCAATTCCCACGGAATCTGCTTGAACGCCAGAAAGTTCTGGGCGTTCCACATCTCCTCCAACTCCGCCTCCGTGAGCATCCGCGTCGCGCCCTCGGCCTTGGCGGTCGCGAAAAAGTTCTCCACGACACGCAACATGTTGGCCCGGTACTGCGGATCGGCGAGATTCTGGAGGTACGCCTCCGGCACGTGCAGCGTATCCCGAAGCAGTGTGGTAATCGCCTCGTTGGGATCGAGGAACTCGATGTACGTGGGCTCACGCTGGCCGCCCCAGTTTGTGGGGGTGACTGTGTATGTTCGGGCGGCGGTGTACTCGGCGTTAAATTCGGCGAACTCCAGCCGCTTGTCCGCCAAAAAGTAGTTCATGAGGCCGTGCGACGGCTCACCCGACGTCCACCGGAGCTCAACCGGGAGGGGTCCAGCCCGGCAGGCGAACACAACCGACCAATAGCAGAGGGCACCCAAATTGGCCATTTTTGATTGTACTTGGGATGTGTGCTTTGGTAAAAGAGAATTTATCTGAAATTTTTTTTTTTTCGGTGTGAATTCGAGAGCGGGGCCTGTGCAGCCTACTGCAACATACAAAGAGAGAGGAGGAGAAGAGAGAGAGAAGGTGGGAGCAAGCGTACGATCGTCATTCACTCTCCAATGCGCACTTGACCCTAGTATATGTGTGCTCCCAAAAAAAATGGTTTTTCACTTTTTTGTGTGTGTATTCGGCATCAGTGTCTGGCGATAAGCTGCGTATGCCAACGTCTGCGCTGCGTCGAAGAAGGGTAGCAGCAGCAGCAACCAGGGTAGAAAAAAAAGAGAGCGCAACGCGTGGTGTAGACGGGAATTTAAGAAAAAGTGAAGGTGGCGAAGATGAATGCTTTTGTTGGGAGGGAAACATGAGCTGGTTTTTGTATTTGACTTTTTCTTTTTTTGGCCTTGACAACATGAAAGCCGCAACGCACTATTGTCGTGTGGTGCATCGCACCGAACAACAACACATACAAGATGAAGCATAGACAGAAGTCCATCGCACTAGCCACTTGCATTTCGGCAACACTTCGACTAAAGTGTTGTTGTTTTTATTCGTCTTTTCTCTTTTTAAATTTTTCTTCAACATTTTTTTAACATTACTATATGTATATCCTCTTTAGTATGCGTCTTAGCAAGAAAAAAAAAGTGGATAAATTTTGTTGTGCCTCTACGTAAACACACACACAAACACACATACTTACACACAAACTTACACAAACACAAGCAGTGATCGCGGGGCGAACAGAGCGGATGTACCCCTCATAGTTAGCGCTGGTGTGCCGGTGTGTGTATGAGTGTGTCCTTAACTGGCACGATGACGTGATAGCATATTATTTTAGACCGCGAGAAAACCTGCAAGAAAAAAAATGAGAAGCACAGCAACAAAACACAATTTCGTCTATTCTTTAATAGCAAAAAAAAATAACGGAGAGAGAGAGAAAAAAATAAAAAAATAATAAATTGCAGAATGGTGAAACCGCAGAGATACAGCGACGATCTCACGAGACAGCCGTTACAATTGCAACAGACAGAGGTGAGCACGAAGCGCAGCAGCCGTTTCATACAACAACAAAACTAAGGAGTCCCATTGGAGAAGAAAGATACAGTGTTTTTTTTTTTCTTAACGAGATGCGGTGCCTTCATCTTAACGCTCGTTTCTTCGTTCTGCACGACGAAGCGAGAGTAGCAATAATCACGAGAGAAAAGGTGAAATACAAAGGAGAGCAACCAAGTGAGAGCGCAAGGGTGCACACACACACCACACACACACACACATAGAGTCAAAACTCACCAGAAATCTAGAAAGAAGGCAGCCACGATGCCACTCCCCATGAGCCTTTCAGAATTTTCATCATCACACCCGATTTCAAACGAGCCAAAACCAAAAAAGGAGATTTTTGAGAAGATCTACATAACACATACGAGCTGAAAACACCGTTCTTTTTTTCGTTCATCATTTTTCTTTTAGAAAAACTGCGCAATCAGCTCACCATACTCCCCATCGCACACAGACCTCCGCTCGCCCGCAGCCAACAAAACACCAGAGGAAGAATATCTGCAGTGATGCTCATCTCACGCCAAGAGAGATCAAAAGAGCACCATCAACAACGAATACTTTCAGTTTTAATCCTCCTCGCGTTGTGAAACCAGAAAAAAAAAATCAATGATAAGAATTATTAAATTATTACTTTCGTCTTACCGCAATACAAGAAGTGCCACGCACATCCGTGGCCCACACACTAGAGCTCACGCGTAAAACGGCACACAAGGGACACCTCATCCGCTGCCCACGCTCACCGCTCAAAAAACGTGGTTTTGAAAAAAAGAAAAACGTTGATTTCTGCCTCTACTGCGATCAGACCTGCGGCGCAGCGCGACGCGTTCTGTCCAACGCATTAAACTTGACTGATGCGTACGGCACCGTGTACACTGAAACGTTGTCTCCAGCGGAGACGTACGCCACTTTATCGCGACGCTGCAGTGTCCACCGCACCTTTGGATAGCGGCCATATCCCTTCGTGCTGTGCGACACGCTCGCAGCCATCCACGCCGACGCCGCACGCAAAGCCGTCGCCTCAGCTGCGGCGCTATACTGCCCAGCACTCGCCGCCACCTCGTGCTCGTGCTGGAAGAAGTAGTGCAGGTAGTACTCATCTGCGGGGGTGCAGTGGTGCATCAGCACCGCCGGCCAGCCGACTAACCGGCTTGCATGCAAGTCAAAATGCCGCGACCGTGGTTCCTCCACGAAGAGACCACCATGTGATGGGCACAGCTCGCGAATACGCTGGCGCTTGTCACGCAGCATGCGGCCCACAAAGGCATCCTCGATGTTCATCACAAGCGCATGATAAACCGCGTCGTACCGGCGCTGATACGGAGTAACACCCAGACGCACAGCTTCAGAGTTCAAGCGATCCGACGACTCCAACACCACCTGAACCAGACGGCGGTGCAGCATGTAGCCGCTACCTGCGTGGTAACGCAATCTATGCCAGTGTGGATTACGCATCCTGTTGCCCCAGTAAATGCACTCCTCTGTCTTCTCAATGCCAACAGGATCGCGAGGCGCACCCACCACCGTCGCCGCACGCTCACCCTGGAACCCAGCACGCATGTAGCGAACATCGCTCACGAACTGCGGCACCTTCAGGTACGTGTCGTCGTCGTTCTTCATGATGTACGGCACATCGGGGAAGGCGTGGTAGGCGTACTCCAGCCACAACACAAGCTTCTGGCTCATCCCCACCTCCACCGGAAGGCCCCAGTTGCCGCGTTGCCCCAGCTTTTTCTTCGAGGTCGGGCGGCGGTCCGTCATCATGTCCACCCACAACACATTGCGGTGTGCGAGCGCCTCCTGCCACAGCGCTGCCGACGCGTGGCAGATAAACTCGGCAGGGGCAACGGCAGCGGGACGCACAGGCAGCTGCAGCGCGGACGCGAGCTGCGACACCCACGTCGGGGCCGCGTCTGCACGAGCTTTATAGCTCTTCGTGACGATCGTCGCACACGGCGACTCCGGCAGACGCGGATCATGCGCACCCATGCTCTGCAAGCCATGAATTACCTCCACGCGGCGTACCTCATAACTTAGCGCAGCGTCATCATCGTCGTGGAGCACCATTGTCGACGCGTCCTCGTACTCCGCCACCGTCGGCAGCAGCGGCGACATGTCCGTCACACCCTGCGACAGCTCACGCTCCGCAGCGGCGAAGATGTACAGCGGCAGCAGCGCACCGTCGAAGCCGTTCTCGCTCCGCGCAACGTCGCGGTACGACAGCCACGTCGCACGCTGAGCATCGCGCAGCGACGCACGCACCGGCTGGTCCGTCGACGGGATGCCCGACACCACCAGGTACGGCGTCGTCCCGCCCTTCAGCCCCACGGGCGACGCACCAGCGAACTGGCGCCGCACAGCACGCGACCGGCCCACCCAGCCCCACCTCGCAAGCTCCGCGCCAACCGCCACGTCGTCCGTCACGCTCGCCATCGCAAACAGCATCGGCCCCGCAAGCCCTAGCGGCGCACTCGGCGTCGCAAACACAGCAGCCGCAGCCGCGTCGCTCCGGTTGCCCAGCTGCCGCGCAACAGCAGCCGCGTGCGTCGCGCTGTCCAGGCACTCCGCGCACGCAGCCTCCACCACGTGCAGCGTCCACGACGGCAGCTGCGTCCGCCGCATCACAGTGCGCGACGCAAGGCCCTTCTCGCGCCGCAGCTGCTGCGTCTTGTCCAGGCAGGTCAGCGGCTCCCGGTGCAACACCAGCACCGACAGCGACGCATTCCACGCCAGCGACTCCGCGCTGATTTCGGCTGCGCTGAAAAGAAGGTCGTCGTGTTCCTCTTCCACTATGAAGGAGCAGGAGACGAGGGAGAGTATGGCCACGAGCAGCATACCGAATACAACAATTGAGCGATATCTGTGGCGGTTGCTGGTTCGGCCAGACGTGGTGCGCTTTGCACACAAACGTGGGGCAGGACGCGGGTTCGCTGTCGCATCACACGACGCAGCGGTGGCGGTGGTATCAGTAAAAGAGGGAGAAATGCGATGAAGCGGTGCCGTGTCATCGACGGCGGTGTCGCGTGTAAGGAGCGGGAGAGCATCGGCGCCGGTGTCAAGATGCCGCGGTGTCGACTCCTTGGCATCCAAGTCCCGCATTGTATCTGATCCTAGGCGTGCAACACGGAAAAGAGAGCTATGAGCGTAGGAGAGATACGATAGAAAAGAGGTTTGAGGGTTGAAAAGTGACGTGACTTCCACCTGCACTCCTACGCAATGGATGTGAAGATAACGAGAGGGGCCGGTGAGTCCCAATGTGCGATGGGGCAAGTTGGGTGGAGCAACTCAACCCGTTGCCGAGGAGGAGATGAAGAGGAACACAGCACACTCGCACCGATGGTTTGTTTGCTGTCGTCGCTGTTGTCGCAGTCGAGTAACACTGCTTCAAGGAGAAAGAGAGAAGGAAGAAAGCAAAAGGCGAGTTTCTGCGCAGAAAGAGGGAGCTGCGTGCTGTTAGTGGGCACCTTTTCTGTCGTGCGTCTGTTTGTGTGGCAGCGGCGATAACAAACGATAGAGAGCAAAGATGAAGGTGAGAGAAAGCGTTACGTGAGAGGCGGCGCGCGAGAGTGATGGCGATGAGGCATTCAACGAGGCGGCGTCAAGGCCAAGTGCACTATGAGAATTTTTTTTATTGCTACAACGCTGAAAGAACAAACGAATAAAGTGAGCACAGAAGCCAAGCACACGCCAAACAACGGAGCATTCTTATCTTCCGCAAGCATCCCATTCGCTGCGATGTAACCTATGAAACGTTTAGAGCTTTTAATTTATTAGCGTGGCGCGCCTACAGTATTCCCAGTAAGCACACTAAACTAATGTATTCCTCCGTAATTGCTGTTTAAAATTTAAAGAAAAAAGAGAAAGCCACATATGAGAAAAAAATCTGAAATTTTAATTGTTTTCTTTTTAAGTGAAAATAGTAAGACACGGAAAGATAGAAGAAAAGAGGGGGCCGCATGCCACTTCCCGCAAGCCGCTGTGCAGAGAAAGCCCCTTAACGACGGACACGGAAAAAACATGAGAGTGTGCACAACAAAAGAAAAATACTCTGTGAAACCGGGCGTTTGTTTGTGCCTTCAACGAGCGCATCCGGCGAGGGGGCGTGCGCAGACTCGCAGCGCTCTGTGGCGAGGAGCTGTGTGTGCTCCCAGGGCACACCACTCTTTGCTATACGGAACAAAGGGGACAATGGAGAGAGGATGAGGAGGAGGGAAGCGCGTGGCTGGGCCTCTTTAACTAGCACATCCACCCACTTCCCATCCCCTTCAACCTCATGAAACAAAGTAACAAACATAAATGGTTTATAGGTATGTTTGTGGTTTTATCTCTTTTTTTTTGTGTGGGTGTGGGTGTGTGCGGGTGTGTGTGCGTCTCCTCGTGGGTGCAAAGGCGGCTGCCATCCTTCCCTCCACGCACAAGTACCCAGCAGAGTGCGTGCGACGAGCAGCTCCGTTCTCGACAACTTCCACGTTTCTCACCACAAATAAAAAGATATCATCAGTGGAAAAGAAGCTGAAAGCAACGCACACGCGCCACATCTGGTGTTGCGCCATACGTTTAGTTGTCTTTAGTCTCTTCTAGCCCTCGACGCACCGCCACCATAAAACAGGTGTCGGCGACAAGTCGACGGCTAAGCCATCGCCTCCTCTCTCTCTCTCGTATCCGAATGAGTGTACGTTTGTGCGCACTTGGAGGGGGAAGACAACACGCAGACAGAAGAAGTCGTGCCTGAAAAGATGTGCTCGTGTGGATCGTTGAAGCAGGCAGCCCACACAACACACAACCCACCTTTCCAGGCAACCCCGCTCTAGTCCACAGACCAGAACAGCCGCCTCCCGCACACACAGAAAAAACACATAGAAAACAGTATGCAACAAAAACACGAATTTTAAAATAGAAAAAAAAACAAAAATGAGAGAAATGCTACTTTTAGCACAGAGGAAAGTACAGTCAGGAAGCACACACCCAGTTTAGACGTCGACATCATCCCCCGCTTGGCATCGGTGCGTACTCGTCAGTGAGTTCATGCGGAATGTGTGGCAACGTCAAGAAGGCATGTGCGAGTTTAGTCACCTCTCCACCTAGCAAGCAACGCAAACGCAGCACAGAGTGACACAGGAGGCACTGCTCCGCTTGAAAGTCGCTCTGTGGCATTGTTTGCCCGTGGAGAAAAAGAAGGTAAAAATGCTTGAATACGAGGACGCAAGACAATTCGGAGGTTAAAAAAAAAAAGTTTAGAACGAGCGATGAAGCGCCGAGCCACAACTCGGTGCAGTCTCGCTACGTCATCACGTACCATATAAATACAAATTAGAAGGAAAAAATAGATCGAAACCTATCCAAGACGTTCCGGTAAGCAAAGGCGAAAATCTACGTTTCATAGCCAGTCGAGACAGAGTAAGAGTGCAGGCACGATAAGCGGAAAAAGTATAAAGCCAGTCCTGAACACCTCCTCTGATCGAAGGGATACGTCAGAAGCCAAAGAATTGGGAAACGCTTCCACCTGATCCGCCCATCTCCACAGAACGAGAAAGAAAAAAGAAAAAAAAAGACAAACAAAAAAAAGAAAAAGACAAAAAAACACTGCTCCGCGAGGCTGCTGAGAGTAACTAAAAAAAAAGGGAAGAGAAAAACGTCTCAAGCAGCAAGCGAAACCACTGTGCAGGAGAGAGGGGAGAAACAAAAAAAGAAAAAAATATTTATGCTTTAAAAACAGTAACCGATGCTGCAGCTGGTAAAGCGGCGGTCACTGCCGATGTTAAGAGAGATAACGGGGGAAAAAAAAAGAGAAAAAAGAGAAGGGGCGCCGTTGCATCACGCTACAGCATGTCTCACGCTGCTCTGTGACTGCATCAGACTTCTTTCTGTGCGCCTCGGAACGGGTGCGTGCGTGCGTGGGCACGCCGACGTACTCTCTGCTTTGCCGAAGAAACTTCTTAGCCATGCACCACCGTACTAGGGAGTTACGGATTGTCTGGCCTTGTCCAGCGCGGAGAATTTGAAATGGGGATAGTAGATATTATACACGCTCACGTTGTCCCCTGCCGGCACAAAAGAGGAGACCTTCTTCTTCTTGTGCGTCCAGCGCAGCCTCGGAAGGTTATCAATACCCGTGATGTTCCACGGAAGATTATCCTTCATCCACTTGCTGGCCGCAAGGTGAGCACGGCGCTCCTGCTTTCCGTTGTAGCCGTCACTCCGCTGCGCAACGGACCGCTCGTGCTGGAAGTAGTAGTGCAGGTAGTACTCATCTGCGGGAGTGCAGTGGTGCATCAGCACGGTGTTCCATTCCACCTTGCGGTACGCGTGGAGGTCGAGGTGGCGCGACTTCCCCTCCTCGACATAGGTTGCGCCATGGGAGGGACACACAGCACGAATACGGCGGCGCTTGTCACGCAGCATGCGGCCCACAAAGGCATCCTCGATGTTCATCACAAGCTTCTCGTACAAGCGCTTATTTTTCTTGTTGAACGGAGTGACGCCCAGACGCACAGCTTCAGAGTTTAGCGCGTCCGACGGCTCCAACACCACCTGAATCAGACGGCGATGAAGCATGTAGCCGCTACCTGCGTGGTAGGGTAAACGACCCCAGAAGCGAGAACGCATCCAGTTGCCCCAGTAAATGCACTCCTCTGTCTTCTCAATACCAACAGGATCGCGAGGCGCACCCACCACCGTCGCCGCACGCTCACCCTGGAACCCAGCACGAATGTAGCGGACATCGCTCACGAACTGCGGCACCTTCAGGTACGTGTCGTCGTCGTTCTTCATGATGTACGGCACATCGGGGAAGGCGTGGTAGGCGTACTCCAGCCACAACACAAGCTTCTGGCTCATCCCCACCTCCACCGGAAGGCCCCAGTTGCCGCCCTCGCCCATCTTCTTCTTCGAGGTCGGGCGGCGGTCCGTCATCATGTCCACCCACAGCATGTTGCGGTGTGCGAGCGCCTCCTGCCACAGCGCCGCCGACGCATGACAGATGAACTCGGCAGGGGCAACGGCAGCGGGACGCACAGGCAGCTGCAGCGCGGACGCGAGGTGCGACACCCACGTCGGGGCCACGTCAGTACCAGCTTTATAGCTCTTTGTGACGATCGTCGCACACGGCGACTCCGGCAGACGCGGATCATGCGCACCCATGCTCTGCAAGCCATGAATTACCTCCACGCGGCGTACCTCGTGAACAGGCGGGTTTGTGGTCTCCCCGTCGTCGTCGTCTTCACGCAGGAGCAGCATTGTCGACGCGTCCTCGTACTCCGCCACCGTCGGCAGCAGTGGCGACATGTCCGTCACACCCTGCGACAGCTCACGCTCCGCAGCGGCGAAGATGTACAGCGGCAGCAGCGCACCGTCGAAGCCGTTCTCGCTCCGCGCAACGTCGCGGTACGACAGCCACGTCGCACGCTGAGCATCGCGCAGCGACGCACGCACCGGCTGGTCCGTCGACGGGATGCCCGACACCACCAGGTACGGCGTCGTCCCGCCCTTCAGCCCCACGGGCGACGCACCAGCGAACTGGCGCCGCACAGCACGCGACCGGCCCACCCAGCCCCACCTCGCAAGCTCCGCGCCAACCGCCACGTCGTCCGTCACGCTTGCCATCGCAAACAGCATCGGCCCCGCAAGCCCCAGCGGCGCACTCGGCGTCGCAAACACAGCAGCCGCAGCCGCGTCGCTCCGGTTGCCCAGCTGCCGCGCAACAGCAGCCGCGTGCGTCGCGCTGTCCAGGCACTCCGTGCACGCAGCCTCCACCACGTGCAGCGTCCACGACGGCAGCTGCGTCCGCCGCATCACAGTGCGCGACGCAAGGCCCTTCTCGCGCCGCAGCTGCTGCGCCTTGTCCAGGCAGGTCAGCGGCTCCCGGTGCAACACCAGCACCGACAGCGACGCATTCCACGCCAGCGACTCCGCGCTGATTTCGGCATCTAAGAGGGACTGCGAAGAGTCGCCATCGCTCGCGAACGACGTGTAAAAGACGAAGGAGAGGAGCAGCACCGTGAGGAGCATGAGGGGGAAAATGCGCTGAAGCGACTTGCGGCGCAGCGCGCACCGGGCCGCAGAAGGGGGCTTGTGAGGTGCTGATGTGGCCCGCTTCCCACTGGCCGCCGACGGCACCGCGCTGCTGTTGGTGGTGAGGGCAAATGGCCGGTTGCAGGTCGGGCTGGAGAGCGGCGCGGCGAGGCAGTGTTCGCTGTCATCGCTGCGCTTCGTGGCAAGCGCGGTGGAGTTGGCGGAGAGCATCGGCTGTCAAAGCAAGAAGCGACGGAGAAGAAAAGACGGAGAAGCCTGTCGTGGGTCGAGGGGCGGGAGCAGTACCAAAGACGGGGAAACCACTGTTTGTGGCACAGTGCTGCCGCGTTGTCAATCGCCTCACGCGCGTATCCGGGAGTGGAGACGCGTTGCTCACGGGACACTTAAAGCCGCTCCGGCACCGGCAGTTGGACGCGAGACGGCGATGAGAGGCGCAGTGCGTGTGGTGCTCAGGCAAGCAAAAAAAAAGGGAGAGAACACTGGGAGAGAAGACGCTGCAGCACGCGTGGTGCAGAGTCCACTTGGAAAGGGTTAAAAAAAAAGGAAACGAAAGAAAAAAAAGGTAGCAAAAGATAATTTAGAGTTAAGTGGCTGTGGGGAGTGAAGCAGCGGAAAGTTGCGGAAGCAAATTTGGGGGAAAAAAGAAAGAGGCGATTTACGTGACGAGAGAGAAGAGTGGGGAGGGGCGAGCGGAGAGGGCAAAGCAAAGAGAGGGGGGAGCGCAACCCTGGCCCGAAAGTCATCAGTGCACGGCCACAAGCGCCTTCCGCACCGCAACCACGAGCAAAAGAGCACCACATGGAAGACGCACGGAGAAACGGCAGAAGAGAACACATCCATGTGCGCCACTTCCTCGCTCCGGTGGTGTCGAGTAACAAATACTTCCTTTTCCTCCGCCGCTCGTGTAAGAGAGAGGTAGAGGTACATAACAGGAGCAAATTCGGTTCAAGAGGGAGAGACAGCGAGAATCACATTTGTGAATGAGGCTTTGGAGAGTTGGGTTATCCCAAGTCTCTCCCATTCCCTCCTGCGTCACGTAAAGATATAGAACAAGAGCAAAATTCAACGGAAACTCACAGGCCTGCTCTTCGAGCCTACCGCACATCTTGCTGCATCTCATATCTGTTTTGTGTATACTTGAGTTTTCCTTTCAACAAGCGAGAATGCGACGTCCGCTTCCTGCCTGTCTCGTTCTTGCTAACCCTACCCATGTCGTGTGTCACGTGCCCAAGTCGTCTGGTAAGCAGGGTCACGGCTGGGGCCGTCAGCGCGGTTCAGAGCGGATTTGATGTACTGTGCCGATACGATGGTGTGCAGGACGGCACCAGCACATCAAAGATCTCAGTGTTCAGAGCATGACTGCGGGCGAAGCCACGGCGAAGCCACGGCGAAAAGCGGACAACGCGGAGACGCTGTCAATATACAGGTGGATGTCTACATGCGCTCCTAAGAACGGAGCAAAAGAGTCGAAGGCGGCGCGCGCAGCTCAGATCTCTGCAGCATTGATGCTCGTTGCTGGGACGCTCCACCGGCTTCCCGTAATCGCAGCCTGCTTAGGGCGGCGTCGGTATAATGGTCGTAGGTCGCTGTCGCCGGCGGTCGACGCTGAATACGGCGCGGCGTCTTCTGCGTCGCAACCGCAAGCCGAGAGCGTACCTCACGCAAAAAGCACGTGGGCCAGGTGCTGCTGGGGCTGTCCCTGTCATCAAGCCGCGACTCCACCTTGAGAGATGTCGCCGCGTGGACGTAAGGAACCACCAGCAGCGGTGGGCAGCGATGCGGAGCACTCGCGCGGCAAACCAGAGATGACCCATCGACCGTTCGAGGTCGTCGACCGTCAGCTTATCCGGTGCCTCCGCGAGCAGCTTCCGATGCGATTTGCTACCGAGGCACACGGTCCGCGCCTGGTGGTCAGAAGCGATACCAGCGAAAGGGTACTGTGTGTGGAGACACACGTTGCATCGAGGTTGAGCGAAACGCTAAACTTCTCTGCTCTGGCACGCGTCGCCAGCACAGCAGTCTCCACTGCCGCCCGAGACCTCATCCGCTGTATATTGCCGATCCAGACGTTTACGCTGACATCGGAGGCAGGCGTGAGGGCGTACTGTGGGTGGCCCGCCAAGGCCGCTGTCACCATCTGCATCACCTCAGGGCTGACGCTAAGACCCATCGGGAGCACCCTCATCTGGTGAGTGCTGCCGTCTGCAGCTCGGAAACAAAAAAGAGAGCGAAGTCGTGGCGGAATCGGGACCGGGAAGAGCGAGGTCGTCAGCTCGGTGATGCCGCCGCACTCGTGCAACACCAGGTGCCACAGCTGTGTGTTGAGATCGAGCGGGCTAACGTAGCCCTCACCCTCCAGCAAACGATTCACCTGTGTTGGCCGCAGGATAAAACGGCGCCGCAGTGTGCCTTTTTTTCTCCTCGAACGCGGTGAAAGCCGAACCAAACGTGGGCACTGGCGACGCGCAGGGTTCGACGACGCTCGCGGCGGTCAGTGCTGCGACGTCCCGCATTCCAATGGAGGCGCTGTGCGTGTCGACCACGCTCGTACGTGGACATCGTTCAAGTAACTCCCAAATGGACTGCAGGCGGGTTCGCTTTTCAAGGGAGAGCGAAGTGCTCACGCCGGTGAAACGCATGGGCTCCACCCGTACCACCTGCAATGGCGCGGCCCGTCCAGCTGCACTTGCAGGCAGCCGCGTGTGGGCTCGGCGAGGAAGAACGGAGTGTAACGTCTTCGGAAGTCGTTCTTCAGGCAACGTCTCGGCCCATCCCTCACTAACTGCAGCAGGCAAGTGAGGAGACCCGTGCCAAGATGGCGAGCCACCGTAACCTGCTCGGCGGTGTAACGCACCGTCAAGTCCCCCAAGACCGGGAAGTTTGGCGCGTGCTTGCCCAGCAAGGGAGCCAGGGACAAGAGGTTGCTGCCCTCCAGAAGAACGCTGAGCACGCGCATGATTGCGCCACGTTTGATGCTGTGAGCGCTGTAGTCGTACGGCATCAGAATCTCGCGGATCTTTGACGTGGGGAACGGGAAGAGAGGCTGGTTGGATGGGGTGACTCGACACGCCGCCTGCATGAACGCGGCCAGGTGCGGCGTTCCTTCACCGCGAATCACGCAGTAAAGATCCGGACGGAAGGGGTTGGTGCGCGACGTCTTCGTTTCGGCCCCGAAGTAAGCCACAATCTCCAAAGGTGGGGTCACCAGAAAACTGGCGGCCGTGAGGCGTTGCACTTCGTCCCAGCGGCTGGCCGTCTTCCAGGCCAACAATCGCAGAGATGCCACTCTGCGGGGGATCTGCTGGGAGATGCGCCGCATATCGACAGGGGACATGGGACGGGCTTGAGGGAGGGGCTGGAGGCGCCGTTGCCTCTCAGGGCCGTGCCCAAGAGAGTCAAGGTCGCGTGAGGCAGCTGCTGCTTTCGAAACACAGTGATCGGGTTTCGAGCGTACGTGTGCTTGGACTGCACACTGACGTCCATGCTGTACACGAACAGCGCTGCGTTTTCGTCGGTGATGGGAAGATCGTGTATATCGACAAAGATCCGAAGCCGCTCCCAGAGACTCCCCATCTGCTGCCATGTATTCGCGCTCCAAATGCCCTGCATGAAGTCGAGAAAATTGTCTCGAAGCGCCGGAAGGTGCACAGGCTGTGGCACAGCCCGTACCTGCGGCGCGTGACGCGATAGCAGCGTCTGCATCAAGGTGCCGGTTCACCGGTTTCCCTTTCCTTCGGCTGCACCGCCGCCGTTTTTTTTTTCTTCCGAAAGTAACCACGGTTCTTGGACTGACGGCTGCTGATCGCGTTGGCGACAGAACGCGTCCCCAGCACCGTCTCGAGCTTCCCCATCATGCGGGTGGCGCCTGTTCCCATCTGATGCTGAGCGCGGACCGTGGCGCTGTCGAGGTGGACGCCCTTCGCCTCTGCTGCCTCCACCAGCAACACTCTGAAGGCCTCTTTGATGCGGAGGGCGTTGTGGGCTTGGTGGGGAGCGGCAATATCCGCCGCCATCCGGTCCGCGAAGAGCGCGTCAAAGTGTCGGAGGGCCAATCGGCAAGTCGGACTTCGCACCTGGCACTCGTATATCTCAAGCTCGTGCGGGAGTGCCTGCCGGATCAGCGGTCCATTGCGTGGGACAACCAACGCCGGCCAGGTGCGGCAGTCGACGGAAAAGGTTGCCTACAGGGACGGCAAAGACTGCGGTATCACCGTGGCGTGCGGGGCGAGGGCAGGGTAGGCTTGTGGCTGCGTCAAGACGGGACCGGTCGCGGCTCCGGAGACCGGGGAACGCGTGCTCCAAGCCTTGCATGCGGGAGAGCAACGCCATGCTCGTTTCACGAAGCTCATTGAGAGCTTCCTTGATGGCCTCACCATCAGAGTTGGACAGGGTGTTGGCGGCCAGCCGGTCCCTTATTTCTTCAGCGAGTTTTAGGTGCTTGCGCAGGTCCTCTTCCGTGCGCTTGTGCTCGAAGGTGGTGGTCGCGAAGATGTGGCTCACCTGGCCCTCCTGTATCTTCTCACACTCTTTGGTAATCAGAGGGGAACCCTTGCGGGTATAGGCGGCCGCGCACACCCGGATGAAATCACTGAGGACTGATCCGAGACGAGTGCAACACCCGCTGTCGCTCAGCGTCATCAAGTAGGCGTCTGGGAGGTAAAGCCGCTCCTTAAGGAGCCTTCCGATGCGGCCGTCCACGTCCAACACCTCCGCTTTCGTTGAAATGGGGTAAGTTCCCCAGCCTTGGGTTGTGCTCACATGAGGACAGCGCTGCGTGTAGTCGCCGTTGAGCTGAAAAATATTTTAAAAAACCAACACTTGTGTTGCGGAGTCGAAGAGGATGACACCGCGTGCTGGTGCCTCCGAGACAGCAACTGCTGCTTCGATGGTGAGGCCGCCCGCTTCGATCACGAAAAAAGAGAAACACGCCGCGTGAATGAACTCTGCTGCGGTTCACATCGTGATTAGAGGAGTCTTGATTGGGTTGTTTTATTTTATTATTTTTTTAAACCTCGGATGAGCTTTTAACGAAATTGGCGCAAGAAGGAAGGAGAAAGGAGGGGAGAGAAGGAGAGAGAGTAACGACGAGTTGGATGCGTCATCATTCACCGTCACAGACTACCCTACACCATAGAGAAAAAGCTTACATGTCAGGAAAACACATACTCTAAGAAAACTGTTCTCAAATGATCAAAACTAAAATGAAAACAACAATGACATGAAGCAAATTATTTTTATTGTTTTTTTTTTGGTAGATATACGGATAGAAAAGCAAAAAAATAAGTATAGAGGTAAAAGGAAAGTAACTAAATAGAGAGAACGAGTTAAGTAAAAATGAAACCACGACAATTAAATAGAAAGTTGTACCAAACAGAAGCTAAAAAACTCAAATATGAGAGCCGAAGCAAAATAATCAATTTGGGAACAACAACGGAGAGAAAGATCGAAATCAAAAATTAAAAACTTTAAATAAAAATGAAAGAAAAAAGGGTTGGGTGGGCGGGAAAAAAATGAAAGACGAACTTTTTGGAAAGCGCACATAGCCGGTGGGTATTCTGTCTGTTTGACTCGATTTAATCAGGAGCAAGGAAGGAGAACAATGGTGAGTATGAGAAGCTAAGAGAAATATGGAAATTATGGCCGCAGTGATGCTTTGTTGACATTGTGTGTACAAGTACCATTAACCAGTTTTCCTGCTGCATTCCAATCTTCTAACTCCCCTTGCAACTAGCCTTACCCGCTACATCCGTGCATCGCTTGAATTCGTTTAACAGCTCAGTAACGCATCGCACCACAAAATCACTCCACCCCTCAATTCCTCAACACAAAACACACACATACACACACACAAGTGGCGCAGAGGCAAACACAGGCTCACACTGTCCGGCATCGACACTGCCGGGAAAAGGCGAGATATGAAGCATGCATCTTCGACTTCAGCACATTGCTCGGCGGCTCCGCAAAGCTGGCGCAACGAAAACAAAAGACAAGACAAATCACAATTGACAAAAAAAAAAGTTGCTAACGATCACCTTAGTCACTTCTGCAATATTGGCAGCCAGCAACAAAAACAGAAAACAGTTTGCACTACTGTTGTGGCAGTCCTCAGAAAGCCGAAAAAAAAAGAGAAAGGACGGCGATTTGAAAAAAAGGGGGCAGAGATCCATCTCAAACAACCGCACCACCTACAAGCCACTTCACCATTGGCGTGGCAGAGTTAAAGGCCACCTTAACAGGCCTCCTCCAGCAACGCAGGGCGGTCCAGTAAACTTTGTTAGCTTTCTCTCTCCCCACTCTCCGCTTCACGGTCCCCTTAATTTCATCACGCAGCTCAATGGAAACAAATCAAAAGCAAAAGAAAAAATTTCTAATCACACAAATGTGGAGGAGTACAGAGACCGCAAATACCCAGCCAGGATACCGTGGCACGGCAACCCACGGCCCCAGCGGCGTAGCATCACATTGTTAGAGACAGACGACAGCGTCACGCCACGGAACATGCCCGTGTTCGTCAGCATGAAGTAGTCGAAGGCCATCGCGAACATCTCAACGAACGCAGGCTCGTAGAGGTCTTCCATCATTCTCACCTGCCACAACACGTAGTACGCCGCGTTGCGGTCCATCCCCGACAATTGCGCATCCACACTGCGCACGGTATCATCATACAGCTTGTAGTACGACGTCTCAATACGCTTGTCGTATGCGTTGACAAAGAGTTCAGGGAACACATTGGCACTGCCCGCCACTTCAGAGCCAGAGCCATCGAACATCCTCACGAGATTCTTGTTTACCTGCCCCGCAATGTCTCCGCTCTGGTCGTCGTACGCCATGTAGATGGTCGGCACCACTGCCGCAGCACCAGCACCAGCACCAGCGTCCGCCGTCATGTTGTGGCGCATCCACCGCGTGTACTGCCGGTACAGCTCCACCACACGCGTCCGCGACAGCGCGCAGTCCAGCTCAATGTTCCGCAGCGTCGACACCGGACTCGCCCAGCTCGGATCCTTCTTGTCCAGCCGGAAGCGCGGATCGATCGGATAGGCCGTCCGGTCGATTACGACACCCTCCGCGCGGCACATCCCCTCACGGCGGCGAATGTGGAGGCCAATCACGTGCTTGAAGTTGACCGGCCGAAGCGTGTTGTGCATGCTGGCGTTGTTGCCGTTCGTCGCATCCACCGGCCACAACAGCCTCGACGCAGTCTGCGAGTACAGGCGGTCCACCTCCTTCACAATGGCATCGGACGGACGCAGCAGGCCCATCAGCAGCGTCTGCTCCCGCAGCGACGGGTGCACGTAGAACGCCATGCGGCCCGACAGGATCCCAAGCCGAGGCTGCGGCTCCACACCCTCAGCGGCCACGTGGTCACCGCCCAGCTGCTCCACCATCACCGACACGGCCCTCCGCATGCACGCCATCCGCACGTACTCCGCCTCGTCACCATTCGGAAAGACGTCCTTCACAGTGAAGTCCTCCCCTGTCTCCGTCAAGTTCATCCCATCGTCGCGCGCATCGCGGACACTCGTTACCGGCGGGTCGCGTGTCTCCGAGTCCTCCAGCCACGCGTCCACGTTGTACACACGCGCACCCGACTCCGCGCTCCGCTGCGGCAACACGTACCACTCGTCACTCGTCACTTTCGCCCACTCCTTGTCACTCCTCGGACGCGGGTCGGCGTAGTAGTTGTAGCGGCGCAGCGTCATCGGCTCCTTCTCAGCCTCCAGCTCCTTCAGCATCACGCGGGCCTCCGCGTACGACACCAGGCAGTAGCCGCCCTCGCGACGCAGCGCATTGAACCCGTACAGCTTCTGCGCGTCGTAACGCAGGTACGGCACGTCCTTATCCGGCACCAGCACAGGCACGATGAAGGTCCGGTTCAGCCTCTTCGACAGCGCCAGCGTGTTCGTCATCTCCTGCACCTGGTTGTGCTGCCGGCCATAGCGGCCAATGAACACAGACAGGAAGTGCGACGGGCACACCATCTCGAACGGCTCGGATTTGGTTGAGGTCTCGTCGCGACCAAAGCGGATCACAACGCCGCTGCGGTCGCCCGTCAGCGCCACAGACTCCGGCGGCCGCACGTCGCGGTCCACGTCCGTCTCCAGCACGCGCGCAGTCCCGAAGTACGGCGGCGCCGAAGCACCTGCGGCATCCAGCGCGGCATCGCCCACCGCGCGCAGCGGCCACGACGGCAGCCGCGGGTACGACACGTCCATCTTCGCAGCGCCGCCACCAGCAGACGCAGCTACCACCGGCCGCACCTCCGCAAGGAACGCGGGGCACTGGTCCGCACGCCCCACAGACACGCCGCCGCCCTCCGCGTCGTAGTCCACCACCACGGCAGCGCTCACCACGGGGGCCGCCCCGTCCCGCGCAAGCGCCGCGTCCTGCGCAGCACCCATCAGGCCAAGGCTCAGCAGCTGCGCCACGCACCGCTGCACCACCACAGCACTGCTCGGCCACGCCGCAGTCGCCGCTCCGCTCCCCGCACTGAACACCGGCGCAGTCCCCAGCCGCACCTGCATCACCTCCGTCACCACGTGCTGCACAGGCGCCGCGGACACCGTCTCCGTCGCGTGCGGCGGCCGCCCCACGTGCACGTACACGAGCCCGTCCGTGCACATCGCACACACCTGGTCCGCCGCCCGCACCACCACCGCAGGCAGCACCGTCTCGTCAATCGCGTGGAACGCGCTATCCGGGACGGGGTCGCAAGGCGACCAGGCGATGCCAAGATTGCGCAAGGTCAGTCGCAACTTGGGTAAATTCACCAAAATAAGAGAGGCAAGAAGGAGAGCAAATAGCAAAATGCTCATACGGGTGCGCTTTGATGTCCGTAGCCTGCTCAGCACGGATGGTCGCACTAGCCGCATGCCATCGGTATGAGGGGGTGCTTCGCTCGGTTGGAGCCCACCCGGACGCTTCGCCTCCACGCGATGCTTCATCCGCTGGGATGAGCGCAAAAGTCTCTGATTGGGCTCTCGAAGGCAGTGCGTAGGAGCACCTGCTACTCTGTCTGAGGGGAATGTCAAGAAGGTCGCAAAGGCACGTCTGCCGGTGTGGTGAAGTGCTGAGCAACTGATAAGCGAGAGAAAAAGAAGGGGGAGCACAATGTAGAGGTAAAGGTAAGGGATTTGCACATTTCTTTCATCTATTCGTTTTGTTTGGCACGCCAGCAGAGAAGAGCAGACGCAACAGCCGCCCCCCCCGGTGTCATAAAAAAAAAAACCCAAAAAAAAAAAAAAAAAAAAAAAAAAATTTTTAAAAACCCAAAAAAAAAAAACCCCCCCCCCCCCCCCCCCCCAAAAAAAAAAAAAAAACACACAACCAAACCCCCCAAAACACCCACAAAGGCAAAAAAAGCAAAAAACACCCCCCCACCACCCCCCCCCAAAAAACCAAAAAAAAAAAAAAAAAAAAAACAAAATTAAACACCATAAAAAATTGATACCCCCACAAAGAAAAAAAAAAAAAAAAAAAAAAAAAAAAAAAAAAAAAAAAAAATAATTAAAGCGAGCAAAAACGGGTCATACAAGCGCCCCAAACCAACCCAAAAAAAACAAAAAAAAAAAAAAAAAAAAAAAAAAAAAAAAAAAAAAAAAGAAGGAAAGGAGAGGAAAAAAAAAAAAAAAAAAAAAATATATAATAAATATTTATTATATTAAAAAAAAAAAAAAAAAAAAAAAAAAAAAAAAAAAAAAATCTTCTTTTTAATTTTTTTTATTTTTTTTATTTTTTTTTTTTTTTTTTTTTTTTTTTTTTTGCGTTGTGCGTATGTGTGTGTGTGTGTGTGTGCGTGTGTATGTGTGCAAAGCGCTACGATGAACTATTACGAGCGTGTTGAGACGCAATTGGGTCATGAGCTGCGTTTGTAGGAAATAGAAATTAGTTGCTTGTAGAGCCATCCCGTGGTGTGAGCATGCTTGTTCCGCCTTTCTTGTCATGTCCTGTGAAGTATGTTTTTTTTCCAAGTTTTTTCCTCTTGCCTTCCTCTGCATGTGTAATCACAAAGCGCACAACTTTGAATATTTGTTTTTTCCTTCGCTTTCTCTTTTTCCCCTTTTCAAAGCGCCACACACCCACCCTGCAGGAGCGGTAGAAATGAACGGAGTGAAGTACAATCTTGATTCACTGCATTGTCGTTTATATATTCTTATTATTATTATTATTATTATTATTATTATTATTATTATTATTATTATGGATTTGGGTTTCTTTTTCATCCGTAGATTATTGAGGCACGCAGCCACAAAAAAAAAAAAATACTTATGCTCAAGCACCGTTTTTCGTTTTGGCCTATCAGAGGCACATTTTCTATTGTTAACATTTTTTGTGCTGAGGCACCGTTTTTTTTTTTCTTTGGCCCAGTAGAGGCTCACATTCTTTGTTTTCTCTCGTGCCCGATGCATTATATTATCTCTCATTTTCTTTCGAGGTACCCACACAAATACAAAACGGGATTGGGTACATCGGGCTCAATGAACATACTTTATCTTTTCATTTTTCTTTTTTCGTGTTGTTGTGGTAAGTTTTTTCGTTAAGTTAAGGACCGATCATTCGCAACGGGTCAGTTAGCTTTAGACCACTGCCGGCAGCAGGCATCGACAATTGTGCCGAGCTGTTCTGGGAATTATGGTCGGTCAGCTACTGCTCTACTAAGCAATTGCAACGTATATTGTGAAGTTCAAAATGTGCGGTCGGCCGGTGGAGCAAGCGTGTAGCTTGAAAACCGGCTTCTCTCTGAGATAGCACGTTCTTCATGCCGGTACAGCATCCCCCACTCTCGTCGCTTTCAACCTCTCTCACTCTTCTCTGACCAGGTAATCGGTAACTCGCATAACAATGAATGCACAAGGTGGTAAAGCAGTGTAGAACAATCTAGTGAGACTGCAACATCACACCTCTGCGTCAACAAGCCGCACCTCTCAATCATTGCCAATATATTATCTACTTTTCGGTGACTTCTCTAGGCGTAAAGAAAATGTTGCGGCGCTGCGTGTGCATTGAGTTTTGTGAAAATAAACAAAAGATTTGTTTGGGTAAAAAAAACTGTGAAAAGGGGGAAAAAACGTTGTGGAGTCGTTGAGGAAAGCATGGGAGAAAGATGCATCGGCAACGTAGCACATCCGTGCAGTTGGAGGAAGGTAAGACTGTGAACCTGCGAAGCATCTTCTCTGTTTTCCCCTTTTTTTTTGCTATTCCGCTGCCGCAGATATCCGTTTCACTGGCTTTCTCAGGTTTGCCTTTTGCGCTTCCACGAATTCGTGCTGAGAAACCAAAACGTCGGCTATTGGTGGAAGAGTGCGTCGCGCGCAGCTGATCAGGCCAACTTTTCGGGAAGAGAGGATGGACACCGAAGCCGGAACAGATACACGCACAAATGGAAGTATGCACACCAGCGGCGCTTCAAAACCGCCTGCACAACAAACGATGCAAGAAGAGCAACGACATCACAGCGAGATGCACCACGCGCCGCTGCCGTAGGCATTAACTATCAAATTTAAGGAAAATCAAAGGGAGCAAGGCGAAACCTGAAAAAAATATTTATCACAAAATTCAAGCCAAAAGAAGGAGCGGCTTGCTGGCGAATGCGCAAAGAAGGCCGGCCTCAGCTCACATGCAACACAAAAACGAGAGTATCCTTTTTTTTTTAATATATATACTGAATATTAAAAAAAAGAAGACGTACAAGCCAAACAGCAGAAGGAAACCCGTGTTTTTCATCCACCCGCCGCACAACACACCAAACGAGCATCCTACCCTTTTCTTCTTCGAAGCCTTGCACAACGAAAACAAAAAACGCACAGTAAGGCGAAAAAAAAATGGAAAAAAATGCAATTGCAACAACGTTCCACCACGTCTCTCGTCGATTATACCGGCAGATCCGCCCATCTTTCTCCTCCTTTCACTGCTGTGAGATAATAACGAATTAATCTTTTTGTTTAGCCAGAAAATAAAATAATGAGCGTTTTAAGGCAACACAACGAAGCTAATTAAAAAAAAAAAAAACCAGACATGAAGTAGCACACCTCAGAAGATACTAGAAAGAGGGAAACAAAGTCGTATTCTGTGAGCCACTTCATGGAACCTGTGAGACAAAGCCAACGTCTAGCGCATCCAGCGTCAGCCAGTCGTACTGGAATGCGTAAATCGTGACATTATCGCCTGCGGCTAAAAATGAGGCAATGTCCTTCTTTGGATGAGTCCACCGCAGCTCCGCCCTGCGTCGAAAGCCGTTGAGAGTAGGTGAAACGTGCTTCAGCAACCACGCATCCGCTTCCGCCGTTGCAACCTCCTCCATACGGGCATCAAAGCTGTTTACCTGCGCCGCCACCTCGTGCTCGTGCTGGAAGTAGTAGTGCAGGTAGTACTCGTCTGTGGGGGTCAGCTTGTGCAGCAGCATTGCGGCCCAGGTGACGTTGTGTTTGTCTTTGCTGTAAAGGTCGCAATGACGCAGCTTCCGCTCCTCCACGTAGACGCCACGCTTGAAAGGGCACACCTCGCGAATACGCTGGCGCTTGTCGCGTATCATACGTCCGACGAAGGCATCCTCAACGTCCATAAAACTCTTGTCATAAGTCCGCTTCCAGCCCCAGTAAAATGGGTGCACGGAGAGATAGACCTGGTAAACGTTTACATCTCCGTCATCTTCCATGATCGCCTCCACAATGCGGCGGTGCAGCATGTAGCCACTGCCTTCATGATAGAAAAGATCCTTCCAATACGGGCTGCGATACCGGCTTCCCCAGTAAATGCACTCCTCCGTCTTCGCAATACCAACAGGATCGCGAGGCCCACCCACCACCGTCGCCGCACGCTCACCCTGGAATCCAGCACGCATGTAGCGGACATCGCTCACGAACTGCGGCACCTTCAGGTACGTGTCATCATCGTTCTTCATGATGTACGGCACATCGGGGAAGGCGTGGTAGGCGTACTCCAGCCACAACACAAGCTTCTGGCTCATCCCTACCTCCACCGGAAGGCCCCAGTCACCAAATCCCCCCAACTCTTTCTTCGAGGTCGGGCGGCGGTCCGTCATCATGTCCACCCACAACATGTTGCGGTGTGCGAGCGCCTCCTGCCACAGCGCCGCCGACGCATGGCAGATGAACTCAGCAGGGGCAACGGCAGCGGGACGCACAGGCAGCTGCAGCGCGGACGCGAGCTGCGACACCCACGTCGCACCACGATCCACACCGGTCACCACTCGACTCGTGATGATCTTTGCGCACGGCGACTCCGAGAAGCGCGCGGGACCACCATGTATGCTCAGCAGGTCAGACACAAGTTCCACGCGACGCTCCTCATACCCTAGCGCAGCATTGGCACCGTCTTGGAGCAGCATTGTCGACGCGTCCTCGTACTCCGCCACCGTCGGCAGCAGTGGCGACATGTCCGTCACACCCTGCAACAGCTCACGCTCCGCAGCGGCGAAGATGTACAGCGGCAGCAGCGCACCGTCGAAGTCGTTCTCGCTCCGCGCAACGTCGCGGTACGACAGCCACGTCGCACGCTGGGCATCGCGCAGCGACGCACGCCCCGGCTGGTCCGTCGACGGGATGCCCGACACCACCAGGTACGGCGTCGTCCCGCCCTTCAGCCCCACAGGCGACGCACCAGCGAACTGGCGCCGCACAGCACGCGACCGGCCCACCCAGCCCCACCTCGCAAGCTCCGCGCCAACCGCCACGTCGTCCGTCACGCTCGCCATCGCAAACAGCATCGGCCCCGCAAGCCCCAGCGGCGCACTCGGCGTCGCAAACACAGCAGCCGCAGCCGCGTCGCTCCGGCTGCCCAGCTGCCGCGCAACAGCAGCCGCGTGCGTCGCGCTGTCCAGGCACTCCGCGCACGCAGCCTCCACCACGTGCAGCGTCCACGACGGCAGCTGCGTCCGCCGCATCACCGTGCGCGACGCAAGGCCAAACCTTCGGAGCGAATTCTGTAGGTTGTTGAGTGAAGTCAGTGGTGCGTTGTGGACTACGGCTACCGCCACCGTCTGACGCCACGCCTGTATTTTAATGCCATCCTGTACCGCATAGAAGGGACCCATCTGCCCACGAATGGCCACCACCCACATCAGCACTAGTCCAAGGCACAGAAGGAGGGCGAGGACGCCGATGACAACGTGACGCATAGGCGGGAGACGAGGAGAGAAGCGAAGAAGAAAGGGACGAATAGCGGCGCCACTTAGGCGCCGCTGCGTTGCTGCAGACTCTTGAGAAGTAAGAGGCGCTGTCATGAGTTGCCGACGTTTAAAAAGGGAGGAGGGCGAGGAGAAAGGAGTTAGGGCTTCTGCTCCCAGCTCGCTACGTTTGCTGATGCTTGGTGGCACGGAGAAAAACCGCGGCATTCCTGTCCTTGCGGACAGATGGCGCCGAATTGTTTTGAGTTTCGTGCGCTCTTCTGAACCACCTGGCTAGTCTGTTCGTCCTCTCTCTGTGTGTGTTGCCAGCAGCTTCAATAGTACCCTTTAGAATGAGGAAGACGGAGAGTATGGCGGTTACGTCGGATATGTTGGCCAAAAGTTGAGAGAAATAGAAAGTAAGGAGCGGGATCGGGAGGGTAAAAGAGATGCGCTTGTGCGTATGCCGGCACCGTCTACAAATGCATGGTGAGCTTTACAATCATTGCAGCCACTACAGGACTGCAACGGATGGCATGTCCTGCAAACGCCAAACAGTGACGGCTACCCGATAATAACACCAACTAGGACATAGTCTTTAATGAAGACAGGACTGTTTCAGGTAATTGCTTTAGAGAAAAAAACCTAGCAGTTGACGGAGAGGGGAAAGAGGGAAGGTTTCAGCACCGTACACGACACTCCAAATAATCATCGCTTAGGCTGTCAAGAGACGAAGGAAAAAAAAAGAACTAAAAAAGATGCGGGCCGCGCACCAGCGCGTTGATATTAGAAAATGAGAAACCAGAGCAAGCAGACAATAAAAAACGGACCTGACAGAGCAAATGACGATAAATGCAAAACTACAACAAAATATCTACAAGACCCAATAAAGCGGCTTTTCTCTCTTGTGTGAGGTCTAACTCCCGCACAGCTGCTCAGTGAGAAGAACGGAATTCGTTCCCCGCGTCAGCTACACTAAGTTATTTGTTTTGTGTGTGTGTGTGTGTGTTTGTGTGTGTGCGTGCGTGCGTGTTTCCACGGGAAGCCGTCGCAGCGACAAGAGGCGGAGAGAAGGAGCGGGGGACGACAAGTGGGGGACGACAAGTGGGGCAGAGAGATCAGCAAGGACGGGAAGAGCAAAAACGACACTGGCAGAGCCATGCCGCGCAGATGGCACACGCACGCGCTGGCAGCGGCAGCCCAGCGAGCTCCGACACGCGCAGCGTCACCGCTAGTCGACAGACGGCAGCAATGCAGCCCACACAGAGGGACCGCCGCCACACACAAACACGCAAGGAAAGCACAGCGCGCTCCGAGAAGGGATGAGAAAGAGAGAGAGAGAGAGAGAGAGAGAGAGAGAGAGAGCGGCCCTACACACGCTCCGCTAAAAACTGGGTGCCTTCGTTTTCTCCTTCTCTTCTTCTTCTTTGTTTCTTGCCTTGTTAAACCTCCGTTTACCACTACAGCCGCGTTCACACCAAGAGGAAAAAAGAAAGAGACTTGTCTTTTAAAGTTAAGATGTACGTCCGGTGGAGCAATATATATAAAGAAAAAAAAGAAAACAATGCATCACAAGTGCGTTTGCGGCAGGGCACAACGGCGCGGGCGGGCAGCACTCCGGCATGACCCCTCCACGCCCAGTCCCAGCCCCGTCGCTCCTCAGTCTAGTGGACACGGGAGGAAACGCGCCGTCACTCCCGGCAGAGAAACCATTTTTTTGGTAGCTATTTTTCGAAGGAAAAGGCTCGCACCTGCACCGGCGAGATAGAGAAAGAAGAGAGGCAGCTAGAAAATTGAGAAAGCGAAACAGCAACAAAACAGGGAACAGAGAATTTGTACACTGCACGTGGCTACCTTAAGAGGCATAACCGCAAGTCGAGGAAGAGATTCAGAAACACAGTGAGTCGGACTCGACAGGACAGCGCTTCATCGTCAGAACAAAAAAAAAATAGAGTTTATCGCCACGCGTCAGGAGAGTTAAAGTAGAGAGAAATATAGTTGTATCTCTCCTTCAACAAAGATTTAGTTATAATTTTTTTCAGCTTCTCTGAGAAAAAGGGGGCAGAGCGGCGAGGCCATGCATGTGAACGCAGCGAAAAACGCCGGTGAAAAGGGGGAGAGAGATGGGGGAGGGAACTCCCTCCTGCTGTGTGCTACCCCAACATCTTTTCCCGCATACAGCTGCTCAAAGGAGGCGATTCAAGGCCGTCTCTGAATCCCCCGAGCGCCGACGCCGGCCACCGTTGCTCGGAGGGGGTGGGGAGGCGAAAAGAGGGAACAAGAATCTATGCAGGTGACAGAACAACAGTCTCTCAGCCGCCTCACCCCTGCGCCACGGACACACGCACAAGGCGGATCGACGGAGTCCAACAGCATACACTGCTACTCGCACTCGCAACTCAGGCAGAGAAACGGTAAAATACATGCAAATATAATATAGAGAAGCAATAAAAAATAGAATTGAAAAGTGACCGTCACTGCACAAGAATAGGATACGAGGAAAAGAAAGTAACGACGGACTCGCTGAGGAAGCCACTAAAGCTCTGACACTGCTCCCAAGACGTACATTGCTCGCTCTTCTTTTCGCTTCTTTTTTTGTGGCAGCTCAGTCAGTGGAGAGTTCGGTACTCGTCCCGCCACAACCCAGTTGCATCCGTTCCGGTTTTTTTGTTTTTGTTGTTCTTGTTGCTAACTGAGTTCGTCGGTCCTTTTCCTATCCTTCTCGTGAGGGGATCAGGTACATGCGTCACCCAGTTTATGGTTCAATAAAGTGGTAGGAGATGTCAAGTGCCCTGAATGGAAAAGTATCGTACTCCACATTGTACACACTCACATTGTCGCCATCAGCGATGTATGAGGAGGGAACCTTGTCCGGGTGGGCCCACCTAAATTTGGTATAACGGCCATAACCCACCGTTGTGGGCGGCAGATTTGCCTCCATGGCCGCCATCCCCGCAGCCACTGCCGGCCCCTCCACATCACCGTGTTCACGGCGCATCCGCTCCGCCACCTCGTGCTCGTGCTGGAAGTAGTAGTGCAGGTAGTACTCGTCAAAGGGGGAGACGTGGTGGAGCAGCATGGCAGCCCAGCCGATGGGCATGTGAGGAATGTGCGTGTCCAGCATACGCGTCTGAGACTCCTCGACGTAAAGGGCACGCTTGAAGGGGCACACCTCGCGCAGGCGGCGGCGCTTGTCACGCAACATGCGGCCCACAAACATGTCCTCTATATGCATCAGCAGCTCTTCGTACACGCGCTTGTAAGCTACATTGAAGGGCGTCACGGCGTAGCGCAGGGTACGCGCGTTCAGCTCATTTGTGTCCTCCATCACCGCCTGCACCATCCGCCGGTGCAGCATGTAGCCGTTGCCACCGTGGTATCGCAAATTATTCCACGCCGCATTTCTCACCCAGCAGCCCCAGTAAATGCACTCCTCTGTTTGCTCAATGCCGATGGGATCACGCAGACCATGCGGAGCCAGCATCTTGTCGTTTTGGAACCCAGCACGAATGTAGCGGATGTCGCGCACGAACTGCGGCACCTTCAGGTACGTGTCGTCGTCGCTCTTCATGATGTACGGCACATCGGGGAAGGCGTGGTAGGCGTACTCCAGCCACAGCACAAGCTTCTGGCTCATCCCCACCTCCACCGGAAGGCCCCAGTTGCCGCCCTCGCCCATCTTCTTCTTCGAGGTCGGGCGGCGGTCCGTCATCATGTCCACCCACAACATGTTGCGGTGTGCGAGCGCCTCCTGCCACAGCGCTGCCGACGCATGGCAGATGAGCTCGGCAGGGGCAACGGCAGCGGGACGCACAGGCAACTGCAGCGCGGACGCGAGCTGCGACACCCACGTCGCACCACGATCCACCCCGGTCACCACTCGACTCGTGATGATCTTTGCGCACGGCGACTCCGAGAAGCGCGCGGGACCACCATGTATGCCGTGCTCGCCGCGCATGAGCTCCACGCGACGCTCCTCATACCCTAGCGCAGCGCCGGCACCGTCCTGGAGCAGCATTGTCGACGCGTCCTCGTACTCCGCCACCGTCGGCAGCAGCGGCGACATGTCCGTCACACCCTGCGACAGCTCACGCTCCGCAGCGGCGAAGATGTACAGCGGCAGCAGCGCACCGTCGAAGCCGTTCTCGCTCCGCGCAACGTCGCGGTACGACAGCCACGTCGCACGCTGGGCATCGCGCAGCGACGCACGCACCGGCTGGTCCACGGACGGGATGCCCAACACCACCAGGTACGGCGTCGTCCCGCCCTTCAGCCCCACGGGCGACGCACCAGCGAACTGGCGCCGCACAGCACGCGACCGGCCCACCCAGCCCCACCTCGCAAGCTCCGCGCCAACCGCCACGTCGTCCGTCACGCTCGCCATCGCAAACAGCATCGGCCCCGCAAGCCCCAGCGGCGCACTCGGCGTCGCAAACACAGCAGCCGCAGCCGCGTCGCTCCGGCTGCCCAGCTGCCGCGCAACAGCAGCCGCGTGCGTCGCGCTGTCCAGGCACTCCGCGCACGCAGCCTCCACCACGTGCAGCGTCCACGACGGCAGCTGCGTCCGCCGCATCACAGTGCGCGACGCAAGGCCCTTCTCGCGCCGCCGCAGCTGCGTCTTGTCCAGGCAGGTCAGCGGCTCCCGGTGCAACACCAGCACCGACAGCGACGCATTCCAAGTCAGGGCGTACGCCTGCTCCTCCGCCTCGCTCACCAAATTAATTTCTTCTGTCCGCATCGCCATGAAGTTCGTCACGCACAGCGAAAGCAGCACCAGCGACAGCAACCCCACAAGCACCCCACGCGGGCCGCAGCCCATCACCGCTGGCGACGACGTCTTTGCAGACGGCGGACCACTGTGGCGTGCAGCGCCAAGAGACGGCGAGCTCTTCGCACGGCCGCCATCGCGCAGCGACAGCGGTGCCATGGAGACGGACGTCAAACTCAGCGGCTGCATGGCGTACCTGAGAACGAGGGCGGCTCAAGTATCGGGTCGTGTGACGGCAAGCTAACGATGCTCGAGCGGTGGAGTGATGTGAGCGGAGTCTGTTACTCTCAGCGAGAGCGGAGTGAAGCGCAAACTGGATTGGTTGTCCCAAAGTGTCTCTGCGGGTTAGAAGAAAAGCGGAGTGTGATACGAGAGACGAAGGTGGGCGATTTTAAGAGAAGATGGGGCAGGGGAATCGAAGGAGCACCGGAGCTTCCGCAATCAAAGTGACAAAGGCGATGCTGAGGGGCGGCTGTAGGGAAACTTGCGAGACGAGTCACCAGTCCATCACAACACTCCCGTGTGGGGGTGTGGCAAATGCGGCAACAGAGGTCCGCGATCAGAAACAGGAGAAAGCAACGTGTCGCGGCACTGCGAGCTTGTCGGTCAATGGCACAGCAGATGCGTGTACGGGGAGAGGTACAAGTCATGGTGTGCGTGTGCGTGGGCGTGGAGAGCTTTCCCGCTATGAAACCTATACGCTTCTGTTCTGTTCTTTGTTTTCTTTTTCCTGCGTTACGCTGCTCTTGTCTTTGTTTTATCACTTTTTCAGACAAAGAAAGAGCGAGATAATTGGCGTTTTTCGTTTTACTGCTGCTTTACAGACACGACAGCATCCTTCGCGGAGCAGGAGACATGAGGGGCGACATTTGCAGATAGCTTTGCCTTTCTCTTTTGCTTCCGCTGTGTCGCCTCGACGAGGAGTAGCAAGAAAGCACGAGTCTGTGCGAGGGGAAGGGTTTGGGTTGGTGCTGAGACGGGCAAGCTGCTGTACGATCGTGGCCCGCTTGGATGAATAACGCACAAACATGTATAGCAGCCTTTGAGACGGGCGAGAAGACAACATAGATCCATTTTTTTTTTTGGGCCTTAAGAAGCACAGACTTTCAGCTTTACCTGCTTGGCACCCTCGCTACATCCCCTCTCCCGCTACTTCCACTGCACGTCCTCCCGCACATCCCCTCGCTCTCTCGGTTTCTCTGTCTCAATGAATTTGGCGGCCGTCATGCGTGCATTTTTACGCCTCGCACTTCCACACAAATGTGAGAACCAGAGAGAGGTCGTAGCGCCTTACGATATCAAGACGAAAAAAGAAACATTTAAAAAAAAAAAAAAGAGAACAAATTGACAATAGAAAAGACAGAAAAAAAAACATTAGACGAAAAGAAACAAAGAAAAAATTTTTCTACGTGTTGTTTGCGGCCACGCTCGTGTCGTCAGGCACTAGAGGAAAACAAAAGGAAAAAAAGTGCATGGAAAAAACGAACTTTTTTTTTGTGGGTGCGTAGTGTTATACTCACTCCTAGATGCCTTGCGCTTAGCCGCGGGTGTCCTTTATTATTATTTTGTTGGTTGTGTGTGGGTTTTTTGTTTTTGGACGCCACAGTACTCAATGACAGAAAAATGAGAAAGAGATTTAGCAAATGGAATACAAGAGAATTGTGAGACCCGCAGAATTAAAGGAAGTTAAACTAAACAGAGGAAAATGGTCTTCCGGCGCATGCTTCGCTGTCAAGCCGTGGTGCATGAACTTCGTTCGCTGCGTTCTCCTTCTCGCCCGCAGGCAGCCACGCCAAACAAAACAAGAAAAATAAAGACACCGCAACGGCCAAACGGGGAGAAGGTCAACAACAGCGACGCGTTCCGCAACGCCAACTGCACTCAGCATTACACTAAAAGAAAAAACAAAACAGAGAGGTCTTCGTGGAACATGCGTGTACCTGGCAAACCACCTCTCCATCTCACTCGGTGAGACACACAGTCGCGCAACGAGCAAAACGCAGTCTTTTGTCGAGGAAACACTCCCCAACTGCGCTAATGTCCTGCTGATCAAGAAACACAGAAAAATGAGCAAAACAAAACAAAAGAATAAAGAAAAAATGACATAAGGGAGAAAAGGAAAATAGCGGGTGCGGCACCAGAAAGCCAAGCCAACGAACTCGAAAACCTTCTCTTCACGAACCCTCTGGACTATTTCCTGCCTGCAAAGGAACATCGACCACGCAGCTTTGGCATAATCTCTTCTCCTTCAAGCTTAGCACCGTGCCCCAAAGGCCCGAAAGAAAAAAGGATCTTTTTCCTTTACGATTGAGAGAATTGCTCTGGACAGCTGCACAGGAACGAAACAAAAAAAAAACAGTGCACACGTTCTTCCACCGCTACAACGAAGAGACGCACCTCCACTCGCTAACGGGAGCCACGCGGCACATACCACGCACAACACACCTTCGGGGCCACACCCCCCCCGGGCCCCGCGAGAAAACATAAAACGTCGCACCTCAGAACTCTCTACAGCATCGAAAAATGGTTGAACTGCCACGTGTGCATCCTCATCTCCCTTCAACACTGAAGCGCACAACAGGAATAAAGCCAGTTTACTCGCTCCTCTTTAGAACCACTATCGCCGTGTAAAACGATGACACATAGCCCGGCCGATGGGGGGCCCATGATGCGCGCCCCAGCGGCGCTATCACGTTGGTAGACACAGAGGACACGGCGACGCCACGGAACATGCCCGTGTTCGTCAGCACGAAGTAGTCGAAGGCCATCGCGAACATCTCAGCCAAAGCACGCTCGTCCAGCGCTTTCGCAATGTTCACACGCCGCTGTTCATCAAAAGCTTCACCGCGCTCCTTTCCGGCGTCCACCTTGTCAAGTCGGCGTTCTTCCTCACGAAGCATCGTTCTAATCGACGTATCAATGCGCACATCATACGCCCCAACGAAGCGCTCCGGATAGTACTTTGACCGTCCCCAAGTCAGAGTCCGCTGCGGGCTTTTCGACATTCCGGTAAGCCTTTGGTTTACGCCTGCGGCGATCGGTCCGCTCTGGTCGTCGTACGCCATGTAGATGGTCGGCACCACTGCCGCAGCACCAGCACCAGCACCAGCGTCCGCCGTCATGTTGTGGCGCATCCATCGCGTGTACTGCCGGTACAGCTCCACCACACGCGTCCGCGACAGTGCGCAGTCCAGCTCCATGTTCCGCAGCGTCGACACCGGACTCGCCCAGCTCGGGTCCTCCTTGTCCAGCTGGAAGCGTTGGTCGATTGTGTACGCAGTTCCGCCGATTCTTGCACCCTCCAAGCGGCACGTCCCCTCACGGCGGCGAATGTGGAGGCCGATCACGTGCTTGAAGTTGACCGGCCGAAGCGTGTTGTGCATGCTGGCGTTGTTGCCGCCCGTCGCATCCACCGGCCACAACAGCTTCGACGCAGTCTGCGAGTACAGGCGGTCCACCTCCTTCACAATGGCATCGGACGGACGCAGCAGGCCCATCAGCAGCGTCTGCTCCCGCAGCGACGGGTGCGTGTAGAACGCCATGTGCGCAGACAGTACTGCTAGCCGAGGCTGCGGCTTCACACCCTCAGCGGCCACGTGGTCACCGCCCAGCTGCTCCGCCATCAGCGACACGGCCCTCCGCATGCACGCCATCCACACGTACTCCGCCTCGTCACCACTCGGAAAGACGTCCTTCACAGTGAAGGCCGCTTCCGTCTCAAAGAAGTTCATGCCGTCACTGCGGGCGTCTCCCACCACCGTCACCGGCGGGTCGCGTGCCTTCAAGTCCTCCAGCCACGCGTCCACGTTGTACAAGCGCCGTTTGTCCGCTCGCAGCCCGGGAAGCTTCCACCAATCTTTGCTGGAAATCTGCTGCCAATCCGTCGCATTTGAAGGACGTGGATGGCCGTAGTAGTTGTAGCGGCGCAGCGTCATCGGCTCCTTCTCAGCCTCCAGCTCCTTCAGCACCGCGCGGGCCTCCGCGTACGACACCAGGCAGTAGCCGCCCTCGCGCCGCAGCGCATTGAACCCGTACAGCTTCTGCGCGTCGTAACGCATGTACGGCACGTCCTTATCCGGCACCAGCGCAGGCACGATGAAGGTCCGGTTCAGCCTCTTCGACAGCGCCAGCGTGTTAGTCATCTCCTGCACCTGGTTGTGCTGCCGGCCATAGCGGCCAATGAACACAGACAAGAAGTGCGACGGGCACACCATTTCGAACGGCTCGGATTTGGTTGAGGTCTCGTCGCGACCAAAGCGGATCACAACGCCGCTGCGGTCGCCCGTCAGCGCCACAGACTCCGGCGACTGCACGTCGCGGTCCACGTCCGTCTCCAGCACGCGCGCAGTCCCGAAGTACGGCGGCGCCGAAGCACCTGGGGCTTCCAGCGCGGCATCGCCCACCGCGCGCAGCGGCCACGACGGCAGCCGCGGGTACGACACGTCCATCTTCGCAGCGCCGCCACCAGCAGACGCAGCCGCCACCGGCCGCACCTCCGCAAGGAACGCGGGGCACTGGTCCGCACGCCCCACAGACACGCCGCCGCCCTCCGCGTCGTAGTCCACCACCACGGCAGCGCTCACCACGGGGGCCGCCCCGTCCCGCGCAAGCGCCGCGTCCTGCGCAGCACCCATCAGGCCAAGGCTCAGCAGCTGCGCCACGCACCGCTGCACCACCACAGCACTGCTCGGCCACGCCGCAGTCGCCGCTCCGCTCCCCGCACTGAACACCGGCGCAGTCCCCAGCCGCACCTGCATCACCTCCGTCACCACGTGCTGCACAGGCGCCGCGGACACCGTCTCCGTCGCGTGCGGCGGCCGCCCCACGTGCACGTACACGAGCCCGTCCGTGCACATCGCACACACCTGGTCCGCCGCCCGCACCACCACCGCAGGCAGCACCGTCTCGTCCACGTTCATAAACACTTTATCACCGCTCGGAGCAGCAGTCGGGACGGTGGCCGTCGTATTGGGTTGCAGTTCGGGTTGAGGTGTCGGCACGTCCACCCACCGCACACTCACCACGCACAGGTACACGAGGAGCAGCGCAAACAGTGTCAGCGACAGGTGCAGTGCCGACGAGCAGCGCAGCATAATTTTAAGAGCGATCCGCGCGGCACCGTTCTGTTGCTCATGTCCGTCACGCGCACCACCAACGGCCCTCGCGTCGCTACGGTGCTTCATCACGAACAGCGCAAGCGGTGCGTTGCCCGAGTAATGCTACAGCAGCACGCACAGAGTGACGGAACACTGATATGGAGAAAGTGAGGGTTGGGGAGGATCGACGGTTAGAGGTCAGCCTGTGTGGGGTTTCGCTGCGCAGGGAAGATGCAGGCGTAGTTGAGGAGGCGGGAAAGACGAGGGGCAGCAGCACTGCACTTTTGGAAGACGATGTCAGTGCGCAAACAGATCTGCGTACACGCAGCAGCAGCAGCACGCAGTGTAGAATAGCGAGGCCCACAGTGAGACCGTGCAGCACCGCGGGACCATTACAAAAGAGGGAGGAGAGAGGACAGCCGGAATAGAGAGTTGGAGGCACAGAGCACAAAACATGGGAGGCGACAACGCAGTGGCCGCACACACACAGCACACTGCGGTGCACGAGTATACCGCGATCGGCGCAGACGCGTGCCAAGACCGCAATGAAAACGCCGTCTCATGACTGCCAGACACACACAAACACATACACGCACAAAAGTAGCCTGCACGAGAACAAAAATAATAAGAACAGTAGAGTCAGTCACGTGTAATTATAAATATTAAAGAAAACGCTCCGGTGTAGCAATACTCAGTTTCGGAAAATCAATTCTTGATTTTTGCGAAGCACCAACGAAGAGCGTCTTGCGCCGAAGCACCCTTTGGTACATCGGGGACTAGACCGAGTACTATCCGCCGAGAACACCGTGGCAGGGCGGCCCACGGCCCCAGCGACAAAGAATCGCGTTGGTAGACACAGAGGACACGGCGACGCCACGGAACACGCCCGTGTTCGTCAGCATGAAGCGGTCGGAGGTCATCGCAAACAGAAATTCAGCAAAAGAGGGGTCGCACAGCTACTGCATCGAGCTTGCTTTTCCTATCTTCTTTTTTTATGTTTCTGGTAATGTCCTTCGCAAGAAGATAAAAAGAGAGGAAAGCGTGGATAAAGAAGAAGAATTAATTAAGAGCTGATCAGCGAGCCTAACATGGAAGGACATAGCGATGTGGTGTGCAGCTGCAAACATTCAGAGAACCTTTCTTCTCAATCTTCCTCCAATGTGTGATTTTCCTGTTTCTCGGAAGCCGACAGAAACCTAAATTTCCCCACCCACGTACTCTGTCGCCTCCGCCCCGCAGTGAAGAGGGTGAGGGAAGCCGAAAAATGAAGGTCACGTAACGGCGCGAAGCGCCACAGAAGTATTTCGCAATGCTGAAAAAAAAAAGTGTATTCAGGTCACTTGGAGAAAAAAAAACAATTTAAGTTTCTAGGTAAGCTAAAGCGCGCATGAGCACAGAACGGGTGCGCGCCGATTACGCATGAAACTAAAAAAAAAAAACTGAACAAACCCATTTTTTTTTTGAAGCTAGTGGGTACCAATGCCAGAAGAAAGAGAAAGAAAGGAGGAAGAGACGGGAGTCGCATGCAGCACTAGCTAAAAATCGAAAATAAAAGACTTGGAGAGATAGAAGAAAAGAGGGGGCCACATGCCACTTCCCGCAAGCTGCTGTGCAGAGAAAGCCCCTTACCGACGGACACGGAAAGAACATGAGAGTGTGCACAACAAAAGAAAAATACTCTGTGAAACCGGGCGTTTGTTTGTGCCTTCAACGAGCGCATCCGGCGAGGGGACGTGCGCAGACTCGCAGCGCTCTGTGGCGAGGAGCTGTGTGTGTTCCCCAGTGCACACCACTCTGTGCTAAACAAAACAAAGGGGGCTATAGAGAGAATAAGGAGGGGGGAAGCGCGTGGCTGGGCCTCTTAAACAAACACTTTGTCACTTTAACTCAAGAGATTAAAGGGGACGATAAGGATTTGTTCTCGTACTGGGGTGCCAGCTTACGCGTCCCCTTTACGAGACTCCAACATATCGGTCACAATTCCATTGTTCACTTACAGTGGCAAGACTTGTCCCCTTTCCATAGACCACGCTTGTCGTGGGCAAAACATGACAAGCGGTGTTCTTCAACCTAGTAAGGGCCATACCTGTCGCCTCCCTAACCGTCAGTATGCCTTCCTCCACCTCTGCCCCAAAATTACGCTACAACGAGTCTGCTGGGTACAGACAACCAATGATGTAAAAGAACACTACGGTGATACCCTGCCTGAAGAAAAGGTCGTTGGTGAAAGCGTACAGGCTGTTCAAATACTGGCCCCGGCCAATGCCGTGGAAGCCAATTTCTTCGCGCTGCGTCAATGCAATTGGGTAATGGTTGGTCACCACTGCAATCCTGCTCACCGGTCCTGAAAAAAAAGATAGGACTAACTGCAAAAACAGGAGAACCGCATGCGGCTCCGCGTTTGCGGAAAACAACGAGCGTTGAAGGGCATGCGCGTGCCGCGGTTGGTTGTGGCTTCGGAAACGTGGAGGTCGTGCGTCCAGCGGCTCTGTATGGTCCGGATGGTCCCGTCGCGCCATCGCGCCTCACACTGACGCCGACGCGTGTGTGAATACTGTGATGTCGTAACCGTCGTCATCGTAGGTCGCGTCAATAGGGTGCGCGATCGTCCAGTATCGGTTTTCCACTAACATCGGGACATAGTGGTCCAGTGCTTCCCGGACGGAAATGCTGATTTGTGGGATTTCTTCGTCCCAGCTACTGCCTCGCGCAACCTTCCAGTATAGGGCACGGTAACAACGCACCTGTAGGGAGAGTCCGTAGCCGGTACAAGACTCCATCTCTCGCCCTAAAAACAAAGCGGTCGCGGAGCTCCTCGGGCATCGGAATGGCGTCGTAAAACGCCTCAGAGTCCAGCTGAATCATGTACCACACAGAACGAAGGCGCTGGCGCCGCTCCAGGCGCGAGAGGCGGTGCACTCCGACGAGCTCAGACTTCCGTACTACGGTGTTCAAATGCGGCTCCGTGATAATTCGGCGGCGGCCCTTGGCCTCGTTCACCGTGAATACGTTTACGTCGTGCACACTGTCCGGAAGAGAGCGGCGGACATGTTCTCCACGGCGCTCAAACTTGCAATGCGCGACGGCAGCATCGAGGTCGGCCTGCGACATTCTGACAGGCTTGATCGTCCGAGAAGTATGTAGCATCCGAAAAGTTTTATTGCGAACGTAGCGGGCAGCCTCCGTTAGAAACTCGTGCGTCTCCGCGTGTGCGGTCGGCATCACTGCCACGGCGCTCAGCTTCGGCGGAGTCGTAGCCTTCAAGTGCAGAGGCCATTCGGCTGGCGGCCCTAGGACCAGCAGCGGTAAGCCTTCGCGGCGGCGCACCTCCTGCAACAGGTCGGTCTCGTTGACTCTCAAGTCTCGGGCTGTTGGGGCCTTTTGGTCAAGTCTATCTGGCGCTGCAGGGCCCCCGCTACGCTGTCCTGTGCGGCTACGTCCTCCGCGGTGGCCTACAGCCCATAGCCCACGCACCGGCGGAGCGTCTCCAGGCGCGTGTGGCCCGTAATCCGCATCAGTGTGTTCTCCGGCACCCTCAATAAGGCAAGGTTTCGGGCAGCTCTTTTGCGCAGTGACGGCAGGGCGGCCTCGTGATGCACAGCTTTGAGAGCTGCGCGTACCCGCTGGCGAAACGGTATGTCGTCGGGGAAGAGTCGACCATCTGTCGTCTGGCGCTCCGCTATCGGCGCCTGCACAAGGCTCGCGTCCTGGCGAGTCAATACTGTCAAGATGGCGAAAGGGCCGCAAAAAAAAAAAACGCGCGCCTTTCCCTCGTCGGATCGTGACCTGCATCCGAACTTTTTTTCCGGAGCGGCTTCCTCGCCAAAAATGAACGTCCTGGGGCCAGCAGCTGCGCAATGTCGCCCGCCCTGGCCGCGCGTGCCCACATCAGCGCCAGAAAAACCAGGGCCTCCGGGTGTGCGTGGAAGAGCCCTGTGGACCTGCTCGTACTCGGTCACCGAAAGAGGTGCCGGCGGTTGCGGTGTGGACTCGAGCTCACACCGTCGAGCTCCCCGAGAGAGCGCTTAGCGCCACTCCGGGCTTCTCGTCAGGTCCACTGGCGCCTCCTGGTTTGTGCTAAGGGGCAGCTGTAGCAGGGCGGCCTGGATGGAGGAGAGGTGCCTCGAGATCGTCGACCGCCTCCAGTGGCGTGCGCAGCCCAATCGGCGTACGAGTTCGATGGCTGCAATGAGATGCGAGAGAGAGGGAGAAGATCTGATGGCATGTAACGGAGGTTTTCCAGCCAAACACGGTGTTGGATGCGCACCTGGGCGTTCATGGCTGCCCACGCGACCTGCGGCACGTGAGGGGGCTTTCCAGGGTGGATGAACCAATCCCTTGGACAGGCACACCCATCTAGGTACCTGTCGTTCTAGTTTAAAGGCCCTGAAAAGCCTGTCTGCAGAGCCAACTCCATCTCCGCCTGTGGATCGTCCTGTACGCCGGCGTTCGCGGCGGCCACGCAATTGCGTGCAGCGGGTCGGCGGACTCCAGCGGGGAATGCTGTAGCGTCAACGTCGCGGAGCACGTATAAGCTGACAGACGCCGTGACACGATCGCGCGTTACCGTGTCGTGGCCTGGCTGACCTGTGCGGGACAGTACGTCCGCGTGGTGCTCAGTCCCCGACTGAGGAAGAGGTGGCGGCCAATGCTGGCCGGCAGTGCGACGTCGGGTGTGGCATTGGCGAGGAAGAAGAAGTCGCGGCCGCTGACGTTGTCGTTTTGCAACGATGCGCGGAGGTCCCTGCGGTTGTCGTACCCCAAAGTGTAAGCACTGATGTCCCAGTGCCGTCAGGGCAGCCGGTGATGGGCTGCGGAGTGCCCGAGGGGGAAACCACGTAGGCACACGCGCTCCCGCAGGGCCGCAATGCTCAAAGCCATGTGGCGCTTCGTCGCCAACATAACGAGCACAGACGCTGTCAGCATGAAGCCAAAATCGTTGTGGCGTGCGTTCGGCTCGGCGGCGGCGTACGCTGTATCCCACTCCATGGGAGCGCCGCCAACGAGAGCTGCGCAGGGCCGTGGTCTCGCGGTCGCGGTAGACTCGCGAGACCGGGTGTTTGTCACCGATGCGGAGCCCTGGAGAATAGCACGCATGTCGTGCAGAAAGGGACCCGGTCTGGGCCAGCGAGCACTAGCTTCGTGTAGAGAGACGCGCAGCTTAGAGGGCAGGTTCGCTCGTTGCACCATAAAAATGCCCAAATGGTGGGCGAAAACGTGTGTCGTCATAAACAGACCGCAGTCGTCACTATCACGCGCCTGGCGTTTGCCACGGATGTGCTTCAATTGCAGGGTGGGCCAGATGCGAAAAAGGCGGCGTTCGAGGTTTCAATTGACAGGTGGGGATGACGCAGAGTCGTGCACCCGTAACACCAGAGTGATGCCGCAGCCGGTGGCGTCGTGTTCACTGGGGAGGATGCCTGCGATCCAGTGGTGACAGCTGAAGAGAAGAAATTATAGCAAACTATGCCGCGCAAGGCGTTCCTCAATCCTGAGATTTATGCGGAGTGAGCTGGGGTCGGCAAGCGGGTTCAGCGAGCCGTGCGGCGCCAGGTCGGGAAGGACGCTGCAGGGATAAAACCCTTCTGGATGGGGAGGTAGCGCAGAAAAATCGCATCGAGCTCGTCGCTCAACGTCTCACCAACACTCAGACTCCCGCCCATCAGCTTTGAGCGAGATAAATCGTCGTGTAGTAGCGGCGTGGCAGGTTGGCGGAGCCCCGCCTGCCCATTTAGCGAGGCGGCACGGCAGTCTCGTTTTTCTGAGACCGTAGGCGGCAGGAAGGGCTCGTCGTCACCACCGCGGTAGTAAAAGTTATTGTTGTTGCCGTTGCGCCTGTGCCCATAGTTGCTGTTGTTGTTTGACGGCGGCCTGTAGTCCAGCCGCGCGTTCCGCTGTTGTTTTTTTTTAGCGCTGTTCCGTGCGTGCCGAAATGACAAGGAAAGTCAGCCGATTCTCAACCTGACGGTAGTGCTCCATGGTCGTCGCCTGAGCTCCTCCCAGATACGTCTCCACGTCTGAGAGACCGAGGCGCGCAACCAAAGATCCCATCCGCGTCGACGATCGGGGCGAAGTAAGCGCCACCGCTGAGAGGCGCAGGGCGAGGACCTAGGCGACCCACCACAGCCCCGGAGCCCCCCACCAAACGATCGGACAAGGACCCGTGCATCACGTGCGAAAGCGTGTCGTGACTCTTAACCGGGAACCAAACCGCCTTCGGGTAACCGCACACCACACCGGCGTATGACCTGCGGTTCGTCTCTGGAAGGTGCTGCAGAGAGCGGACGTTGTGGCAGAGGAATGATTCCCCCCACTGGCACAGTTAGGATGTAGTGGGCCATGAAATCCGCGTTTTTTTTTTCATATTCGTCGCTGTAGACAAACATGGAGAGCAACATCCTTTCGATCGTTGAGCAGGCATTCGAGCGTGCACGCTTCAGCGCCATTCTGCGAAGAGCTTCCCAAGTCCTTGCTCGCGAACTCCGTCTCGATCCGCTCCAGCGTCAACGCCCCCTGCACGTACGCCGGAGTCCAGGGGTACATGCGCGGACGTATCCTTCCTTGGACATGTCCACAGGCTTTCACGACAGAGTAGAGTCGACACCGGAGGTCGCGGGGCAGGAGGGAACCGACCCGGCCTCTGCCCTCTTGTAGGCCTCGACGGCGGCTTCGCGCACCGAAGCCAAATGGGCCGCGTCACTGCGACCCGCGTCATTGATCGCCTGCATCCACGCCTTTTTTTTTTTCTCTAGAATGGTCAACGGATCCGAGACCTGCTACGAGTGTGCCGCGGAGGAGGGAGGCTGCGCTGTGATGGCTGGGGCCGTCGGGGTGCCAGAAACGCTGGCCGGCGCTGAAATACTGTTAGGAGAGATTACCAGCTTGTTGTAAAGGCTCGGCAGAGGTACCGACGGGTTCCTGTGCAACAACTTCATCTGAAAATGAGAGAAAAACCCGTATGAAGGCTGAAGAGAAAAGCACTCAGATCTCTTTAGTATTCTGCTATCATGGCAGGAACACGAAAGAGATAGAGGGATAGACAGATAGAAAACTAGGATGAGGGTAAGCAGTAGCATGGGAGCATCAACCCAAGAGAACAGTCACACCCGTAAAGAGATTCCTCTCTACACGCCACATTCACTGCAGAATCGGCTTTCTCCCGCACAGCTGCTAAGTGAGAAGAGCGGAATTCTTTCCCCGCGTCAGCTACACTAAGTTTTTTTTTTTTTTTTGTGTGTGTGTGGGTATGTGTGTCCGTGCGTGTTTCCACGGGAAGGCGTCGCAGCGACAAGAGGTGGAGAGAAGGAGCGGGGGACGACAAGTGGGGCAGAGAGATCAGCAAGGACGGGAAGAGCAAAAACGACACTGGCAGAGCCATGCCGCGCAGATGGCACACGCACGCGCTGGCAGCGGCAGCCCAGCGAGCTCCGACACGCGCAGCGTCACCGCTAGTCGACAGACGGCAGCAATGCAGCCCACACAGAGGGACCGCCGCCACACACAAACACGCAAGGAAAGCACAGCGCGCTCCGAGAAGAGATAAGAAAGAGAGAGAGAGAGAGCGGCCCTACACGCGCTCCGCCAAAAACTGGGTGCCTTCGTTTTCTTCTCTTTTTCTTTTTGTTTCTTGCCTTGTTCAACCTCCGTTTACCACTACAGCCGCGTTTATACCAAGAGGGAAAAAGAAGAGACTTGTCTTTTAAAGTTAAAATGTACGTCCGGAGGAGCAATATATATAAAGCAAAAAAGAAAACAATGCATCACAAGTGCGTTTGCGGCAGGGCACAACGGCGCGGGTGGGCAGCACTCCGGCATGACCCCTCCACTCCCAGTCCCAGCCCCGTCGCTCCCCAGTCTAGTGGACACGAGAGGAAACGCGCCGTCACTCCCGGCAGAGAAAACATTTTTACGTAGCTATTTTTCGAAAGGAAAAGGCTCGCACCTGCACCGGCGAGATAGATAAAGAAGATAGGCAGCTAGAAAATTGAGAAAGCGAAACAGCAACGAATAACTTGCATACTTACCAAAGCAGGTGGTGAACCAGCAAAGGAAACAGAGAAAGGGAAAGGGAATAAAAAAAGTATTGCCATTCTTAGAGCAAGTAAGCAAGAAAGGACGGAGAGGAATTGAAAGAGGCAATAGTTGCAAAAACTTCCACAATACTCTGTAAAGACGTTGTGCAGGTATCGGAAGCAAGAAAGTAGAATTAGTGAGAGAAGGGAAGCAGGGACTTACGCGGAAAAGATGCTCAACCGTCACTCATGGTCACCTTAAAGGACATATTTTGAACCATTTTGAGACGGGAATGTTTGATTGTTCCATCTCACCTTAAAACAATACAAACAGAAGCGAGCGAAAGATCGAGAGAGGGAGGGAGAGAGAGAGAAAAAAAAAGAGAGAGCGGCTCTACACGCGCTCCGCCAAAAACTGGGTGCCTTCGTTTTCTTCTTCTCTTTTTTCTTTTTGTTTCTTGCCTTGTTAAACCTCCGTTTACCACTACAGCCGCGTTTATACCAAGAGGAAAAAAGAAAGAGACTTGTCTTTTAAAGTTAAGATGTACGTCCGGTGAAGCAATATAAAGAAAAAAAAGAAAACAATGCATCACAAGTGCGTTTGCGGCAGGGCACCACGGCGCGGGCGGGCAGCACTCCGGCATGACCCCTCCACGCCCAGTCCCAGCCCAGTCGCTCCCCAGTCTAGTGGACACGAGAGGAAACGCGCCGTCACTCCCGGCAGAGAAAACATTTTTACGTAGCTATTTTTTGAAGGAAAAGGCTCGCACCTGCACCGGCGAGATAGAGAAAGAAGAGAGGCAGCTAGAAAATTGAGAAAGCGAAACAGCAACGAATAACTTGCATACTTACCAAAGCAGGTGGTGAACCAGCAAAGGAAACAGAGAAAGGGAAAGGGAATAAAAAAAGTATTGCTATTCTCAGAGCAAGTAAGCAAGAAAGGACGGAGAGGAATTGAAAGAGGCAATAATTGCAAAAACTTCCACAATACACTGTAAAGACGTTGTGCAGGTATCGGAAGCAAGAAAGTGGAATTAGTGAGAGAAGGGAAGCAGGGACTTACGCGGAAAAGATGCTCAACCGTCACTCATGGTCACCTTAAAGGACATATTTTGAACCATTTTGAGACGAGAATGTTTGATTGTTCCATCTCACCTTAAAACATTACAAACAGAAGCGAGCGAAAGATCGAGAGAGGGAGGGAGAGAGAAAAAGAAAGGAAAATATAGTGAGAAAAAATGGAAAATAAAACCTATGTGCGTCTCAGGGCAAACAAAAGCATCGCACATTCCAAATCCAGTGGCCATTGAGTTCACCAACGAAATTTTCTACGTGTCAAACACTTTTAACAATTCGAGCAATCAAACCATAAAAAAAAAAAAGTCATGCAAAGGAAAAAACAAGCTGCAAGTATCAAAAGCACTACTTACCTCCACATTTTTTTTTTACTTATAATATAGCTTTCCTTTCTATCTCGACACAAAGTAATAGAAAGACTTGCAGCAGAAAGTTCAGTATTCCATCAGACACGGCCAGCTCTTCATACACGCCCAGTGGTACCAACAATCGCAGGCCAAAAAGTAGAAAAAAAAACCTATCAAAAAAAGCGCCATTCGAACGCATAACCACTCTTTCAAAAAAAAAAAAATTCTATTTGGCACCGGAGAAGAACGTTGTCCACCACGACGCACACGCGTAACAACAACACAAAACGTAGAAAAGAAAGGAAACTAGGCATTCTTATCGGCGCAGCCGCAGCAGCAGCAGCATCCAGAAAAATGCTTTTTTTTTGTCGGCACTTTTGTTTTGTCAGTCGACAAAGACGGCACACGTGAGGTAAGTCAACGCGCCTCATGGAAGTACGCTGTGGTACGCTCCGTCGAGTGCACGTAAGGGGAACATGTCGTACTCCACGCTATAGACACTGACACCATCCTCAGCAGAAATGCTGGAGACAGGCATGCTCTTTGGATGATTCCAGGTTGTGAAGGGGTGCGGATGGGGTTTATTGTCTGTGCGTGGCACATGGGACTCTGCGTAGGCCTCAGCAAGCCCAACAACATCTTCCAAACGCGTCGTACCTTCTCGCAAGCCCGCCGCCACCGCGTGCTCATGCCGGAAATAGTAGTGCAGGTAGTACAAATCAAACAGTGTCGTGCGATGCACTAGGACCGTTGCCCACGTGACGTTGACCCACATTCGCGCATCATTCATGCGATCAAACGGCTCTTCGAAAAACAGGGCACGCCTCTGCGGACAAATCTGATGAAGTCGGCTCCGGGCATCGCGCAACGCCCGCCCCACAAAGGCGTCTTCGAACTGAAACACTAACTTCTCATATAAGGGCTTCCACATGGGTTTAAAGGGCGTCGCGGCGCAGCGCAGGGTGCGCGCGTTCAGCTCATTTGTGTCCTCGATCACCGCCTGCACCATCCGCCGGTGCAGCATGTAGCCGTTGCCACCGTGGTATCGCAAACTATCCCACGCCACATTTCTGATCCAGCAGCCCCAGTAAATGCACTCCTCTGTTTGCTCGATGCCGATGGGATCACGCAGGCCATGCGGAGCCAGCATCTTGTCGTTTTGGAACCCAGCACGAATGTAGCGGATGTCGCGCACGAACTGCGGCACCTTCAGGTACGTGTCGTCGTCGCTCTTCATGATGTACGGCACATCGGGGAAGGCGTGGTAGGCGTACTCCAGCCACAACACAAGCTTCTGGCTCATCCCCACCTCCACCGGAAGGCCCCAGTTGCCGGACTCGCCCATCTTCTTCTTCGAGGTCGGGCGGCGGTCCGTCATCATGTCCACCCACAGCATGTTGCGGTGTGCGAGCGCCTCCTGCCACAGCGCTGCCGACGCATGGCAGATGAACTCGGCAGGGGCAACGGCAGCGGGACGCACAGGCAGCTGCAGCGCGGACGCGAGCTGCGACACCCACGTCGCACCACGATCCACCCCGGTCACCACTCGACTCGTGATGATCTTTGCGCACGGCGACTCCGAGAAGCGCGCGGGACCACCATGTATGCCGTGCTCGCCGCGCATGAGCTCCACGCGACGCTCCTCGTAGCCTAGCGCAGCGCCGGCACCGTCTTGGAGCAGCATTGTCGACGCGTCCTCGTACTCCGCCACCGTCGGCAGCAGCGGCGACATGTCCGTCACACCCTGCGACAGCTCACGCTCCGCAGCGGCGAAGATGTACAGCGGCAGCAGCGCACCGTCGAAGCCGTTCTCGCTCCGCGCAACGTCGCGGTACGACAGCCACGTCGCACGCTGGGCATCGCGCAGCGACGCACGCACCGGCTGATCCACGGACGGGATGCCCAACACCACCAGGTACGGCGTCGTCCAGCCCTTCAGCCCCACGGGCGACGTACCAGCGAACTGGCGCCGCACAGCACGCGACCGGCCCACCCAGCCCCACCTCGCAAGCTCCGCGCCAACCGCCACGTCGTCCGTCACGCTCGCCATCGCAAACAGCATCGGCCCCGCAAGCCCCAGCGGCGCACTCGGCGTCGCAAACACAGCAGCCGCAGCCGCGTCGCTCCGGCTGCCCAGCTGCCGCGCAACAGCAGCCGCGTGTGTCGCGCTGTCCAGGCACTCCGCGCACGCAGCCTCCACCACGTGCAGCGTCCACGACGGCAGCTGCGTCCGCCGCATCATAGTGCGCGACGCAAGGCCCTTCTCGCGCCGCCGCAGCTGTGTCTTGTCCAGGCAGGTCAGCGGCTCCCGGTGCAACACCAGCACCGACAACGACGCATTCCACGCCAGCGCCTCCGCCTGCTCCTCCGCCTCGCTCACCAGAATAACTTCCTCTGTCCGCATCGCCATGAAGTTCGTCACGCACAGCGACACCAGCACCAGCGACAGCAACCCCACAAGCACCAAGGCGCGCCTCCTCCTCCTGTTGCCCGCACCGAAGGATGGCAAGGACCGCACCGGCGCCATCGCGAACCGCTGCAGGTGTTTCAGCAGCTGCGCAACACTGGAGGGCGAGTCCGACTCCTGGCGGCGCCGCGCAGATTCCTTAGTCATGGTCAAAGAGGTGGTGAAAGTGGGATTGCTGCTGGTGTTGGAGCAGGCAAGCTTCATTTGCGAGACAAGGCCTTTGCCCGAGAGTGATGCCAGCGCGAAGAGCAACCAAGTGGCGCGCTCGGGAGGAGGAGAGGAAGCGGTGCAGAGACGCAGAGAAAAAAAAAAACGCCGTGACGAGAAGCGGCGTTGCGGCACAAAGCGCACCTCGTATCCGCGACTCCACTCGGCGAAGAATGAAGGAAAAGAGTATTACGCAGAAGAGACGTATATGCTGTTGGAGTCGGAGAGGCCGCCAGCCCTTAAGATTAGTACTAGGTGCAGCTGTCCGGAGAAACTCTGCAGGCGCAGAAAACATGGCAGTAAAAAAAATAAACAAGAAGGACCAGCGATGCAGGTGTGTGTGTGTGTGTGTGTGGGTATGTGTGTGCGTGCGTGTTTCCACGGGAAGCCGTCGCAGCGACAAGAGGCGGAGAGAAGGAGCGGGGGACGACAAGTGGGGCAGAGAGATCAGCAAGGACGGGAAGAGCAAAAACGACACTGGCAGAGCCATGCCGCGCAGATGGCACACGCACGCGCTGGCAGCGGCAGCCCAGCGAGCTCCGACACGCGCAGCGTCACCGCTAGTCGACAGACGGCAGCAATGCAGCCCACACAGAGGGACCGCCGCCACACACAAACACGCAAGGAAAGCACAGCGCGCTCCGAGAAGGGATAAGAAAGAGAGAGAGAGAGAGAGCGGCTCTACACGCGCTCCGCTAAAAACTGGGTGCCTTCGTTTTCTTCTTCTCTTTTTCTTTTTGTTTCTTGCCTTGTTCAACCTCCGTTTACCACTACAGCCGCGTTCACACCAAGAGGAAAAAAGAAAGAGACTTGTCTTTTAAAGTTAAGATGTACGTCCGGTGGAGCAATATATATAAAGCAAAAAAGAAAACAATGCATCACAAGTGCGTTTGCGGCAGGGCACCACGGCGCGGGTGGGCAGCACTCCGGCATGACCCCTCCACGCCCAGTCCCAGCCCCGTCGCTCCCCAGTCTAGTGGACACGAGAGGAAACGCGCCGTCACTCCCGGCAGAGAAAACATTTTTACGTAGCTATTTTTTCGAAGGAAAAGGCTCGCACCTGCACCGGCGAGATAGAGAAAGAAGAGAGGCAGCTAAAAGTTTGAGAAAGCGAAACAGCAACAAAACAGGGAACAGAGAATTTGTACACTGCACGTGGCTACCTTAAGAGGCATAACCGCAAGTCGAGGAAGAGATCCAGAAACACAGTGAGGCGGACTCGACAGGACAGCGGTTCATCGTCAAAACAAAAAAAAATAGAGTTAATTGCCACGCGTCACGAGAGTAAAAGTAGAGAGAAATATAGTTGTATCTCTCCTTCAACAAAGATTTAGTTATATATTTTTTTTTAGCTTCTCTGAGAAAAAGGGGGCAGAGCGGCGAGGCCATGCATGTAGACGCAGTGGAAAACGCCGGTGAAAAGGGGGAGAGAGATGGGGGAGGAAACTCCCTCCTGCTGTGTGCTACCTCAACATCTTCTCCCGCATACAGCTGCTCAAAGGAGGCGATTCAAGGCCGTCTCTGAATCCCCCGAGCGCCGACGCCGGCCACCGTCGCTCGGAGGGGGTGGGGAGGCGAAAAGAGGGAACAAGAATCTATGCAGGTGACAGAACAACAGTCTCTCAGCCGCCTCGCCCCTGCGCCACGGACACACGCACAAGGCGGATCGACGGAGTCCAACAGCATACACTGCTACTCGCACTCGCAACTCGCAACTCAGGCAGATAATGGCAAACGACATATACATATAATATAGAGAAGCAATAAAAAATAGAATTGAAAAGTGACCGCCACTGCACAAGAATAGGATACGAGGAAAAGAAAGCAACGACGGACTCGCTGAGGAAGCCACTAAAGCTCTGACACTGCTCCCAAGACGTACATTGCTCGCTCTTCTTTTCGCTTCTTTTTTGTGGCAGCTCAGTCAGTGGAGAGTTCGGTACTCGTCCCGCCACAACCCAATTGCATCCGTTCCGTTTTTTTTTGTTGTTCTTGTTGCTAACTGAGTTCGTCGGCCCTTTTCCTATCCTTCTCGTTGAGGGGACCAGGTACATGCGTCACCCAGTTTCCGGTTCAATAAAGTGGTAGGAGATGTCCAGTGCGCTGAATGGAAAAGCATCGTACTCCACATTGTACACACTCACATTGTCGCCATCAGCGATGTATGAGGAGGGAACCTTGTCCGGGTGGGCCCACCTAAATTCGGTATAACGGCCATAACCCACCGTTGTGGGCGGCAGATTTGCCTCCATGGCCGCCATCCCCGCAGCCACTGCCGGCCCCTCCACATCACCGTGTTCACGGCGCATGCGCTCCGCCACCTCGTGCTCGTGCTGGAAGTAGTAGTGCAGGTAGTACTCGTCAAAGGGGGAGACGTGGTGGAGCAGCATGGCAGCCCAGCCGATGGGCCTTCCGGGCATGTGCGTGTCCAGCATGCGCTGCTTCGCCTCCTCGACGTAAAGGGCACGCTTGAAGGGGCACACCTCGCGCAGGCGGCGGCGCTTGTCACGCAACATGCGGCCCACAAACATGTCCTCTATATGCATCAGCAGCTCTTCATACACCTCCTTCGCAGTTTCATCATATGGGGAGACAGCGTAGCGCAGGGTACGCGCGTTCAGCTCATCTGTGTCCTCCATCACCGCCTGCACCATCCGCCGGTGAAGCATGTAGCCGTTGCCACCGTGGTACGGCAGGTTGTCGAAACCAGTATTTCTCACATAGCAGCCCCAGTAAATGCACTCCTCTGTTTGCTCAATGCCGATGGGATCACGCAGGCCATGCGGAGCCAGCATCTTGTCGTTTTGGAACCCAGCACGCATGTAGCGGGTGTCGCGCACGAACTGCGGCACCTTCAGGTACGTGTCGTCGTCGCTCTTCATGATGTACGGCACATCGGGGAAGGCGTGGTAGGCGTACTCCAGCCACAACACAAGCTTCTGGCTCATCCCCACCTCCACCGGAAGGCCCCAGTTGCCGCCCTCGCCCATCTTCTTCTTCGAGGTCGGGCGGCGGTCCGTCATCATGTCCACCCACAGCATGTTGCGGTGTGCGAGCGCCTCCTGCCACAGCGCTGCCGACGCATGGCAGATGAGCTCAGCAGGGGCAACGGCAGCGGGACGCACAGGCAGCTGCAGCGCGGACGCGAGCTGCGACACCCACGTCGCACCACGATCCACCCCGGTCACCACTCGACTCGTGATGATCTTTGCGCACGGCGACTCCGAGAAGCGCACGGGACCACCAAGTATGCCGTGCTCGCCGCGCATGAGCTCCACGCGACGCTCCTCGTAGCCTAGCGCAGCGCCGGCACCGTCCTGGAGCAGCATTGTCGACGCGTCCTCGTACTCCGCCACCGTCGGCAGCAGCGGCGACATGTCCGTCACACCCTGCGACAGCTCACGCTCCGCAGCGGCGAAGATGTACAGCGGCAGCAGCGCACCGTCGAAGCCGTTCTCGCTCCGCGCAACGTCGCGGTACGACAGCCACGTCGCACGCTGGGCATCGCGCAGCGACGCACGCACCGGCTGGTCCACGGACGGAATGCCCAACACCACCAGGTACGGCGTCGTCCCGCCCTTCAGCCCCACGGGCGACGCACCAGCGAACTGGCGCCGCACAGCACGCGACCGGCCCACCCAGCCCCACCTCGCAAGCTCCGCGCCAACCGCCACGTCGTCCGTCACGCTCGCCATCGCAAACAGCATCGGCCCCGCAAGCCCCAGCGGCGCACTCGGCGTCGCAAACACAGCAGCCGCAGCCGCGTCGCTCCGGTTGCCCAGCTGCCGCGCAACAGCAGCCGCGTGCGTCGCGCTGTCCAGGCACTCCGTGCACGCAGCCTCCACCACGTGCAGCGTCCACGACGGCAGCTGCGTCCGCCGCATCACAGTGCGCGACGCAAGGCCCTTCTCGCGCCGCAGCTGCTGCGTCTTGTCCAGGCAGGTCAGCGGCTCCCGGTGCAACACCAGCACCGACAGCGACGCATTCCACGCCAGCGCCTCCGCCTGCTCCTCCGCCTGATCTTCCGTCTGGCTCACCACCTGCTGGCCACCGCGCCGCGTTAGCATGAAGTTCGTCACGCACAGCGAAAGCAGCACCAGCGACAGCAACCCCACAAGCACCAAGGCGCGTGTCTTCCTCCTGATGCCCGCACCGAAGGATGGCAAGGATCGCACCGGCGCCATCGCGAACCGCTGCAGGTGTTTCAGCAGCTGCACAACACTGGAGGATGAGTTCGACTCCTGGCGGTGCCGCGCAGATTCTTTACTCGTGAAAAAAAAGACCGACTCGCTGCTGTTCTTGCCAGCTCCGAGGTATTTTTGATTTTTTGTTCTTTTTGCAGAGGTGAAGCAGGCTGGTGGTGATCTGGTTTGTGGCGCACTGCACAGGCGTGGGCAAGCAGTAGTCAAAGGACAACGAGAAGACGCAAAGCCGTCCCGGGTTTTCAATGTAAAGGGAGCTTTAAAGAGAAAAAAAAAAGAAAACAACCGGCACACAAAAAATAAATTCAACAAGTTGCGCCAACAGAGCCGCTGTTGCCAGTGATGTTGTGTGTGGGAGGGGATAAAAAAGCAAAAGTACACAAAAATGAGAGAGAGGTCGCTGGAGTGTAAAGGGCACAAGTGCTATAGAAGAGAAGCGAAGACAGCTGAAAGCACTATACACAAAGCTCCGCAGCAACCCGCACGCGCACACGCACACCTACGACAACGACGGATGCTGAAGACGGAGTTGTTTGGGAAAAAGAAATAGCGACGAAAATAAATTGTGGTTAAAAAAATAGTAAAAAAGCAAGCGAAAACAAGGGTAAAAATGGGAGTAAAAAGAGGCGTTGTAAAGAAAACAAAATGGGATAAAAGAAGGGTTTTTGTTTTCGATTGCTTTAGGGGTTAAAGCTTTTCTGTTTGTTTGTTTAGGAACACGCACAATCACAATGGAGCACCAGGGTAAAGTGCATCAACGGTGACCAGGAGCACGTTGTTTTTTTCTTAAAATAGAGTAGTTATGACGTGGGGAGAGGAAGGGGGGTGAGGGGGGGGGGTTTAAGATTACGGGTAGGCTGCCCAGACGCGCAGCCGGGCTTTCTTTTTTCCCTCGTTTGTATCTCGTTGCGAGGTTTTACAAGTTCACTAGAATTAAATTAATGTCTTTTTTTCTTTGTTGTTGTGAGTGTTTTTTTTTTTTTTTTTGCGAGTGATACAAGTGATGCGAAGGAGAAAGAGAAGGAGAGAGAGAGAGAGAGAGCGAACCCCACGAGAGTTGGAGAGGAGAAAAAGAGCGGTTGTAGCGCAAGGGGAAGCACGCACGACAGCAGGCGGTCCTTCCACCATCGCCGTGTCGCAGTTTCGTTTTTATTCTTTTTTAAATTCTTTCCGCATCAAAGTCCTTGGGAGACAGTCTCACATGTTTCTTTTTTTTTTTCCTTCGCGTTGTTTCCTTTTTCTGAGTAGTTAAAAAGCTGCGAGCCCAGAACCACTGTCTTCTTTTCCTTGAGAAGCCGCTCTCTCGGCGTGGGAATCAGCAGAACAGATCAGCAGCGGGAGCAGCACCACTTTAGCGTCGTGTTGCTCTCAGCGGGCGCGGTACTGTCAGTGTTCCATGTGCCGAGAAGTGGGTCGGTTTTGTCATCCCCTCAAGCACAACATCGGGCGGCGAAACTCGCTGATGACCTCGTCACCCGCTGAGTTGCTAGTAAACAGCACGGCGTTGAGAGAGGCACCTCGAATTCGCAGACAAGCTGTACTCCTTTGTCACTTATGTATTTTCGATTTGGGGTTTTTTTTTAATTCTCGTCTTGAGCGCTTCTTCCGACAAGACACAATAAAACAAAAGAAGAATCTCGCAGTAGGATTCAGCTAGAGAAGACCCGAAAACGAAGAGTCGAATGCAGTGAGGGGTCCTCCCCCGATGGTTCAGGTGGTGTCATCGCCGTCAAAGGACGCGCCACCTCCCGCTGTGGAGAGTCCACACACACACACACACACACACACACACACAACGCGTCATACTCCCTCTACACTCCTCTCCCTTTCTCTCTTCAGCTCGGGGGCAAGGCGCAATCTCTTCGTTTGTTGTTGTTGTTTTCCTTTGAAGTCATTGAAAAGCAAAGAGGGGAGAAAAAATGCAGCTACTCGCAAACAGGTAAAATTCTCGTATTTCCTTAATTTCATCTCACTTTGAGCAAACAGAAACGCGGTTGTGGTAACAAGACGCGCAGCACGGGCAGTGCAACTGTGAAGGGCGGCACCAGCGCGCGTCGTCGGCCACAAAAAGAATGATGTATTCCCCGCCAGCGAGCCTCGACGGTGAGTGTCCAATTGCACCTCTCCCTCGAAAACACGCCCACATACCGCTAGAAATAAGTGCAGGAAAGACCCCGCGAGAATTGAGCGCTCGCCTCTGCATACTTCTGTTTATTTATTTTCTTTTTGTACTTTAACTGCAACAGAATACTGAAACTTGGGCATACTAGAAACAAAAACAGAGAAAAATGTTTTTTTTTTTATCTTTTGACACTCACTGCCACGCCTCCTCTCTCTTTCAATGGCTTTAAGTCTTGTCAAAAAAAAAAAAAAGATTCGGCCTCTGCCGAGTACAAAGGAAAAGCTGTTTCGTATCCCTTCCGCCACAACACTCACACCAGGGAGGCTCGAAGTCGAGGACGAAGGGAGCCGGCGTACGAGACTTTTGAGCGTGGAGTTTTTTTTTCTGTTGCTGTTGTTGTTGTTTGTTAATCTTGCAACGACGTCGCAGCCTCCTTCTTTGTTCTTGTTCTTCTCGTGCTTTGCTTTACCTCGAATGCGTCGCGAGTCGTAGGGAACAGCATACGAGTAAGATTGAAGAACGAGACAGAAGGAGAAAGTGGGGATTAACACGTCTTTAGCAAAAAAAAGGCTCCAGAAGAAAATATGGATTAATAGCAGCAACAAATCAATGGAAAGAAGCACTGAGTAAGAAAGTCAACTAATAACATGAGAAAAAAAGAAACGGAGAAAAGGGTCAATGGGGACCAGAAGGTCAATGAGAACGCAACCGAAAAATGAAAGAACGAAAAGAGTTCGTCGTCCTTCGTTACGATACGAAACAGCAAGGCGGAGGCGACTGAAACAGAGCGAAACAAGAAGAGCAAATAGTAGATCGATAGATTAAGCGTACACCCTAACGTGACGTTCAAAAAGGATGAACGACTACAAAAAAAAAAGATCTAGCAGTAACAGAATGCAATTGCTAATGGCAGGTGAGACGGGAAGTTCGGCTTTCCTCACAATCCTGCCGCTCTGGCGGCGTCATCAAAAGCAGATTAAGTACGCAACAAACCATGCTAACGAGAAAACAAAAAGCGGCACATTGGCAAAACAAATAGAAATACACACACTCTCCAACCACTAACACAGCTCGCCACATAGCCTCACTCCCAATTCAATCACACGGCAACAGCCCACAACCCGAAGCTCCCTCCCCACCACGCCCCTTTCCCAAATCCAGTAAACACATACAAGCACACCGCGTCTCAAAGAGAGAGGGAGACAAGCAAATGTCGCTTGTCCATCACTATGTCCTACTGGATTGAAAAAGCACCCACCTTAAAGCTTTTAGAACCACATCGCCGTGTAAAACGATGACACATAGCCGGCCATGATGCCGTGGCACGGCAGCCCACGACCCCAGCGGCGCAGTATCACGTTGGTAGACACAGAGGACACGGCGACGCCACGGAACATGCCCGTGTTCGTCAGCACGAAGTAGTCGAAGGCCATCGCGAACATCTCCTTCAACAGCGGCTCATAGAGGTTTTGCATCATCTCTACTCGTAGCTGCGCCTCACCCTCATCAGTGCGATACATGCGGCCATTCTTGCGGCGGACAGGTTTCGGTATCTTGGCGTCCAGTTGGCGGTACATGTCATCATACACGGACCGGAAACTGCCGCCGATGCGCACATCATACGCGTTGACGAAGCGTTGAGGGAAAGTCGACGCCTCTCCCCACGTCGCACCACGGCCATCACCGCGCGCCGTCCCCAACAGCCAGCGATCCACCTGCTCCGCAATGTCTCCGCTCTGGTCGTCGTACGCCATGTAGATGGTCGGCACCACTGCCGCAGCACCAGCACCAGCACCAGCGTCCGCCGTCATGTTGTGGCGCATCCACCGCGTGTACTGCCGGTACAGCTCCACCACACGCGTCCGCGACAGTGCGCAGTCCAGCTCCATGTTCCGCAGCGTCGACACCGGACTCGCCCAGCTCGGGTCCTCCTTGTCCAGCCGGAACCGCGGATCGATCGGATACGCCGTCTGGTCGACTATGACACCCTCCAAGCGGCACGTCCCCTCACGGCGGCGAATGTGGAGGCCGATCACGTGCTTGAAGTTGACCGGCCGAAGCGTGTTGTGCATGCTGGCGTTGTTGCCGCCCGTCGCATCCACCGGCCACAACAGCCTCGACGCAGTCTGCGAGTACAGGCGGTCCGCCTCCTTCACAATGGCATCGGACGGACGCAGCAGGCCCATCAGCAGCGTCTGCTCCCGCAGCGACGGGTGCGCGTAGAACGCCATGCGGCTCGACAGGATCCCAAGCCGAGGCTGCGGCTTCACACCCTCAGCGGCCACGTGGTCACCGCCCAGCTGCTCCACCATCAGCGACACGGCCCTCCGCATGCACGCCATCCGCACGTACTCCGCCTCGTCACCATTCGGAAAGACGTCCTTCACAGTGAAGTCCTCCCCTGTCTCCGTCAAGCTCATCCCATCGTCGCGCGCATCACGGACACTCGTCACCGGCGGTTCGCGTGTCTCCGAGTCCTCCAGCCACGCGTCCACGTTGTACACGCGCGCACCCGACTCCGCGCTCCGCTGCGGCAACACGTACCACTCCTTTCGATCCACTTTCCTCCACTCCTTGTCGCTCCTCGGACGCGGGTCGGCGTAGTAGTTGTAGCGGCGCAGCGTCATCGGCTCCCTCTCAGCCTCCAGCTCCTTCAGCATCCTGCGGGCCTCTGCGTACGACACCAGGCAGTAGCCGCCCTCGCGACGCAGCGCATTGAACCCGTACAGCTTCTGCGCGTCGTAGCGCAGGTACGGCACGTCCCTCTCCGGCACAAGCACAGGCACGATGAGGGTCCGGTTCAGCCTCTTCGACAGCGCCAGCGTGTTCGTCATCTCCTGCACCTGGTTGTGCTGCCGGCCAAAGCGGCCAATGAACACAGACAGGAAGTGCGACGGGCACACCATCTCGAACGGCTCGGATCTGGTTGAGGTCTCGTCGCGACCAAAGCGGATCACAACGCCGCTGCGGTCGCCCGTCAGCGCCACAGACTCCGGCGGCCGCACGTCGCGGTCCACGTCCGTCTCCAGCACGCGCGCAGTCCCGAAGTACGGCGGCGCCGAAGCACCTGGGGCATCCAGCGCGGCATCGCCCACCGCGCGCAGCGGCCACGACGGCAGCCGCGGGTACGACACGTCCATCTTCGCAGCGCCGCCACCAGCAGACGCAGCCGCCACCGGCCGCACCTCCGCAAGGAACGCGGGGCACTGGTCCGCACGCCCCACAGACACGCCGCCGCCCTCCGCGTCGTAGTCCACCACCACGGCAGCGCTCACCACGGGGGCCGCCCCGTCCCGCGCAAGCGCCGCGTCCTGCGCAGCACCCATCAGGCCAAGGCTCAGCAGCTGCGCCACGCACCGCTGCACCACCACAGCACTGCTCGGCCACGCCGCAGTCGCCGCTCCGCTCCCCGCACTGAACACCGGCGCAGTCCCCAGCCGCACCTGCATCACCTCCGTCACCACGTGCTGCACAGGCGCCGCGGACACCGTCTCCGTCGCGTGCGGCGGCCGCCCCACGTGCACGTACACGAGCCCGTCCGTGCACATCGCGCACACCTGGTCCGCCGCCCGCACCACCACCGCAGGCAGCACCGTCTCGTCAATCGCGTGGAACAGTGGGTCCATGTGATCCTCCAGCGATGGCCGGACTGCAGGGTGGGGCGGCGGGGTGGGGATCTTCCCAAGACGGTGTGCAGGGGTTTCCATGGCGCCGGGACTCATCACAAAGATCCCGCTCAGCACCACTAACAGTGCCAGGAAACCGATTTGTAGTATGTGGGAAGTACGCAGGACGCCATGGAGTCGACTGCGAGCCAATGGCGCGCCGTCATCGCGCTCATCGCTCCCGGTGCCGCTGTATTTCCTAGAGATAAGGTGTTTCATTGCTCCAGTATCACGCTGCGAAGCACAACCCAACACAATCGTACCTTGTTTCTGTGAGAGTGCCGAACCTACATTGTGTGTGTGTGTGGTTCTTGAGAAATGCAGCGCCGCTCCCTTCGCAGCCACAGAGACGGCAGGCAGTCTAGAAATGAGTTCTTTAAAAAGCGTTGTTGTCGCTGCTGTTGCTGTTTTCTTTTTGGTGAGAGACTGAGAGAGAGAGGAAGAGGTGGAGGGTGGGTGAACCAGTGCGCCTGCCTCGCAAGCTTTTTTCTTTTCGTTCTTGTGCCCAAGTATACCTGATGTCGACGACTACGCATGCGCACATGATCACGCAGCTAGCCCACACGCATTGCCCCCTCCCCCGGTGCACACGGCCGTCATACAGCTGCTTGTGGACAGCAGGGTATGCTTAGGGGCAGGAGAGCACGCAACAATAAGAATCCCGGCAACATGCGGGTGGCCCTCACCTTCTCCTATCCACAACACCTCCCCTCGCTGGCATGATAACAATAATAGTAAAATACCAATAATAACACTAGTAAGAGAGTTGACAGTCGCGCACTTCTCAGCCGATTGCCTCGTCTCACTACAATCGCCACCGCTCTACGGACAGCGTGAGCCGCATAAAGATATCGGGTGTCGGATCGCTTTACTTCAAGACATAACGGACGACACCCGACACTGACTGAGGTAGCATAAAAACAATTGAAAGCATCAATGAAAAACAAAAAATAGGAGAAGTGAGAGGAGAGGAAATAATCACCAACCTCAACACCTCTTTTGTGGAGCTCACAAAGAAAAAAAAATTTTAAGCTGCCACGCTTAACCAACGAAGAGGAAAAGAATGTCGTCTGGGGATCTGTGACGCGGTGCATGTATTTCCGCGGAAGGCGCTGCGAGCCCGCCACGGACGCTCCAGAGTGGGCACACGCACATACACACAAATACACAGAGAGGCATTCCGCCGCAACGGAGGAGCACAGGTGGAGAGCGAAGAAAATAGAAAAGACGGAGGGGTAGCATGCAGGAGCATGCAAATTAGGTGAACAAAAGAAGAGCAAAAAAAAATTCCTAGCTTTGCATATGCATTTTATCGACGTTCAACTCGATGATGAATGAAAGAAACTGAAAAGGCAAGTAGAATGCAAATGCTACCAGAATACGTGGCACCCTCACCCCACAATTCTGAAGAAAAGAAATAGAACAGAGCAATGCGCAGTCCGCTACGTCAGTGAAGAGTCGTGGCCAGGCAGTATAGAGCCCCCTGAGTTTCCCACTATTTTCTTAGTTCTATTCTCTTTTCCCGCCCATCATACAAAGCTTGACAGAAGCACAGGACACACAGGAGAAAAAAAAAATAACAAATAGAAAAAGGAAATAACAAAAATGGGGAAGAGAAAGGCATCCTTTTTGGGGAGGGTTGTCTGTGTGCCACTTGTGAGCGCACAACACCGAATTTTGTTAAGTGAACGTTTAAAGTAAGCTCTACAATACGGGAGTGGGTTCGGCAAATACGCAGCACGGCCCCGCGTATTCCTTTCCGCACCTACTATTCATTCCGGTAACAACCCGTTTAAGCAAGAAAAAAGGATTTTTAGAATCACTTAAGCAACTAAGAAACACAAAATAGGTAGTTAAAAGCCAAAACACCATCAACTCTGTGAGCTACGCTGCCTCCGCTGTACCCTTTCCTGACACGTAAAGAGAGGTATTTGACGTTCAGCGGGAATTGACACGGCAGCACAGCGCATGCAATCACGGATCAACGGAGAGCTGAATACACAAGTGCACTAAGCCACGCTACGGCATCTCGACCGCGTAAGTGACATCCAGCGCCTTCAGTCCAGTCTTTTTGTAGGAGAAGGCGTACACGCTGACGTTGTCCCCCTCCGCAATAAACGAGCCGGGGATGCCCTTCGGATGCTCCCACTCGAAGTTCGTGTACCGCCCGTAGCCACCCGTTGTGGACGGCACCAGCGACCGCATGTAGGCCTCCGCATCCTTCACCGCCGCCCGCACCACCGCACCGGAGTTCAATCGAATCCGCTCCGCCACCTCGTGCTCGTGCTGGAAGTAGTAGTGCAGGTAGTACTCGTCAAAGGGGGAGACGTGGTGGAGCAGCATGGCAGCCCAGCCGATGGGCCTTTTGGGCATGTGCGTGTCCAGCATGCGCGGCTTCGCCTCCTCGACGTAAAGGGCACGCTTGAAGGGGCACACCTCGCGCAGGCGGCGGCGCTTGTCACGCAACATGCGGCCCACAAACATGTCCTCTATATGCATCAGCAGCTCTTCGTACACCTCCTTCGCAGTTTCATCATATGGGGAGACAGCGTAGCGCAGGGTACGCGCGTTCAGCTCATCTGTGTCCTCCATCACCGCCTGCACCATCCGCCGGTGCAGCATGTAGCCGTTGCCACCGTGGTATCGCAAATTATCCCACGCCGCATTTCTCACCCAGCAGCCCCAGTAAATGCACTCCTCTGTTTGCTCAATGCCAATGGGATCACGCAGGCCATGCGGAGCCAGCATCTTGTCGTTTTGGAACCCAGCACGAATGTAGCGGGTGTCGCGCACGAACTGCGGCACCTTCAGGTACGTGTCGTCATCGCTCTTCATGATGTACGGCACATCGGGGAAGGCGTGGTAGGCGTACTCCAGCCACAACACAAGCTTCTGGCTCATCCCCACCTCCACCGGAAGGCCCCAGTTGCCGCCCTCGCCCATCTTCTTCTTCGAGGTCGGGCGGCGGTCCGTCATCATGTCCACCCACAGCATGTTGCGGTGTGCGAGCGCCTCCTGCCACAGCGCTGCCGACGCGTGGCAGATGAACTCAGCAGGGGCAACGGCAGCGGGACGCACAGGCAGCTGCAGCGCGGACGCGAGCTGCGACACCCACGTCGGGGCCGCGTCAGCACCAGCTCCAGAGCTCTTCGTGACGAGCTTTGCGCACGGCGACTCCGGCAGACGCGGATCATGCGCACCCATGCCCTGCAAGTCATTAATCAGCTCCACGCGGCGAAACTCGGGAGCGGGCGGGGTTGTGGTCTCGTCGTCGTCGTCATCCTCTTGGAGCAGCATTGTCGACGCGTCCTCGTACTCCGCCACCGTCGGCAGCAGCGGCGACATGTCCGTCACACCCTGCAACAGCTCACGCTCCGCAGCGGCGAAGATGTACAGCGGCAGCAGCGCACCGTCGAAGTCGTTCTCGCTCCGCGCAACGTCGCGGTACGACAGCCACGTCGCACGCTGGGCATCGCGCAGCGACGCACGCACCGGCTGGTCCACGGACGGGATGCCCAACACCACCAGGTACGGCGTCGTCCCGCCCTTCAGCCCCACGGGCGACGCACCAGCGAACTGGCGCCGCACAGCACGCGACCGGCCCACCCAGCCCCACCTCGCAAGCTCCGCGCCAACCGCCACGTCGTCCGTCACGCTCGCCATCGCAAACAGCATCGGCCCCGCAAGCCCCAGCGGCGCACTCGGCGTCGCAAACACAGCAGCCGCAGCCGCGTCGCTCCGGTTGCCCAGCTGCCGCGCAACAGCAGCCGCGTGCGTCGCGCTGTCCAGGCACTCCGTGCACGCAGCCTCCACCACGTGCAGCGTCCACGACGGCAGCTGCGTCCGCCGCATCACAGTGCGCGACGCAAGGCCCTTCTCGCGCCGCCGCAGCTGTGTCTTGTCCAGGCAGGTCAGCGGCTCCCGGTGCAACACCAGCACCGACAGCGACGCATTCCACGCCACCTCCGGCGCCTGCTCCTCCGCCTGATCTTCCGTCTCGCTCACCACCTGCTGGCCGCCGCGCCGCGTCAGCATGAAGTTCGTCACGCACAGCGACACCAGCACCAGCGACAGCAACCCCACAAGCACCCCACGCGGGCCAAAGCCCATCACCGCTGGCGACGACGTCTTCGCAGACGGCGGACCACTGTGGCGTGCAGCGCCAAGAGACGGCGAGCTCTTCGCACGGCCGCCATCGCGCAGCGACAGCGGTGTTATGGAGACGGACGGCAAACTCAGCGGCTGCATGGCGTACCTGAGAACGAGGGCGGCTCAAGTATCGTGTCGTGTGACGGCAAGCTAACGATGCTCGAGCGATGGAGTGATGTGAGCGGAGTCTGTGACTCTCAGCGAGAGCGGAGTGAAGCGCAAACTGGATCGGTTGTCCCAGAGTGTCTCTGCGGGTTAGAAGAAAAGCGGAGTGTGATAGGAGATAAGAAGGTGGGCAATTTTCGACAGATGGGGGCAGGGGAATCGAAGGAGCACCGGAGCTTCCGCAATCAAAGTGACAAAGGCGATGCTGAGGGGCGGCTGTAGGGAAACCTGCGAGACGAGTCACCAGTCCGTCACAACACTCCCGTGTGGGGGTGTGGCAAATGCGGCAACAGAGGTCCGCGATCAGAAACAGGAGAAAGCAACGTGTCGCGGCACTGCGAGCTTGTCGGTCAATGGCACAGCAGATGCGTGTACGGGGAGAGGTACAAGTCATGGTGTGCGTGTGCGTGGGCGTGGAGAGCTTTACCGCTATGAAACCTATACGCTTCTGTTCTGTTCTTTGTTTTCTTTTTCCTGCGTTACGCTGCTCTTGTCTTTGTTTTATCACTTTTTCAGACAAAGAAAGAGCGAGATTATTGGCGTTTTTCGTTTTACTGCTGCTTTACAGACACGACAGCATCCTTCGCGGAGCAGGAGACATGAGGGGCGACATTTGCAAATAGCTTTGCCTTTCTCTTTTGCTTCCGCTGTGTCGCCTCGACGAGGAGTAGCAAGAAAGCACCAGTCTGTGCGAGGGGGGAGGGTTTGGGTTGGTGCTGAGAAGGGCAAGCTGCTGTACGGTCGTGGCCCGCTTGGATGAATAACGCACAAACATGTATAGCAGCCTTTGAGACGGGCGAGAAGAGAACAAAGATCCTATTTTTAAAACCCTAGAGAAGCACAGACTTTCAGCTTTACCTGCTTGGCACCCTCGCTACGTCCCCTCTCCCGCTGCTTCCACTGCACGTCCTCCCGCACATCCCCTCGCTCTCTCGGTTTCTCTGTCTCAATGAATTTGGCGGCTGTCATGCGTGCTTTTTTACGCCTCGCACTTCCACACAAATGTGAGAACCAGAGAGAGGTCGTAGCGCCTTACGATATCAATACGAAAAAAAAAAACATTTAAAAAAAAAAGAGAGCAACTTGACAATAGAAAAGACAGAAAAAAAAACATTAGACGAAAAGAAACAAAGAAAAAACTTGTTCTACGTGTTGTTTGCGGCCACGCTCGTGTCGTCAGGCACTAGAGGAACACAAAAGGAAAAAAAAGAGCATGAAAGGAAAAGAGCTTTTGTTTTTGTGCGTGCGTAGTGTTATACTCACTCCTAGATGCCTTGCGCTTAGCCGCGGGTGTCCTTAATTATTATTTTGTTGGTTGTGTGTGGGTTTTTTGTTTTTGGACGCCACAGCACTCAATGACAGAAAAATGAGAAAGAGATTTAGCAAATGGAATACAAGAGAATTGTGAGACCCGCAGAATTAAAGTAAGGTTAACTAAACAGAGGAAAATGGTCTTCCGGCGCATGCTTCGCTGTCAAGCCGTGGTGCATGAACGTCGTTCGCTGCGTTCTCCTCCTTGCCCGTGAGCAGCCACGCCAAACAAAACAAGAAAACAAAGACACCACAACGGCCAAACGGGGAGAAGGTCAACGACAGCGACGCGTTCCGCAACGCCAACTGCACTCAGCATCACACTAAAAGAAAAAACAAAACAGAGAGGAGGTCTTTGTGGAACATGCGTGTACCTGGCAAACCACCTCTCCCTCTCACTCGGTGAGACACGCAGTCGTGCAACGAACAGAACGCAGTCTTTTGTCAAGGAAACACTCCCCAACTGCGCTAATGTCCTGCTGATCAAGAAACACAGAAAAATGAGCAAAACAAAAACCAACGACCAAAGAAAAATGACATAAGGGAGAAAAGGAAAATAGCGGGTGCGGCACCAGAAAGCCAAGCCAACGAACTCAATAACCTTCTCTTCACGAACCCGTTCTCAACCAGGCTTCCGAACCCTCTGGACTATTTCCTGCCCGCAAAGGGACATCGATCACGCAGCTTTGGCATAATTTTCTTCTCTTTCAAGCTTAGCACCGTGCCCCAAAGGCCCGAAAGAAAAAAGGATTTTTTTCCTTTACGATTGAGAGAAATGCTCTGGACTGCTGCACAGGAACGCAACAAAAAAAAAACAGTGCACACGTTCTTTCACCACTACAACGAAGAGACGCACCCCACTCGCTCCGGAGCCACGCGGCACATACCACGCACAACACACCTTCGAGAGAAAACATAAAACGTCGCACCTCAGAACTTTCTACAGCATCGAAAAATGGTTGAACTGCCACGCGTGCATCCTCATCTCCCTTCAACACTGAAGCGCACAACAGGAATAAAGCCAGTTTACTCGCTCCTCTTAGAACCACATCGCCGTGTAAAAGGATGACACATAGCCGGCCATGATGCCGTGGCACGGCAGCCCACGGCCCCAGCGGCGCAGTATCACGTTGGTAGACACAGAGGACACGGCGACGCCACGGAACATGCCCGTGTTCGTCAGCACGAAGTAGTCGAAGGCCATCGCGAACATCTCCAGCAAAAGCACGCTCGTCCAGCGCCTTCGCATCATGCTCTACACGCCGCTGTTCATCAAAAGCTTCACCGCGCTCCTTTCTTGCGGCGTCCACCTTGTCAAGTCGGCGTTCTTCCTCACGAAGCATCGTTCTAATCGACGTATCAATGCGCACATCATACGCCCCAACGAAGCGCTCCGGATAGTCACTTTGACCGTCCCCAAGTCCAGAGTCCGCTGCGGGCTCTTGGACATTCCGGTAAGCCTTTGGTTTACGCCTGCTCGGCGATCGGTCCGCTCTGGTCGTCGTACGCCATGTAGATGGTCGGCACCACTGCCGCAGCACCAGCACCAGCACCAGCGTCCGCCGTCATGTTGTGGCGCATCCACCGCGTGTACTGCCGGTACAGCTCCACCACACGCGTCCGCGACAGTGCGCAGTCCAGCTCCATGTTCCGCAGCGTCGACACCGGACTCGCCCAGCTCGGGTCCTCCTTGTCCAGCCGGAACCGCGGATCGATCGGATACGCCGTCTGGTCGACTATGACACCCTCCGCGCGGCACGTCCCCTCACGGCGGCGAATGTGGAGGCCGATCACGTGCTTGAAGTTGACCGGCCGAAGCGTGTTGTGCATGCTGGCGTTGTTGCCGTTCGTCGCATCCACCGGCCACAACAGCCTCGACGCAGTCTGCGAGTACAGGCGGTCCGCCTCCTTCACAATGGCATCGGACGGACGCAGCAGGCCCATCAGCAGCGTCTGCTCCCGCAGCGACGGGTGCGCGTAGAACGCCATGCGGCTCGACAGGATCCCAAGCCGAGGCTGCGGCTTCACACCCTCAGCGGCCACGTGGTCACCGCCCAGCTGCTCCACCATCAGCGACACGGCCCTCCGCATGCACGCCATCCGCACGTACTCCGCCTCGTCACCATTCGGAAAGACGTCCTTCACAGTGAAGTCCTCCCCTGTCTCCGTCAAGCTCATCCCATCGTCGCGCGCATCACGGACACTCGTCACCGGCGGGTCGCGCGCCTTCGAGTCCTCCAGCCACGCGTCCACGTTGTACACGCGCGCACCCGACTCCGCGCTCCGCTGCGGCAACACGTACCACTCCTTTCGATCCACTTTCCTCCACTCCCTGTCGCTCCTCGGACGCGGGTCGGCGTAGTAGTTGTAGCGGCGCAGCGTCATCGGCTCCCTCTCAGCCTCCAGCTCCTTCAGCATCGCGCGGGCCTCCGCGTACGACACCAGGCAGTAGCCGCCCTCGCGACGCAGCACATTGAACCCGTACAGCTTCTGCGCGTCGTAGCGCACGTACGCCACGTCCCTCTCCGGCACAAGCACAGGCACGATGAAGGTCCGGTTCAGCTTCTTCGACAGCGCCAGCGTGTTCGTCATCTCCTGCACCTGGTTGTGCTGCCGGCCAAAGCGGCCAATGAACACAGACAGGAAGTGCGACGGGCACACCATCTCGAACGGCTCGGATCTGGTTGAGGTCTCGTCGCGACCAAAGCGGATCACAACGCCGCTGCGGTCGCCCGTCAGCGCCACAGACTCCGGCGGCCGCACGTCGCGGTCCACGTCCGTCTCCAGCACGCGCGCGGTCCCGAAGTACGGCGGCGCCGAAGCACCTGCGGCATCCAGCGCGGCATCGCTCACCGCACGCAGCGGCCACGACGGCAGCCGCGGGTACGACACGTCCATCTTCGCAGCGCCGCCACCAGCAGACGCAGCCGCCACCGGCCGCACCTCCGCAAGGAACGCGGGGCACTGGTCCGCACGCCCCACAGACACGCCGCCGCCCTCCGCGTCGTAGTCCACCACCACGGCAGCGCTCACCACGGGGGCCGCCCCGTCCCGCGCAAGCGCCGCGTCCTGCGCAGCACCCATCAGGCCAAGGCTCAGCAGCTGCGCCACGCACCGCTGCACCACCACAGCACTGCTCGGCCACGCCGCAGTCGCCGCTCCGCTCCCCGCACTGAACACCGGCGCAGTCCCCAGCCGCACCTGCATCACCTCCGTCATCACGTGCTGCACAGGCGCCGCGGACACCGTCTCCGTCGCGTGCGGCGGCCGCCCCACGTGCACGTACACGAGCCCGTCCGTGCACATCGCGCACACCTGGTCCGCCGCCCGCACCACCACCGCAGGCAGCACCGTCTCGTCAATCGCGTGGAACAGTGGGTCCATGTGATCCTCCAGCGATGGCCGGACTGCAGGGTGGGGCGGCGGGGTGGGGATCTTCCCAAGACGGTGTGCAGGGGTTTCCATGGCGCCGGGACTCATCACAAAGATCCCGCTCAGCACCACTAACAGTGCCAGGAAACCGATTTGTAGTATGTGGGAAGTACGCAGGACGCCATGGAGTCGACTGCGAGCCAATGGCGCGCCGTCATCGCGCTCATCGCTCCCGGTGCCGCTGTATTTCCTAGAGATAAGGTGTTTCATTGCTCCAGTATCACGCTGCGAAGCACAACCCAACACAATCGTACCTTGTTTCTGTGAGAGTGCCGAACCTACATTGTGTGTGTGTGGTTCTTGAGAAATGCAGCGCCGCTCCCTTCGCAGCCACAGAGACGGCAGGCACTCTAGAAATGAGTTCTTTAAAAAGCGTTGTTGTCGCTGCTGTTGCTGTTTTCTTTTTGGTCAGAGACTGAGAGAGAGAGGAAGAGGTGGAGGGTGGGTGAACCAGTGCGCCTGCCTCGCACGCTTTTCTCCTTTCGTTCTTGTGCCCAAGTATACCTGATGTCGACGACTACGCATGCGCACATGATCACGCAGCTAGCCCACACGCATTGCCCCCTCCCCCGGTGCACACGGCCGTCATACAGCTGCTTGTGGACAGCAGGGTATGCTTAGGGGCAGGAGAGCACGCAACAATAAGAATCCCGGCAACATGCGGGTGGCCCTCACCTTCTCCTATCCACAACACCTCCCCTCGCTGGCATGATAACAATAATAGTAAAATACCAATAATAACACTAGTAAGAGAGTTGACAGTCGCGCACTTCTCAGCCGATTGCCTCGTCTCACTACAATCGCCACCGCTCTACGGACAGCGTGAGCCGCATAAAGATATCGGGTGTCGGATCGCTTTACTTCAAGACATAACGGACGACACCCGACACTGACTGAGGTAGCATAAAAACAATTGAAAGCAACAATGAAAAACAAAAAATAGGAGAAGTGAGAGGAGAGGAAATAATCACCAACCTCAACACTTCTTTTGTGGAGCTCACAAAGAAAAAAAAATTTAAGCTGCCACGCTTAACCAACGAAGAGGAAAAGAATGTCGTCTGGGGATCTGTGACGCGGTGCATGTATTTCCGCGGAAGGCGCTGCGAGGCCGCCACGGACGCTCCAGAGCGGGCACACACACATACACACATACACAGAAAGGCATTCCGCCGCAACGGAGGAGCACAGGTGGAGAGCAAAGAAAATAAAAAAGACGGAGGGGTAGCATGCAGGAGCATGCAAATTAGGTGAACAAAAAAAAAGGTGAACAAAAAAAAAGAGCAAAAAATTCCTAGCTTTGCATATGTTTTCGTTTTATCGAACTCGATTCAACTCGATGAATGAATGAAAAAGAAATTGAAAAGGCAAGTAGAATGCAAATGCTACCAGAATACGGCTTTAAAAAAAAGAAAAAAAAAGAATGCTACCAGAATACGTGGCAGCCCACCCTCTGAGAAAAGAAATAGAAAAGAGCAAAGCGCAGCCCCCTACCTCAGGGAAAAAGCGGGGCCGGAAGAAAAAGAGTTTCCCACTATTTTCTTAGTTCTATTCTCTCTTCCCGCCCATCATACAAAGCTTGACAGAAGCACAGGACACACAGGAGAAAAAAAACAAATAGAAAAAGGAAATAACAAAAATGGGGAAGAGAAAGGCATCCTTTTTTGTTTTTGTTGTTGTCTGTGTGCCACTTGTGAGCGCACAACACCGAATTTTGTTAAGTGCGCGTTTAAAGTAAGCTCTACAATACGGGAGTGGGTTCGGCAAATACGCAGCACGGCCCCGCGTATTCCTTTCCGCACCTACTATTCATCCCGGTAACAACCCGATTAAGCAAGAAAAAAAGATTTTTAGAATCACTTAAGCAACTAAGAAACAGAAAATAGGTAGTTAAAGGCCAAAACACCACCAACTCTGTGAGCCACGCTGCCTCCGCTGTACCCTTTCCTGACACGTAAAGAGAGGTATTTGACGTTCAGCGGGAATTGACACGGCAGCACAGCGCATGCAATCACGGATCAACGGAGAGCTGAATACACAAGTGCACTAAGCCACGCTACGGCATCTCGACCGCGTAAGTGACATCCAGCGCCTTCAGTCCAGTCTTTTTGTAGGAGAAGGCGTACACGCTGACGTTGTCCCCCTCCGCAATAAACGAGCCGGGGATGCCCTTCGGATGCTCCCAATCGAAGTTCGTGTACCGCCCGTAGCCACCCGTTGTGGACGGCACCAGCGACCGCATGTAGGCCTCCGCATCCTTCACCGCCGCCCGCACCACCGCACCGGAGTTCAATCGAATCCGCTCCGCCACCTCGTGCTCGTGCTGGAAGTAGTAGTGCAGGTAGTACTCGTCAAAGGGGGAGACGTGGTGGAGCAGCATGGCAGCCCAGCCGATGGGCCTTTTGGGCATGTGCGTGTCCAGCATGCGCGGCTTCGCCTCCTCGACGTAAAGGGCACGCTTGAAGGGGCACACCTCGCGCAGACGGCGGCGCTTGTCACGCAACATGCGGCCCACAAACATGTCCTCTATATGCATCAGCAGCTCTTTGTACACCTCCTTCGCAGTTTCATCATATGGGGAGACAGCGTAGCGCAGGGTACGCGCGTTCAGCTCATCTGTGTCCTCCATCACCGCCTGCACCATCCGCCGGTGCAGCATGTAGCCGTTGCCACCGTGGTAATGCAAGCTGCCAAACAACTTATTTCTTACATAGCACCCCCAGTAAATGCACTCCTCTGTTTGCTCAATGCCGATGGGATCGCGCAGGCCATGCGGAGCCAGCATCTTGTCGTTTTGGAACCCAGCACGCATGTAGCGGGTGTCGCGCACGAACTGCGGCACCTTCAGGTACGTGTCGTCGTCGCTCTTCATGATGTACGGCACATCGGGGAAGGCGTGGTAGGCGTACTCCAGCCACAACACAAGCTTCTGGCTCATCCCCACCTCCACCGGAAGGCCCCAGTTGCCGCCCTCGCCCATCTTCTTCTTCGAGGTCGGGCGGCGGTCCGTCATCATGTCCACCCACAGCATGTTGCGGTGTGCGAGCGCCTCCTGCCACAGCGCCGCCGACGCATGGCAGATGAACTCGGCAGGGGCAACGGCAGCGGGACGCACAGGCAGCTGCAGCGCGGACGCGAGCTGCGACACCCACGTCGGGGCCGCGTCAGCACCAGCTCCAGAGCTCTTCGTGACGAGCTTTGCGCACGGCGACTCCGGCAGACGCGGATCATGCGCACCCATGCCCTGCAAGTCATTAATCAGCTCCACGCGGCGAAACTCGAGAGCGGGCGGGGTTGTGGTCTCGTCGTCGTCGTCATCGTCTCGGAGCAGCATTGTCGACGCGTCCTCGTACTCCGCCACCGTCGGCAGCAGCGGCGACATGTCCGTCACACCCTGCAACAGCTCACGCTCCGCAGCGGCGAAGATGTACAGCGGCAGCAGCGCACCGTCGAAGTCGTTCTCGCTCCGCGCAACGTCGCGGTACGACAGCCACGTCGCACGCTGGGCATCGCGCAGCGACGCACGCACCGGCTGGTCCACGGACGGAATGCCCAACACCACCAGGTACGGCGTCGTCCCGCCCTTCAGCCCCACGGGCGACGCACCAGCGAACTGGCGCCGCACAGCACGCGACCGGCCCACCCAGCCCCACCTCGCAAGCTCCGCGCCAACCGCCACGTCGTCCGTCACGCTCGCCATCGCAAACAGCATCGGCCCCGCAAGCCCCAGCGGCGCACTCGGCGTCGCAAACACAGCAGCCGCAGCCGCGTCGCTCCGGTTGCCCAGCTGCCGCGCAACAGCAGCCGCGTGCGTCGCGCTGTCCAGGCACTCCGCGCACGCAGCCTCCACCACGTGCAGCGTCCACGACGGCAGCTGCGTCCGCCGCATCACAGTGCGCGACGCAAGGCCCTTCTCGCGCCGCAGCTGCTGCGCCTTGTCCAGGCAGGTCAGCGGCTCCCGGTGCAACACCAGCACCGACAGCGACGCATTCCACGCCACCTCCGGCGCCTGCTCCTCCGCCTGATCTTCCGTCTCGCTCACCACCTGCTGGCCGCCACGCCGCGTCAGCACGAAGTTCGTCACGCACAGCGAAAGCAGCACCAGCGACAGCAACCCCACAAGCACCAAGGCGCGTGTCTTCCTCCTGATGCCCGCACCGAAGGATGGCAAGGATCGCACCGGCGCCATCGCGAACCGCTGCAGGTGTTTCAGCAGCTGCACAACACTGGAGGATGAGTTCGACTCCTGGCGGTGCCGCGCAGATTCTTTACTCGTGAAAAAAAAGACCGACTCGCTGCTGTTCTTGCCAGCTCCGAAGTGTTTTTGTTTTTTGTTCTTTTTGCAGAGGTGAAGCAGGCTGGTGGTGATCTGGTTTGTGGCGCACTGCACAGGCGTGGGCAAGCAGTAGTCAAAGGACAACGAGAAGACGCAAAGCCGTCCCGGGTTTTCAATGTAAAGGGAGCTTTAAAGAGAAAAAAAAAAAGAAAACAACCGGCACACAAAAAATAAATTCAACAAGTTGCGCCAACAGAGCCGCTGTTGCCAGTGATGTTGTGTGTGGGAGGGGATAAAGAAGCAAAAGTACACAAAAATGAGAGAGAGGTCGCTGGAGTGTAAATGGCACAAGTGCTATAAAAGAGAAGCGAAGACAGCTGAAAGCACTTTACACAGAGCTCCGCAGCAACCCGCACGCGCACACGCACACCTACGACAACGACGGATGCTGAAGACGGAGTTGCTTGGGAAAAAGAAATAGCGACGAAAATAAATTGTGGTTAAAAAAATAGTAAAAAAGCAAGCGAAAACAAGGGTAAAAATGGGAGTAAAAAGAGGCGTTGTAAAGAAAACAAAATGAGATAAAAGAAGAGTTTTTTGTTTTCGATTGCTTTAGGGGTTAAAGCTTTTCTATTTATTTGTTTAGGAACACGCACAATCACAATGGAGCACCAGGGTAAAGTGCATCAACGGTGACCAGGAGCACGTTGTTTTTTTCTTAAAATAGAGTGGTTATGACGTGGGGAGAGGAAGGGGGGTGAGGGGGGGGTTAAGATTACGGGTAGGCTGCCCAGACGCGCAGCCGGGCTTTCTTTTTTCCCTCGTTTGTATCTCGTTGCGAGGTTTTACAAGTTCACTAAAATTAAATTAATGTCTTTTTTTCTTTGTTGTTGTGAGTGTTTTTTTTTTTTTTGCGAGTGATACAAGTGATGCGAAGGAGAAAGAGAGAGAGAGAGAGCGAACCCCACGAGAGTTGGAGAGGAGAAAAAGAGCGGTTGTAGCGCAAGGGGAAGCACGCACGACAGCAGGCGGTCCTTCCACCATCGCCGTGTCGCAGTTTCGTTTTTATTCTTTTTCAAGTTCTTTCCGCATCAAAGTCCTTGGGAGACAGTCTCACATGTTTCTTTTTTTTTTTCCTTCGCGTTGTTTCCTTTTTCTAAGTAGTTAAAAAGCTGCGAGCCCAGAACCACTGTCTTCTTTTCCTTGAGAAGCCGCTCTCTCGGCGTGGGAATCAGCAGAACAGATCAGCAGCGGGAGCAGCACCACTTTAGCGTCGTGTTGCTCTCAGCGGGCGCGGTACTGTCAGTGTTCCATGTGCCGAGAAGTGGGTCGGTTTTGTCATCCCCTCAAGCACAACATCGGGCGGCGAAACTCGCTGATGACCTCGTCACCCGCTGAGTTGCTAGTAAACAGCACGGCGTTGAGAGAGGCACCTCGAATTCGCAGACAAGCTCTACTCCTTTGCCACTTATGTATTTTCGGTTGTGGTATTTTTGTTTTAATTCTCGTCCTGAACGCTTCTTCCGACAAGACACAATAAAACAAAAGAAGAATCTCGCAGTAGATTCAGCTAGAGAAGACCCGAAAACGAAGAGTCGAATGCAGTGAGGGGTCCTCCCCCGATGGTTCAGGTGGTGTCATCGCCGTCAAATGCAGGAATACTAACTAGGGTTGGCTGGCCTCGTGTATCGTACTAGCCAATAGCTTTCTTGCGGATGGAGAGAGAAGGAGAGGAGATGAAAAGGAAAGAAAGACAATTGGCCTGTTTTGCGGCTCAGCAGCAGAGGAAGTACGCGTGCTGATTGGCATAAATGCCCGTTGGGCGAAGCCCTGGGGCGGTTCGCCCACAAGTCAAGACGGTCAGCGCACGCGCATGCTCATTCGTGGCTCCTTTTGGTCGCAGTTCTCATTCGTTGCAATTCACTGTGGCAAGACTCCCACTAACGGTGGGGTAGGTAACAGAAATAAAATATTAGGGAAAAAACACTGACGGCAGTCGATGGAAAATGAACAAGTTAGGAAATCACAGGCATGCCATCAACATGTCGCTTTGGATTTGTTTGGAAAAAATCATCACGGTACATCCTAGAGGAAGAGATTCACGTTAGAATGATAGTGGGTGGATCACCCAGCAGCCGGATCATTAGACTAGCGTGCACTCTGAGAATAATTCGTGCAAAAGAAAAAGAAAATTTTATAAGGAAAGAATCGCTAGCATACCAGAAAAAACTGTTATAGTCTTTACAGACCACAGTATCGGTGAAAAAACAAGACTCAAATGAAAAATAAAAAGGGAAAAAGAGAAACGCTTGCAGGTGAGGAAAAACATGTACTCTAAGGTACTTCTTTCGAAAGGTCAAAAACTTAAGTTAAAACATCAATGACAGAACTAAATGAAAGCTAGAAAAAGGGAAAATTAAGAGATAGATAACAAAAGAAAAATTAAGATGAAAGATCAAAATAATACAAAGGAACAGATAAATGAAAATTGAATCGACAGAATAAAATATTGAAAAATGAGAGATGAACCAAAAATAAAATGAAAACCAGCACGGAGAAAAAGACAAAATTCAAGTATATTGCCGAGAGAGAATCATCGAGAAAGAAATAGGGTTGGGTGGGTGGGAGAAAAATGAAAGACGAAATTCGTTGGTAAGCGCAGAAAACCAGTGGGTATTCTGTTAGTCGAATTCGATTCAATCAAAGAGGAGGAAGGAAGGAAAAAGGAGTACGAGGAATTAGAAGAGAAAAGGGAATTACGTTCACAGTAATGCTTCGTTGAGATTGCGTATAATAAGTACAATTAATCGATGTTTCTACAGATCTCCAACCATCTGCTCCAAATGCAATAGCTTTCCCCCTATACCCCTGCATCGCTTGACTTCGTTTCGTAACTCAGTAAGACATTGCAGGAATACTAACTAGGGTTGGCTGGCCTCGTGTATCGTACTAGCCAATAGCTTTCTTGCGGATGGAGAGAGAAGGAGAGGAGATGAAAAGGAAAGAAAGACAATTGGCCTGTTTTGCGGCTCAGCAGCAGAGGAAGTACGCGTGCTGATTGGCATAAATGCCCGTTGGGCGAAGCCCTGGGGCGGTTCGCCCACAAGTCAAGACGGTCAGCGCACGCGCATGCTCATTCGTGGCTCCTTTTGGTCGCAGTTCTCATTCGTTGCAATTCACTGTGGCAAGACTCCCACTCCCCATAGTACTCTGTATCTTCACCCTAAAAACCCAACAAATCGTTTCCTGTCTTCTTCTCTTCGCACAGCGGGGAGGACGTGTTCGTGAGGAGGGGCAGTGCAACGTCGTTTACGATCCCTTTCACCAGGGGCGTTCCGGCGCGCATCGCAGCCTCCCCAAAGTTACGTGACAATGAATCAGCCGGGTTCAAGGGACCCATTATATAGAAAAAATTTACCGAGATGTTACGAGTGTAGAATAGGTCGTAAGTGAATTCATAAAGCTTATTCAGCGCAAAACCCCTGCCAATGCCGCCGAAACCATTCATTTGTTTCTGCGCGTGGACAATCGCATAATGATCAGTCACTAAGGCCACCTTGGAATTGTTTGGTAGGCCCTCAGCGACAAGTTGTCGTAAAAGGAGTTCAGCCGCACGAGGTTCAGCATGTGCCGAGTGTTTAGCCATGAAATAACTACGGTCACTTGTGTCTGGGGTGTGGCTTCCCAAAATAGGGGTGACTGCCCTTGGCTGTCTGGCGCGGTCGAGTTCATTTTCCCACATTTGTTGATAAAACGTGATGGACTCCTCTGCATTAAACGGGCGTGTCCCTTCCACAAAAACAGTCCTCTCACACGGGTGTCTATGTGCGTACGCCCCCCAACCACCCAAAGATGCATCTGTGAAACAAACCACGTCGTAGTCGAAATCGGAATAAGTGGCAGTTCTGCGATGGGCGATGTGCTCCCATGGGTTCGTCACCAAACGAGCACTAAGACTGCGCATAGTGTCGACAATGTCCGGTGAAATGGAAAAATGTGGGTCGTCCCAATCGTGACCTGCCGCTACGAGGCGGGCAGTCGCACTGTATGCTCGTGTGAGCAAAAAATACTTCGCTGGGTTTAAGAGCGTCGTATGCAACATGTAAAAAATCAGTGACAAAAGAGAGGCAAAGGAACGAAAAGTAAAGAGATTCTTGCGTAGTGCAACGGTGAGTTTTGCGACGCTCTTCACCGAGTTACGCACCAGACGTTCTCGTCCATTCCACAAAAATTCTTCGCCCAAAAAGGTGTTCGGTTGAGTCGCCATTTCCAACAACTCACCGTCATTCATTGCCGCAAGGGTCTCTCTATCTGGTGAGGTCAGTAGGTTGGCAATACGGATGCGATCTATGATGGTGCGCACGGCAGAGATGAATTCGGATTCCTGCCCGTCTGCGGCTGCTACCAAAATGTTGTCGATCATCGTCATAATCTTGACGTTTGTTGGGATGTCGACGATCATCCATGTCACTGCTTGTCCTACCGCGACGCTCCAGCGAGCACCGGTCGGAAGAGTGCACAGTCGGAAGTACTCCCCATCTCTAGCGCGAAAGACGAAGTTGTTGCGCAGAGAGGCCGGGATTGGAATCGCGTCATAATATGCCTCGAAGTCGATTTGTATCATGTACTTGGCATCTCTCAAAGCTTGTCTTCGTGCTAGTCGTGATGGGTAATCAACGTGCGGGATCTCCGGTTTCTCAAGGCACGCGTTGAGACCGGGTTCAGTGATGAGGCGACGTCGGCCTTTCATCTCGTGCACAGCAAAAGCGCTGACGGCGTGTACACCCTCAGGAAGGCGTTTTCCTTCGATGTGGTCCTCCACCCGACAAGGTTCCACCTTTCCCATCTCAGTTGCGCGAGCGATGTCGCTCATCGGCAGAGCACACTTTCGAACCGTCCGAGAAGTGCGGTATCCGGCGAATCTCTCAGGAAGAAAAAACTGTTGGATACTTTCGAAAAACGTTCGGGTGGATTCGCGTGCGATGGGCAATCTCCGTACTGCGTCTAAATCTAGGGGAGTGGTGGTTTTGAGATGAAGCGGCCATTCGTGAGGTGGAGGAAGCTGCGGTACGTCGAGGACGCCCTTGAGGCGTTGCATTTCGTAGTACACATCGGAAGGGTTTACCGCCAAATCTTTCGCGTCTGGGGCCTTTGTCCCAAACTCGTGTGTCAGTAAAGGGCGTCGCTGGCGTTGGCCTGCGCGGTTTCTGCCTCCGTCGTCAGTTGGTGGCCATAGCCGAGGTACCTCATCAAGGTATCCGCCCGACGGTGTCCGGACATCAGCATAAGCTGTTCGATTGGCATGCCGTTGGCCGCCATACACCGGAGGGCCCCTTTCCGGACAGAGGGGAGTGCCGCGAGGGGATTCTCGCAGCGGAGTGCCGTCCGCACCAGGTTGCACGTCTCTGTTGGCTGTGCGAAGAGATGTTGATTCGGGCGTCGCTCTCGCAGTAGATGTGCTAAGATGATTGCAAACTCGAGAGGTAGTGTCGACGGTACGGAGTAGGGGCCCCTGAAGCGGGCTCCTTTGCCCCGGCGCATCGTCAACACAACGCCATACCGTTCCGGATAGACCGTGACGCCGTTGTCCACCGTTGGTGGTGGTTCCCCTCCCGTAAATCGGACGTCCCTCGCCTGCAGGGTACGGAGGTCTCCTGCACGCGCAGCAAAAGCCCACATCATCTCGAGAAATAGAGCGGCCTGTCGGTCGCGGAAACGGAGGGAGTTTCGCTGCGCCGCGTCCTTCTCGTCCTTCGTAATGGGCGCAGGAGGCTCGGCAATCCTCTCCTTCTCGAGGCGCTGTGCGGTCGCCGCAGCCTTCTGCCACTCCACGTTGTGTCCCAGAATGATCGGGCAGTTCTGGTTGGTGTACAACGGAAGTTGCTGGAGGGCTCCGCTGACGGACGCCATTGCCTTGGACGTGGTGGACCACGCCCACGCCCGGGACGCAGCCATTCGGCGTATCAGTTCGATGATCGCCGATGCTAGGCTCCTGTGTCCCAAAAGGTCGACGGGCATCGCCCGCAGTTCGTACAGCCAGCGCCTGTGTACCGCTCGCGTCCCCTTGGTCACGGCGTCCCACGCCAGTTGGCTGATATGTGGGGGTTTGTCGGGGTAGATGTACCAGTTTCTTGGGCAGGCAGGTCCCCCCGGAAGCAGCCCGCCCCTGTCGTTTAAATTATGATGTGGTACATCATCTTGTCTCGGTGGTGTGTCGACCGCCACCGGTAGCTGCTCCTGCACAGGAGCCCTCACCCTCACCGCGTTCTGTGGCCCGGCCTGTCGTCTTCCGTTGGCTGTAGTGGGGAGCACAGTCGCGTTCCCGGTCTGGCGGTAGTGGCGATACACTTCTGTGTTGTAGTCACCCGCTGGCGCTGTTGGGTGGTGGCGCGTCGCGACCGGTAGTCGTTGCCGACGTGGACCGTCGGCATTCTGTACGCGAGCGTCGCTCACGTACACCCCGAGTTCGGCCTGGGTCTCCGAAGTCGTCAGGCGGTATCGGCCGAAAAGGACACCGCCTTGCTGGGACAGATCTTGGTCTCTCGGTGTGTCCCAGTAGGCACCGAGCCGGAAAACAGCTCCTCCAAAACGCGTCGGCAAACCTGCATTCGTATCCGCACTACGGTAGTAGTACATCTCGTCGCTCGGTTGCTGGACGATTTCGCCTGTCGTCGTCGGTTGAGGAAGGGGTACAGGCGCCTTTCCAAGGGTCTTCAAGGCCTCGAGAAGGGAGTACGGAATGCCTCGGATAAATCCCAGGCGACCCGCCTGTGTCACGAGCGCACGTGCCGTCAAGGCGCGTGTGCCGCCATCGCCGGTGTTCGCGAGGGCCGTCGCGGCCCAGAGGTAGTCCACGGTGGAGTGGAAAGCTGTTTCCTCGCTGGATGCGGCTTGTGGAGGAATTGTCGGGTGTGCTGCGTCCCCCTGTGCGGGCCGATCGTCTCCGCCTTCGATGCGATGCGTAGGGAGGTGCTTTGTGGCGAACGCCGGGCGCTGAGGAGAGCTGTGGCCAGTTTTTCGCGGGGAAAAAACCACAGGGTCGGCGAAGTGTACCTTCCGCGTCGGCTTCGGGAGGGTAGCCCTCACAGCCTTCTCGTCGGCCTCTTCTTCGTCAACAAAGGCGTGTACTGCTGCCGCCATCCTCATGTTCGCATACTTTCGTATGTCCGATGTTTGGATAGGTGCAACAGCATTCCCCATAGTAGGGACTTCGCTCTTAGTAACGGTCGGCTCGGCTGCCGGTGTGATCTGCTTCTGGGCAGGAGCAGTGTCCGCATCCGGACGGGCTTTTGTCTCCGTCCCAACAGTGTGGTGTCGGAGACGGGAAGGAGTCTTGTGCGTCGCGCCTGTTGGGGTCTGTGGAGGTCGGATATCCGTCCAACTGACCTGCACCTTCGGTCCCGGCTGCTGGGAGTCGCGGTGCGTGTGCCTAACCGGCGCGGAGCGCGTCATGGTGGTGCCGCTGGGTGCGACGCCGCCAAGTACTGGGGAAACCGTGTGTTGAGGCTGTGTCAGCAGCTTGTTCACGTCGGCAAGGAATGTTGCCTTCGGTTTCGGGTCGAGAGAGGTATCATATAGATACCGACGTAAGCGGGCAGCAACGGTGCTGCCCCCTACGATCGCCACTCCGAGGTGGTGGGCAAAGAAATTTGCGGTCATGTGAATGCCGCAATCTTCGCTGTACCTGCGCTGGCGAGCGCAACGTCCAATGTGGATGGTAATTGTGGGCCAAACAGCTGCCAACTTGCGGCGCAGTTCGGCGTGGACGTTATCCGACGGAGCGGAGTCGAAGATCGTCAAACGAAGGGACTCAGAATGGCCTCCTGGCTGAAGGATCCCCGCAATCCAGTGGTACCGGATAAAGATGGGGAAGTAGACCACTCCCGAGGTCAGCACATGTCGAAAAATCTTCTTAGCGCGGTCGGGATCAAGGTACAACATCGTGTCAGAGGAGAGGGTAGAGCGAGGTGGCAGGTATCGTGTATAGATACGGTCCAATTCGATGTTGGACGTCTTGCCAGACTGCAGGTCACCTCCCCACAACGCGAAGTCCACCTTGGTGCTATCGCCCCCTACTGTGGCCCGGAGAGAGGCCGGCTGGGGGCTGCGGCGTTTTTTGACGTCGGGACGGTGGGAGGGAAGAGCTCGTCCAGCAGGTCCTCCTCCTCCGCGGGGGCGCCGCCTCGGTAAACACGCGAACTATTGCCGCGTCGGTCCTGGCGGTAGCCGTCTTGCCGGTAGGTGTCCTGCCGGTAGCTGGTCGGCTTCGGGTTGTTGCGCTTTGGGGTGCGCTGGTCGTAGTAGCTGATGCGGCGTGACACCGCCTTGTTCAGCTCGCGGGCCTGCTTCTCGCTCAGGTTCTGCACCTGCTGGTGCAAGTTCAAGAACTGAGATTCGACGTCAGATAGGTCGGCTACACCTATCTGTTGGCCGTCGGCGCCGTGGACAGGCACCGAATAACCGCCGCCCCACAGCGTTTTCGTCGGGAAGCTGTAGAAGCTTCGAAATTTTGTTTGAGTGTTACCCTCCGTGCCGCCCCCTTCCAGCTGCAACGCGTGATGCAGCATCTCACTGTTTTTTGCTTCAGTGAGTGGGTGGGTTGGGAAGAGCGGGTAGGGCAGCAGCGGAACAGCCTTTGACATCGCCAGCTGGACTTCCTCCGGCTGTTCCGAAAACTTAAAGAAATTATACCTCTCCGCTTGGGTAGAGGGAGGTTCCCGCAGAAGGATGGCTGCGAGGCGGTGTACGCGTTTGTTCATGTCGTCGGCCGCGTACTGGCCGTCGACGCAAAGCGTCATGCCCATAAAACAGACCAAAAAGGGGTCAAGTTGTCCGGACTGCGCCTTGTTGAAGAACTCATTCTTCAACGCTGCCGAGAAACCAGGCTTGGCGTATGCCTCGTCAAAAAGCCGCTCCTTCGATCGGTTCAGGTCCAATTGGATGGAACCAGGGTACAAGGCCCGTCTGTCCTTCGATTGAAGCATATGCTCAAGAGCGTCCTTTGGTTTAGCGCCACCTCTCTGTCCGTGCTGGATAAAAGCACGAACGGCAGCCGCCTGGCACTTCTCTTTTTCTTCGCCGTTGGGCATTTTCTCCACAATCTGCATGGCAACTTGGTATGCCGCGTATGCCTGTGCGGCCTCCGGAGACAGCATTGTGGTATCCACGTTCATTGTGTTCTGGGAAAGAAGTCAGTTGTGGAAATCGAGAAGAGAAAAAGAGAAAAATGAAAGACGAAATTCGTTGGTAAGCGCAGAAAACCAGTGGGTATTCTGTTAGTCGAATTCGATTCAATCAAAGAGGAGGAAGGAAGGAAAAAGGAGTACGAGGAATTAGAAGAGAAAAGGGAATTACGTTCACAGTAATGCTTCGTTGAGATTGCGTATAATAAGTACAATTAATCGATGTTTCTACAGATCTCCAACCATCTGCTCCAAATGCAATAGCTTTCCCCCTATACCCCTGCATCGCTTGACTTCGTTTCGTAACTCAGTAAGACATGGACGCGCCACCTCCCGCTGTGGAGAGTCCACACACACACACACACACACACACAACGCGTCATACTCCCTCTACACTCCTCTCCCTTTCTCTCTTCAGCTCGGGGGCAAGGCGCAATCTCTTCATTTGTTGTTGTTGTTTTCCTTTGAAGTCATTGAAAAGCAAAGAGGGGAGAAAAAATGCAGCTACTCGCAAACAGGTAAAATTCTCGTATTTCCTTAATTTCATCTCACTTTGAGCAAACAGAAACGCGGTTGTGGTAACAAGACGCGCAGCACGGGCATTGCAACTGTGAAGGGCGGCACCAGCGCGCGTCGTCGGCCACAAAAAGAATGATGTATTCCCCGCCAGCGAGCCTCGACGGTGAGTGTCCAATTGCACCTCTCCCTCGAAAACACGCCCACATACCGCTAGAAATAAGTGCAGGAAAGACCCCGCGAGAATTGAGCGCTCGCCTCTGTTTACTTCTATTTAATTTTTTTCTCTTTTACTTAAACTGCAACAGAATACTGAAAGTTGGGCATACTAGAAACAAAAACAGAGAAAAAAGTTTTTTTTTTATCTTTTGACACTCACTGCCACGCCTCCTCTCTCTTTAAATGGCTTTAAGTCTTGTCAAAAAAAAAAAAAAGATTCGGCCTCTGCCGAGTACAAAGGAAAAGCTGTTTCGTATCCCTTCCGCCACAACACTCACACCAGGGAGGCTCGAAGTCGAGGACGAAGGGAGCCGGCGTACGAGACTTTTGAGCGTGGAGTTTTTTTTTTCTGTTGCTGTTGTTGTTGTTTGTTAATCTTGCAACGACGTCGCAGCCTCCTTCTTTGTTCTTGTTCTTGTCGTGCTTTGCTTTACCTCGAATGCGTCGCGAGTCGTAGGGAACAGCATACGAGTAAGATTGAAGAACGAGACAGAAGGAGAAAGTGGTGATGAACACGTCTTTAGCAAAAAAAGGCTCCAGAAGAAAATATGGATTAATAGCAGCAACAAATCAATGAAAAGAAGCACTGAGTAAGAAAGTCAACTAACAACATGAGGAAAAAACGGAGAAAAGGGTCAATGGGGATCAGAAGGTCAATGAGAACGCAACCGAAAAATGAAAGAACGAAAAGAGTTCGTCGTCCTTCGTTACGATACGAAACAGCAAGGTGGAGGCGACTGAAACAGAGCTAAATAAGAAGAGCAAATAGTAGATCGATAGATTAAGCGTACACCCTAACGTGACGTTCAAAAAGGACGAACGACTACAAACAAAAAAAAGATCTAGCAGTAACAGAATGCAAATGTTAATGGCAGGTGAGACGGGAAGTTCGGCTTCCCTCACAATCCTGCCGCTCTGGCGGCGCCATCACAAGCAGATTAAGTACGCAACAAACCATGCTAACGAGAAAACAAAAAGCGGCACATTGGCAAAACAAATAGAAATACACACACTCTCCAACCACTAACACAGCTCGCCACATAGCCTCACTCCCAATTCAATCACACGGCAACAGCCCACAACCCGAAGCTCCCTCCCCACCACGCCCCTTTCCCAAATCCAGTAAACACATACAAGCACACCACGTCTCAAAGAGAGAGGGAGACAAGCAAATGTCGCTTGTCCATCACTATGTCCTACTGGATTGAAAAAGCACCCACCTTAAAGCTTTTAGAACCACATCGCCGTGTAAAACGATGACACATAGCCGGCCATGATGCCGTGGCACGGCAGCCCACGGCCCCAGCGGCGCAGTATCACGTTGGTAGACACAGAGGACACGGCGACGCCACGGAACATGCCCGTGTTCGTCAGCACGAAGTAGTCGAAGGCCATCGCGAACATCTATTTCAACAGCGGCTCATAGAGGTTTTGCATCATCTCTACTCGTAGCTGCGCCTCACCCTCATCAGTGCGATACATGCGACCATTCTTGCGGCGGACAGGTTTCGGTATCTTTGCGTCCAGTTGGCGGTACATGTCATCATACACGGACCGGAAACTGCCGCCGATGCGCACATCATACGCGTTGACGAAGCGTTGAGGGAAAGTCGACGCCTCTCCCCACGTCGCACCACGGCCATCACCGCGCGCCGTCCCCATTAGCCAGCGATCCACCTGCTCCGCAATGTCTCCGCTCTGGTCGTCGTACGCCATGTAGATGGTCGGCACCACTGCCGCAGCACCAGCACCAGCACCAGCGTCCGCCGTCATGTTGTGGCGCATCCACCGCGTGTACTGCCGGTACAGCTCCACCACACGCGTCCGCGACAGTGCGCAGTCCAGCTCCATGTTCCGCAGCGTCGACACCGGACTCGCCCAGCTCGGGTCCTCCTTGTCCAGCCGGAACCGCGGATCGATCGGATACGCCGTCTGGTCGACTATGACACCCTCCGCGCGGCACGTCCCCTCACGGCGGCGAATGTGGAGGCCGATCACGTGCTTGAAGTTGACCGGCCGAAGCGTGTTGTGCATGCTGGCGTTGTTGCCGTTCGTCGCATCCACCGGCCACAACAGCCTCGACGCAGTCTGCGAGTACAGGCGGTCCGCCTCCTTCACAATGGCATCGGACGGACGCAGCAGGCCCATCAACAGCGTCTGCTTCCGCAGCGACGGGTGCGCGTAGAACGCCATGCGGCTCGACAGGATCCCAAGCCGAGGCTGCGGCTTCACACCCTCAGCGATCACGTGGTCACCGCCCAGCTGCTCCACCATCAGCGACACGGCCCTCCGCATGCACGCCATCCGCACGTACTCCGCCTCGTCACCATTCGGAAAGACGTCCTGCACAGTGAAGTCCTCCCCTGTCTCCGTCAAGCTCATCCCATCGTCGCGCGCATCACGGACACTCGTCACCGGCGGTTCGCGTGTCTCCGAGTCCTCCAGCCACGCGTCCACGTTGTACACGCGCGCACCCGACTCCGCGCTCCGCTGCGGCAACACGTACCACTCCTTTCGATCCACTTTCCTCCACTCCCTGTCGCTCCTCGGACGCGGGTCGGCGTAGTAGTTGTAGCGGCGCAGCGTCATCGGCTCCTTCTCAGCCTCCAGCTCCTTCAGCATCGCGCGGGCCTCCGCGTACGACACCAGGCAGTAGCCGCCCTCGCGACGCAGCGCATTGAACCCGTACAGCTTCTGCGCGTCGTAGCGCAGGTACGGCACGTTCGTCTCTGGCAGCAGCACAGGTACGATGAAGGTCCGGTTCAGCCTCTTCGACAGCGCCAGCGTGTGCACCATTTCCTGCACCTGGTTGTGCTGCCGGCCAAAGCGGCCAATGAACACAGACAGGAAGTGCGACGGGCACACCATCTCGAACGGCTCGGATCTGGTTGAGGTCTCGTCGCGACCAAAGCGGATCACAACGCCGCTGCGGTCGCCCGTCAGCGCCACAGACTCCGGTGGCCGCACGTCGCGGTCCACGTCCGTCTCCAGCACGCGCGCAGTCCCGAAGTACGGCGGCGCCGAAGCACCTGGGGCATCCAGCGCGGCATCGCCCACCGCGCGCAGCGGCCACGACGGCAGCCGCGGGTACGACACGTCCATCTTCGCAGCGCCGCCACCAGCAGACGCAGCCGCCACCGGCCGCACCTCCGCAAGGAACGCGGGGCACTGGTCCGCACGCCCCACAGACACGCCGCCGCCCTCCGCGTCGTAGTCCACCACCACGGCAGCGCTCACCACGGGGGCCGCCCCGTCCCGCGCAAGCGCCGCGTCCTGCGCAGCACCCATCAGGCCAAGGCTCAGCAGCTGCGCCACGCACCGCTGCACCACCACAGCACTGCTCGGCCACGCCGCAGTCGCCGCTCCGCTCCCCGCACTGAACACCGGCGCAGTCCCCAGCCGCACCTGCATCACCTCCGTCACCACGTGCTGCACAGGCGCCGCGGACACCGTCTCCGTCGCGTGCGGCGGCCGCCCCACGTGCACGTACACGAGCCCGTCCGTGCACATCGCGCACACCTGGTCCGCCGCCCGCACCACCACCGCAGGCAGCACCGTCTCGTCAATCGCGTGGAACAGTGGGTCCATGTGATCCTCCAGCGATGGCCGGACTGCAGGGTGGGGCGGCGGGGTGGGGATCTTCCCAAGACAGTGTGCAGGGGTTTCCATGGCGCCGGGATTCATCACAAAGATCCCGCTCAGCACCACTAACAGTGCCAGGAAACCGATTTGTAGTATGTGGGAAGTACGCAGGACGCCATGGAGTCGACTGCGAGCCAATGGCGCGCCGTCATCGCGCTCATCGCTCCCGGTGCCGCTGTATTTCCTAGAGATAAGGTGTTTCATTGCTCCAGTATCACGCTGCGAAGCACAACCCAACACAATCGTACCTTGTTTCTGTGAGAGTGCCGAACCTACATTGTGTGTGTGTGGTTCTTGAGAAATGCAGCGCCGCTCCCTTCGCAGCCACAGAGACGGCAGGCACTCTAGAAATGAGTTCTTTAAAAAGCGTTGTTGTCGCTGCTGTTGCTGTTTTCTTTTTGGTCAGAGACTGAGAGAGAGGAAGAGGTGGAGGGTGGGTGAACCAGTGCGCCTGCCTCGCACGCTTTTTTCCTTTCGTTCCTGTGCCCAAGTATACCTGATGTCGACGACTACGCATGCGCACATGATCACGCAGCTAGCCCACACGCATTGCCCCCTCCCCCGGTGCACACGGCCGTCATACAGCTGCTTGTGGACAGCAGGGTATGCTTAGGGGCAGGAGAGCACGCAACAATAAGAATCCCGGCAACATGCGGGTGGCCCTCACCTTCTCCTATCCACAACACCTCCCCTCGCTGGCATGATAACAATAATAGTAAAATACCAATAATAACACTAGTAAGAGAGTTGACAGTCGCGCACTTCTCAGCCGATTGCCTCGTCTCACTACAATCGCCACCGCTCTACGGACAGCGTGAGCCGCATAAAGATATCGGGTGTCGGATCGCTTTACTTCAAGACATAACGGACGACACCCGACACTGACTGAGGTAGCATAAAAACAATTGAAAGCAACAATGAAAAACAAAAAATAGGAGAAGTGAGAGGAGAGGAAATAATCACCAACCTCAACACCTCTTTTGTGGAGCTCACAAAGAAAAAAAAATTTTAAGCTGCCACGCTTAACCAACGAAGAGGAAAAGAATGTCGTCTGGGGATCTGTGACGCGGTGCATGTATTTCCGCGGAAGGCGCTGCGAGCCCGCCACGGACGCTCCAGAGTGGGCACACGCACATACACACATACACAGAAAGGCATTCCGCCGCAACGGAGGAGCACAGGTGGAGAGCGAAGAAAATAAAAAAGACGGAGGGGTAGCATGCAGGAGCATGCAAATTAGGTGAACAAAAGAAGAGCAAAAAAAGAAATTCCTAGCTTTGCATATGCGTTTTATCGACGTTCAACTCGATGATGAATGAAAGAAATTGAAAAGGCAAGTAGAATGCAAATGCTACCAGAATACGTGGCACCCTCACCCCACATTTCTGAAGAAAAGAAATAGAACAGAGCAATGCGCAGTCCGCTACGTCAGTGAAGAGTCGTGGCCAGGCAGTATGGAGCCCTCTGAGTTTCCCACTATTTTCTTAGTTCTATTCTCTCTTCCCGCCCATCATACAAAGCTTGACAGAAGCACAGGACACACAGGAGAAAAAAAAACAAATAGAAAAAGGAAATAACAAAAATGGGGAAGAGAAAGGCATCCTTTTTTGTTTTTGTTGTTGTCTGTGTGCCGCTTGTGAGCGCGTAACACCGAATATTGTTAAGTGCGCGTTTAAAGTAAGCTCTACAATACGGGAGTGGGTTCGGCAAATACGCAGCACGGCCCCGCGTATTCCTTTCCGCACCTACTATTCATCCCGGTAACAACCCGTTTAAGCAAGAAAAAAGAATTTTAGAATCACTTAAGCAACTAAGAAACAGAAAATAGGTAGTTAAAGGCCAAAACACCACCAACTCTGTGAGCCACGCTGCCTCCGCTGTACCCTTTCCTGACACGTAAAGAGAGGTATTTGACGTTCAGCGAGAATTGACACGGCAGCACAGCGCATGCAATCACGGATCAACGGAGAGCTGAATACACAAGTGCACTAAGCCACGCTACGGCATCTCGACCGCGTAAGTGACATCCAGCGCCTTCAGTCCAGTCTTTTTGTAGGAGAAGGCGTACACGCTGACGTTGTCCCCCTCCGCAATAAACGAGCCGGGGATGCCCTTCGGATGCTCCCAATCGAAGTTCGTGTACCGCCCGTAGCCACCCGTTGTGGACGGCACCAGCGACCGCATGTAGGCCTCCGCATCCTTCACCGCCGCCCGCACCACCGCACCGGAGTTCAATCGAATCCGCTCCGCCACCTCGTGCTCGTGCTGGAAGTAGTAGTGCAGGTAGTACTCGTCAAAGGGGGAGACGTGGTGGAGCAGCATGGCAGCCCAGCCGATGGGCCTTTTGGGCATGTGCGTGTCCAGCATGCGCGGCTTCGCCTCCTCGACGTAAAGGGCACGCTTGAAGGGGCACACCTCGCGCAGACGGCGGCGCTTGTCACGCAACATGCGGCCCACAAACATGTCCTCTATATGCATCAGCAGCTCTTCGTACACCTCCTTCGCAGTTTCATCATATGGGGAGACAGCGTAGCGCAGGGTACGCGCGTTCAGCTCATCTGTGTCCTCCATCACCGCCTGCACCATCCGCCGGTGCAGCATGTAGCCATTGCCACCGTGGTATCGCAGCTTGTTAAAGGCATTACTGCGAACCTTCACTCCCCAATAAATGCACTCCTCTGTTTGCTCAATGTCGATGGGATCACGCAGACCACGTGGAGCCAGCATCTTGTCGTTTTGGAACCCAGCACGCATGTAGCGGATGTCGCGCACGAACTGCGGCACCTTCAGGTACGTGTCGTCGTCGCTCTTCATGATGTACGGCACATCGGGGAAGGCGTGGTAGGCGTACTCCAGCCACAACACAAGCTTCTGGCTCATCCCTACCTCCACCGGAAGGCCCCAGTTGCCGCCCTCGCCCATCTTCTTCTTCGAGGTCGGGCGGCGGTCCGTCATCATGTCCACCCACAGCATGTTGCGGTGTGCGAGCGCCTCCTGCCACAGCGCTGCCGACGCGTGGCAGATGAACTCGGCAGGGGCAACGGCAGCGGGACGCACAGGCAGCTGCAGCGCGGACGCGAGCTGCGACACCCACGTCGGGGCCGCGTCAGCACCACCTCCATAGTTCTTCGTGACGAGCTTTGCGCACGGCGACTCCGGCAGACGCGGATCATGCGCACCCATGCCCTGCAAGTCGTTAATCAGCTCCACGCGGCGAAACTCGGGAGCGGGCGGGGTTGTGGTCTCGTCGTCGTCGTCATCGTCTTGGAGCAGCATTGTCGACGCGTCCTCGTACTCCGCCACCGTCGGCAGCAGCGGCGACATGTCCGTCACACCCTGCAACAGCTCACGCTCCGCAGCGGCGAAGATGTACAGCGGCAGCAGCGCACCGTCGAAGTCGTTCTCGCTCCGCGCAACGTCGCGGTACGACAGCCACGTCGCACGCTGGGCATCGCGCAGCGACGCACGCACCGGCTGATCCACGGACGGGATGCCCAACACCACCAGGTACGGCGTCGTCCCGCCCTTCAGCCCCACGGGCGACGCACCAGCGAACTGGCGCCGCACAGCACGCGACCGGCCCACCCAGCCCCACCTCGCAAGCTCCGCGCCAACCGCCACGTCGTCCGTCACGCTCGCCATCGCAAACAGCATCGGCCCCGCAAGCCCCAGCGGCGCACTCGGCGTCGCAAACACAGCAGCCGCAGCCGCGTCGCTCCGGTTGCCCAGCTGCCGCGCAACAGCAGCCGCGTGCGTCGCGCTGTCCAGGCACTCCGCGCACGCAGCCTCCACCACGTGCAGCGTCCACGACGGCAGCTGCGTCCGCCGCATCACAGTGCGCGACGCAAGGCCCTTCTCGCGCCGCAGCTGCTGCGTCTTGTCCAGGCAGGTCAGCGGCTCCCGGTGCAACACCAGCACCGACAGCGACGCATTCCAACTCAGCGCGTGCGCCTGCTCCTCCGCCTCGCTCACCACCTGCTGACCGCCGCGCCGCGTCAGCATGAAGTTCGTCACGCACAGCGACACCAGCACCAGCGACAGCAACCCCACAAGCACCCCACGCGGGCCAAAGCCCATCACCGCTGGCGATGACGTCTTTGCAGACGGCGGACCACTGTGGCGTGCAGCGCCAAGAGACGGCGAGCTCTTCGCACGGCCGCCATCGCGCAGCGACAGCGGTGCCATGGAGACGGACGTCAAACTCAGCGGCTGCATGGCGTACCTGAGAACGAGGGCGGCTCAAGTATCGTGTCGTGTGACGGCAAGCTAACGATGCTCGAGCAGTGAAGTGATGTGAGCGGAGTCTGTGACTCTCAGCGAGAGCGGAGTGAAGCGCAAACTGGATCGGTTGTCCCAGAGTGTCTCTGCGGGTTAGAAGAAAAGCGGAGTGTGATACGAGATACGAAGGTGGGCGATTTTTAGAGAAGATGGGGCAGGGGAATCGAAGGAGCACCGGAGCTTCCGCAATCAAAGTGACAAAGGCGATGCTGAGGGGCGGCTGTAGGGAAACTTGCGAGACGAGTCACCAGTCCATCACAACACTCCCGTGTGGGGGTGTGGCAAATGCGGCAACAGAGGTCCGCGATCAGAAACAGGAGAAAGCAACGTGTCGCGGCACTGCGAGCTTGTCGGTCAATGCCACAGCAGATGCGTGTACGGGGAGAGGTACAAGTCATGGTGTGCGTGTGCGTGGGCGTGGAGAGCTTTACCGCTATGAAACCTATACGCTTCTGTTCTGTTCTTTGTTTTCTTTTTCCTGCGTTACGCTGCTCTTGTCTTTGTTTTATCACTTTTTCAGACAAAGAAAGAGTGAGATAATTGGCGTTTTTCGTTTTACTGCTGCTTTACAGACACGACAGCATCCTTCGTGGAGCAGGAGACATGAGGGGCGACATTTGCAAATAGCTTTGCCTTTCTCTTTTGCTTCCGCTGTGTCGCCTCGACGAGGAGTAGCAAGAAAGCACGAGTCTGTGCGAGGGGAAGGATTTGGGTTGGTGCTGAGAAGGGCAAGCTGCTGTGCGATCGTGGCCCGCTTGGATGAATAACGCACAAACATGTATAGCAGCCTTTGAGACGGGCGAGAAGAGAACAAAGATCTTCTTTTTAAAATCCTAGAGAAGCACAGACATCCAGCTTTACCTGCTTGGCACCCTCGCTACATCCCCTCTCCCGCTGCTTCCACTGCACGTCCTCCCGCACATCCCCTCGCTCTCTCGGTTTCTCTGTCTCAATGAATTTGGCGGCTGTCATGCGTGCTTTTTTACGCCTCGCACTTCCACACAAATGTGAGAACCAGAGAGAGGTCGTAGCGCCTTACGATATCAAGACGAAAAAAGAAACATTTAAAAAAAAAGAGAGCAACTTGACAATAGAAAAGACAGAAAAAAAAAACATTAGACAAAAAGAAGCAAAGAAAAAACTTGTTCTACGTGTTGTTTGCGGCCACGCTCGTGTCGTCAGGCACTAGAGGAACACAAAAGGAAAAAAAAGAGCATGAAAAAAAAGAACTTTTGTTTTTGTGTGTGCGTAGTGTTATACTCACTCCTAGATGCCTTGCGCTTAGCCGCGGGTGTCCTTTATTATTATTTTGTTGGTTGTGTGTGGGTTTTGTGTTTTTGGACGCCACAGCACTCAATGACAGAAAAATGAGAAAGAGATTTAGCAAATGGAATACAAGAGAATTGTGAGACCCCCACAATTAAAGTAAGGTTAACTAAACAGAGGAAAATGGTCTTCCGGCGCATGCTTCGCTGTCAAGCCGTGGTGCATGAACGTCGTTCGCTGCGTTCTCCTCCTTGCCCGTGAGCAGCCACGCCAAACAAAACAAGAAAAATAAAGACACCGCAACGGCCAAACGGGGAGAAGGTCAACAACAGCGACGCGTTCCGCAACGCCAACTGCACTCAGCATTACACTAAAATAATTTAAAAAAGAGAACAGAGAGGTCTTCGTGGAACATGCGTGTACCTGGCAAAGCACCTCTCCATCTCACTCGGTGAGACACGCAGTCGTGCAACGAACAGAACGCAGTCTTTTGTCAAGGAAACACTCCCCAACTGCGCTAATGTCCTGCTGATCAAGAAACACAGAAAAATGAGCAAAACAAAAACCAACGACCAAAGAAAAAAATGACATAATGGGGAAAATGAAAATAGCGGGTGCGGCACCAGAAAGCCAAGCCAACGAACTCAATAACCTTCTCTTCACGAACCCGTTCTCAACCAGGCTTCCGAACCCTCTGGACTATTTCCTGCCCGCAAAGGAACATCGATCACGCAGCTTTGGCATAATTTCTTCTCTTTCAAGCTTAGCACCGTGCCCCAAAGGCCCGAAAGAAAGAAGCATTTTTTCTCCTTTACGATTGAGAGAAATGCTCTGGACTGCTGCACAGGAACGCAACAAAAAAAAAAACAGTGCACACGTTCTTTCACCACTACGACGAAGAGACGCACCCCACTCGCTCCGGAGCCACGCGGCACATACCACGCACAACACACCTTCGAGAGAAAACATAAAACGTCGCACCTCAGAACTCTCTACAGCATCGAAAAATGGTTGAACTGCCACGTGTGCATCCTCATCTCCCTTCAACACTGAAGCGCACAACAGGAATAAAGCCAGTTTACTCGCTCCTCTTAGAACCACATCGCCGTGTAAAAGGATGACACATAGCCGGCCATGATGCCGTGGCACGGCAGCCCACGGCCCCAGCGGCGCAGTATCACGTTGGTAGACACAGAGGACACGGCGACGCCACGGAACATGCCCGTGTTCGTCAGCACGAAGTAGTCGAAGGCCATCGCGAACATCTCAGCAAAAGCACGCTCGTCCAGCGCCTTCGCAATGTTCACACGCCGCTGTTCATCAAAAGCTTCACCGCGCTCCTTTCCGGCGTCCACCTTGTCAAGTCGACGTTCTTCCTCGCGAAGCATCGTTCTAACCGACGTATCAATGCGCACATCATACGCCCCAACGAAGCGCTCCGGATAGTACTTTGACCGTCCCCAAGTCAGAGTCCGCTGCGGGCTTTTGGACATTCCGGTAAGCCTTTGGTTTACGCCTGCGGCGATCGGTCCGCTCTGGTCGTCGTACGCCATGTAGATGGTCGGCACCACTGCCGCAGCACCAGCACCAGCACCAGCGTCCGCCGTCATGTTGTGGCGCATCCACCGCGTGTACTGCCGGTACAGCTCCACCACACGCGTCCGCGACAGCGCGCAGTCCAGCTCCATGTTCCGCAGCGTCGACACCGGACTCGCCCAGCTCGGGTCCTCCTTGTCCAGCCGGAACCGCGGATCGATCGGATACGCCGTCTGGTCGACTATGACACCCTCCGCGCGGCACGTCCCCTCACGGCGGCGAATGTGGAGGCCGATCACGTGCTTGAAGTTGACCGGCCGAAGCGTGTTGTGCATGCTGGCGTTGTTGCCGTTCGTCGCATCCACCGGCCACAACAGCTTCGACGCAGTCTGCGAGTACAGGCGGTCCGCCTCCTTCACAATGGCATCGGACGGACGCAGCAGGCCCATCAGCAGCGTCTGCTCCCGCAGCGACGGGTGCGCGTAGAACGCCATGCGGCTCGACAGGATCCCAAGCCGAGGCTGCGGCTTCACACCCTCAGCGGCCGCGTGGTCACCGCCCAGCTGCTCCGCCATCAGCGACACGGCCCTCCGCATGCACGCCATCCGCACGTACTCCGTCTCGTCACCATTCGGAAAGACGTCCTTCACAGTGAAGTCCTCCCCTGTCTCAAAGAAGTTCATGCCGTCACTGCGGGCGTCTCCCACCACCGTCACCGGCGGGTCGCGTGCCTTCAAGTCCTCCAGCCACGCGTCCACGTTGTACACGCGCGCACCCGACTCCGCGCTCCGCTGCGGCAACACGTACCACTCCTTTCGATCCACTTTCCTCCACGCCTTGTCGCTCCTCGGACGCGGGTTGGCGTAGTAGTTGTAGCGGCGCAGCGTCATCGGCTCCTTCTCAGCCTCCAGCTCCTTCAGCATCGCGCGGGCCTCCGCGTACGACACCAGGCAGTAGCCGCCCTCGCGACGCAGCGCATTGAACCCGTACAGCTTCTGCGCGTCGTAACGCATGTACGGCACGTACGTATCCGGCACAAGCACAGGTACGATGAAGGTCCGGTTCAGCCTCTTCGATAGCGCCAGCGTGTTCGTCATCTCCTGCACCTGGTTGTGCTGCCGGCCAAAGCGGCCAATGAACACAGACAGGAAGTGCGACGGGCACACCATCTCGAACGGCTCGGATCTGGTTGAGGTCTCGTCGCGACCAAAGCGGATCACAACGCCGCTGCGGTCGCCCGTCAGCGCCACAGACTCCGGCGGCCGCACGTCGCGGTCCACGTCCGTCTCCAGCACGCGCGCAGTCCCGAAGTACGGCGGCGCCGAAGCACCTGGGGCATCCAGCGCGGCATCGCCCACCGCACGCAGCGGCCACGACGGCAGCCGCGGGTACGACACGTCCATCTTCGCAGCGCCGCCACCAGCAGACGCAGCCGCCACCGGCCGCACCTCCGCAAGGAACGCGGGGCACTGGTCCGCACGCCCCACAGACACGCCGCCGCCCTCCGCGTCGTAGTCCACCACCACGGCAGCGCTCACCACGGGGGCCCCCCCGTCCCGCGCAAGCGCCGCGTCCTGCGCAGCACCCATCAGGCCAAGGCTCAGCAGCTGCGCCACCGCACCGCTGCACCACCACAGCACTGCTCGGCCACGCCGCAGTCGCCGCTCCGCTCCCCGCACTGAACACCGGCGCAGTCCCCAGCCGCACCTGCATCACCTCCGTCACCACGTGCGTGCACAGGCGCCGCGGACACCGTCTTCGCGGGGACCACCACCGCAGGCAGCACCGTCTCGTCCACCGCACAGCTTAACACTTTATCACCGCTCGGAGCAGTAGTCGGGACGGTGGCCGTCTTATTTGGTTTTTTTTCAGTTCGAGGTGTCGGCACGTCCACCCACCGCACACTTACCACCCACAGGTACACGAGGAGATCAGCGCAAACAGCGTCAGCGACAGGTGCAGTGCCGACGAGCAGCGCAGCATATTTTTAAGGGGGATCCGCGGGGCACTTTTTTTTTGCGGCACCTGTCCGTCACGCGCACCACCAACGGCCCTCGCGTCGCTACGGCCCTCGCTTCATCACGAACAGCGCAAACGGCGAGTTGCCCGAGTAATGCTACAGCAGCACGCACAGAGTAACGGAACACTGATATGGAAAAAGTGAGGGTCGGGGAGGATCGACGGTTAGAGGTCAGCCTGTGTGGGGTTTCGCTGCGCAGGGAAGATGCAGGCGTAGTTGAGGAGGCGGGAAAGACGAGGGGCAGCAGCACTGCACTTTTGGAAGACGATGTCAGTGCGCAAACAGATCTGCGTACACGCAGCAGCAGCAGCAGCAGCACGCAGTGTAGAATAGCGAGGCCCACAGTGAGACCGTGCAGCACCGCGGAACCATTACAAGAGGGAGGAGAGAGGACAGCCGGAATAGAGAGTTGGGGGCAAAGAGCACAAAACATGGGAGGCGACAGCGCAGTGGCCGCACACACACACACCACACTGCGGTGCACGGGTAACCGCAGCAGCACACAGGAAGCGCGGCATCACAGCCGCAGCTCATACAAATAAACCGTAAACTCGCAGGCACCGCACATCCCACACACACTCATCCTCTTCTGGTCGTCTCGCATCACGCCAAGGCACCTAGCCACTCCCCACTCGCACATGGAGCAAGCCCGTCAAGACATCATGTTTGTAATTTACCAGCTTGTTATCATGAAACTTTTACACCTGTGCACATCTCCACACTCCTACCGACATAATAAGCCCTTAAACACCTGCGTTTGGTCCCTGCAACACAGCACACTAAAAGTTATGGACCATCAGGTTACACCCAAAGCGCAGCACGATCACAGGCGACCCCCACACGCAAGCGAACACATATGAGTAATATTTTATTTCTGCCAACTTTTGCATAAGAAAAAGGTAAAGGTACAGAAGAGGGAGAGATTTGGTTCAAGAAGAAGAGACACGGACAATTGCATTTGTGAATGAGGCTTGAAAAGTTCTTTCATGCTGAATCTCTCTCATTCTCTCTGGTTACAGAGGATAAAGAAGAAGAATAAACTTAATCGGATCCTACTGGCCTGCTCTTTAAATTTACCGCACATCTCATTGCATCTCATATTTGTTTTGTGTATACTTGGGTTTTCCTTTCAACAAAACAGAATGCAAGGCCCGCTTTCTGCCTACCTCGTTTATTTTTTTTTTTTCAACCCAGTTAGATAGAGGGGCAGGCTGGAGGGATACTTACAACTCCACTAGACATTAACCTGTAGTATTAAAATATACACTAAAACGAAGTTTAATGGAAGCAAGAAGCTTTGGTGTACATTCTTTTTGAGGGACAAAAAGAAGAATGAGCCAAGATTAGTTTCGCTTAGCAATAAAATCAAAGACCTCGGATGAGCTTTTAACGAAAGCGGCGAAGAAAGGAGAAAGGAGGGGAGAGAAGGAGAGAGAGTAACGACGAGTTGAATGCATCATCATTCACCGACACAGACTCTTATACACCATTATGTTTGTTCATGCACCGAGACAGAGATAAACAAAAAAAGAGACCCTCATGTGTTAGCACAAATGCGCTTAGAAATGGATTTCTGTTAAGCCTTTAATTAAACATCAAAGCTACTTTTGCTTTTTGAAACGCTCTCTCTCTCTCTCTCTCTCTCTCTCTCTTTCTGTGCCGCATAGCGTCTTCAAGTAGACGTTAGAGCCAGACACACGCAGCTGCGCGAAAGCCGAGGGCACACACACGTGCATGAAAAATTTGTTCAGCCAGAAAAAAAAAATAGAGTATCGAAGCAGCAACAAAAAAAAAGGGGAAAAAATATGAGCTAAGGAAATTGATGCGGATTTACCCGTACATACTCGCCTTTTTTTTTTTGGTATGTCTCTTTATGATACTGTGTGTCAGAGGTGATCGAAAAACGGCTTTTTTGCGCAGCGAACAGACACCTCGAGACACATCGAGAAACAAGGACGATGTGACCAGCACACTAATTTAACTGATATGAGAAAAAAGCCTTCTTTCTTCTTTTTCGTACGTGTGTTAATGCGTTTATTCGTTTTGAACACCAAATAATTTAAAAACAAAAGAACGCTAATCTGCTTCAGTACACACAATAACGCATACGAGGCATTTTATTTAGGCAGCGCGTAAACCCGTCAGCAGGCCTCACGAGCCTCGCCTACGTCACGTATTGACACACACATAAAAAAAAAACGCGCACTTAACTTTATCTACTTTGTAAAGCTTGGCGCTCAAATACGTTGCCGAAATTTGGTAAAAAAAAAAAACCTATAGTAATAAAAGTGACGAGATGCACGTGCAGCGGACAAAAAAGGGACCGCGCAGTCAGTACAGCACTGCGTGAGACCGTAAAGCAAGGTCTAAGGCGTCGAACTCGAAGGGGTAGTAGGTAATATCATACACACTGACATTGTCCACGTCAGCAACGTATAATCCCGGCGTCTCCGAAGAGTGCCGCCACAAAAAAACGTTATACTTGCCGTAGCCCGGAGTGTTGTGCGACACGTGATGTTCGAGATAGGCAACAGCCACCGCAACTGCCTTCTCTTCTGCGCCAATGCCGTCTCTTTCAATTTGCGCCGCCACCTCGTGCTCGTGCTGGAAGTAGTAGTGCAGGTAGTACTCGTCAAAGGGGGAGACGTGGTGGAGCAGCAGGCCAGCCCAGCCGATGGGCCTTTCGGGCATGTGCGTGTCGCAAAACCGAACGCGCGGTTCATCTACGAAGATGGCTCGACGAAAAGGGCACACCTCCCGGATACGCCGACGGTTGTCACGCAACATGCGGCCCACAAACATGTCCTCTATATGCATCAGCAGCTCTTCATACCGCCTGGCCAGGGTTGAATCGAATGGCATCACGGCTAGAAACACAGTCTCCTGACCCCGTTTGCTCGTTTCCTCCAGCACCGCCTGAACCAGACGGCGATGAAGCATGTAGCCGCTACCGCCGTGGTATCGCAAACTATCCCACGCTTCACTGCGCACCTGCCCTCCCCAGTAAATGCACTCCTCTGTTTGTTCAATGCCGATGGGATCACGCAGGCCATGCAGAGCCAGCATCTTGTCGTTTTGGAACCCAGCACGCATGTAGCGGGTGTCGCGCACGAACTGCGGCACCTTCAGGTACGTGTCGTCGTCGCTCTTCATGATGTACGGCACATCGGGGAAGGCGTGGTAGGCGTACTCCAGCCACAGCACAAGCTTCTGGCTCATCCCTACCTCCACCGGAAGGCCCCAGTTGCCGCCCTCGCCCATCTTCTTCGTCGAGGTCGGGCGGCGGTCCGTCATCATGTCCACCCACAGCATGTTGCGGTGTGCGAGCGCCTCCTGCCACAGCGCCGCCGACGCGTGGCAGATGAACTCAGCAGGGGCAACGGCAGCGGGACGCACAGGCAGCTGCAGCGCGGACGCGAGCTGCGACACCCACGTCGGGGCCGCGTCAGCACCACCTCCAGAGCTCTTCGTGACGAGCTTTGCGCACGGCGACTCCGACAGACGCGGATCATGCGCACCCATGCCCTGCAAGTCATTAATCAGCTCCACGCGGCGAAACTCGGGAGCGGGCGGGGTTGTGGTCTCGTCGTCATCGTCATCCTCTTGGAGCAGCATTGTCGACGCGTCCTCGTACTCCGCCACCGTCGGCAGCAGCGGCGACATGTCCGTCACACCCTGCGACAGCTCACGCTCCGCAGCGGCGAAGATGTACAGCGGCAGCAGCGCACCGTCGAAGCCGTTCTCGCTCCGCGCAACGTCGCGGTACGACAGCCACGTCGCACGCTGGGCATCGCGCAGCGACGCACGCACCGGCTGGTCCACGGACGGGATGCCCAACACCACCAGGTACGGCGTCGTCCCGCCCTTCAGCCCCACGGGCGACGCACCAGCGAACTGGCGCCGCACAGCACGCGACCGGCCCACCCAGCCCCACCTCGCAAGCTCCGCGCCAACCGCCACGTCGTCCGTCACGCTCGCCATCGCAAACAGCATCGGCCCCGCAAGCCCCAGCGGCGCACTCGGCGTCGCAAACACAGCAGCCGCAGCCGCGTCGCTCCGGTTGCCCAGCTGCCGCGCAACAGCAGCCGCGTGCGTCGCGCTGTCCAGGCACTCCGCGCACGCAGCCTCCACCACGTGCAGCGTCCACGACGGCAGCTGCGTCCGCCGCATCACAGTGCGCGACGCAAGGCCCTTCTCGCGCCGCAGCTGCTGCGCTTTGTCCAGGCAGGTCAGCGGCTCCCGGTGCGTCACTGCCACTGCCACAGCTTTGTGCCACAAAATTTTGCTAGCGCGCTCCTCCTCCGATGTGGAACGAAGGGGGGGATTTATCTTAATCACCTCTTCGTGGATCAGAGCCAAACAGATGAGCACAAGTATCATGAGCGAGGCCAAGAGTGTTGTTCGCGCTCTCATCCTGCGTGGCCCACACAGCAGCAGCGGAGACAAGGGACATCTCTGAAGAGGCCCCTGAGAGCGTGTTAGTTGTTCGTTTTGGCTGTTGTGCAAGAATGCTTTGCGGGGATTTAAGATCCCCTTGTTCATGAGTTGGTTGTGGTACCGTGTGAAGAAAGAAGTGCAGTCGCGACTGGGGAAGAGCCGTAAATACGTGTCTCTTTTCAAGTTGCACAAGTTCCGTGAAAAAAGGCAGAGTGTTACGGTTAATACTGAATTCAAGCAAAGGCGTCAAATGAGCTGTCAGTGAGTCAGCAGTGCAGATGGAAGCAGCAACAGGCAAAAGAAAAATAGGATGAGAAAGAGAGGAGGCGAGAGAAGTAGCTGCAGCGATTCGATCTACCGGGGAAAAAAAACGTCCGACTTCGTCTGACTGCGATATGACACTTCCTGAATAGAGTTAATAGGCTGAAAAACGAGACGCATAAGATGTTGCGTGCCTTCCTCGATGCAAGGCGACGACTTTACCTAGATTTTCAGGAACGAAGGTGGAATAAACGAGAAAAAAAAATATATATATTGGTTTGCTCACGATCAGTGACGCGCAGTACAAGCGGTGGGTGTTTGTCAAAATTACGTCGTGCTGCGCCAAACTAATTTTTTTTTGTTTTGACTTGCTGAGCAATCAAAAGAATACAGGTGGCATTTTAACAAAGTTTTCTAGTAGCCCAGGTCAAGAAATGAGGAAAGGGATAAGTGGCGAGGAAAAAAAAAAACAAGACGGAAAAAATATATATTAGCGGGTTTTTTTTTTTTAAGGGAAGATCCCCCACTACACGTGAAAGAGGGTGACGGGGTTAAAAATTAATAATAAAACGTAGATTCACAGAATACGTAGATATAAATACTCCGATAGCTCTCACAGCTTAAGAAAACGTCGCCTTTACCCCACTTAATGAAAAAAGCGCACAACATCTCTCAGGCAGTTCCGCCCAGTTCATCGCCCTCGCCCCCCTTGTGCAGAAAAAAAAGCGCAACTAAGGAAAATGGGAAAAAAAAAGATCAAGTTAGATAGCCAGTTTGATGGCCAAATCTCCACACACAGTGCATCTTTAAGTCTCTTTTTCTCCTCTGTTGTTTTTTTTTTATCACAGAGAGACCGCCAGCCCGGCGCGGAAGCGCTCTTAGGAGAGCATACGAGTTTTTTTTTTCGACTTCAACAGTGGAGAAGGGACGGGAGACAGAAAAGGGAAATGTTGAAAATACATCTATCGTAGAGCAACTAAAAATACGATCTCCACGGTAAAGAATAAATCCGGAAAACCGTTTTTTTACAAAGGGTTTTTTTTTTCTCAAATGTCCTTTTTTTTCCGGGATTATTCTTCTACGGCTACTCAACTAACGAAGTGGGAGGCTTCGACTCAAGCCCCTAAGGTAAGTGGTGCAGGCTAGGGTGGGCAAATTCTTGAACAAAAGCAAAAGGCAGGAGGCGGATGTCGGGTGACTATTTAAGTGGGGGGAGGAAAAAAGAGAAGTAGAAAACACTTATATTCCAAACAGGACTGTGTAACTCATTATTCACAAATACGCACCTCAGCAATACACCGCTCAGGATACAAAAGAAAAAAACATTCGCCGCATTTGTCCACCCCGCAGACATCATGCTTAATGAAAGAAAAGGGAGAAGAATATATATATGGAAGATTTGCAAGCATAATGATAGAGCCGAATAGACGGAGAGCACGTTCCAACAACAACAAAACAAAACATGATTTTGTCTAACAGACGTGCGATCAACAATACCTCGAAAAAAAAAAAAGCAAACCTCGCCAAGCTGAACAGCAGGGACAACACGAGAGGCAATAAACCATCCATCAATGCACGACTCTAACTGCTGCAAACCTTAATACCATCTCATTCCTCTTCGACCCCATTAAATACTGCCGCACAGCAAAAATGCAAAACAAACAAAATCTTAAGCACACATTTTCACCGGTGAAGAACACCAGCTAGTCTCGACAACCACGTTACTACGGAGCCTCAAAAAAAAAAAAAAATAACAAAGCCTAAAACCACATCGCCGTGTAAAACGATGACACATAGCCGGCCATGATGCCGTGGCACGGCAGCCCACGGCCCCAGCGACGCACCATCACGTTGGTAGACACAGAGGACACGGCTACGCCACGGAACGTGCCCATGTTCGTCAGCATGAAGTAGTCGAAGGCCATCGCGAACATCTCAGCAAAAGCAGGCTCGTAGAGGCCCTCCATCATCTTCGCCCTCCACACCTCATCGTAAGTTTTATCCCTCCGTTTCGCCCACAAATACTGATTCACCTTACGCACAATATCCTCATAGAGCTCATAAAACGACACATCAATACGCACATCATACGCGTTGACGAAACGTTCAGGGAACTCTGTGGAGCTCTCCCAAACATGCACCCTCTTCGGGTATTTGGACATACGAATTAGTCTCTTGTTTACCTGCTCCGCAATGTCTCCGCTCTGGTCGTCGTACGCCATGTAGATGGTCGGCACCACTGCCGCAGCACCAACACCAGCACCAGCGTCCGCCGTCATGTTGTGGCGCATCCACCGCGTGTACTGCCGGTACAGCTCCACCACACGCGTCCGCGACAGCGCGCAGTCCAGCTCCATGTTCCGCAGCGTCGACACCGGACTCGCCCAGCTCGGGTCCTCCTTGTCCAGCCGGAACCGCGGATCGATCGGATACGCCGTCTGATCGACTATGACACCTTCCGCGCGGCACGTCCCCTCACGGCGGCGAATGTGGAGGCCGATCACGTGCTTGAAGTTGGCTGGCCGCAGCATATTTTGAAACTCCAACGGGCTGCCCTTCCGGCCCACCGGCCACAACAGCTTCGACGCAGTCTGCGAGTACAGGCGGTCCACCTCCTTCACAATGGCATCGGACGGACGCAGCAGGCCCATCAGCAGCGTCTGCTCCCGCAGCGACGGGTGCGTGTAGAACGCCATGCGGCTCGACACGATCCCAAGCCGAGGCTGCGGCTTCACACCCTCAGCGGCCACGTGGTCACCGCCCAACTCCTCCGCCATCAGCGACACAGCCCTCCGCATGCACGCCATCCGCACGTACTCCGCCTCGTCACCATTCGGAAAGACGTCCTTCACAGTGAAGTCCTCCCCTGTCTCAGTGAAGTTCATCCCGTCGTCCCGCGCATCACTGATACTCGTCACCGGCGGTTCGCGCGCCTTCGAGTCCTCCAGCCACGCATCCACGTTGTACACGCGCACACCCGTTACATTATCAATTGGCGGAAGCTTGTGCCAACAGCCATGATTTGTCCCCTGCCACTCCCCGTCGCTCTTCGGACGCGGGTCGGCGTAGTAGTTGTAGCGGCGCAGCGTCATCGGCTCCTTCTCAGCCTCCAGCTCCTTCAGCATCACGCGGGCCTCCGCGTACGACACCAGGCAGTAGCCGCCCTCGCGACGCAGCGCATTGAACCCGTACAGCTTCTGCGCGTCGTAGCGAAGGTACGGCACGTTCGTCTCTGGCAGCAGCACAGGTACGATGAAGGTCCGGTTCAGCCTCTTCGACAGCGCCAGCGTGTGCACCATTTCCTGCACCTGGTTGTGCTGCCGGCCAAAGCGGCCAATGAACACAGACAGGAAGTGCGACGGGCACACCATCTCGAACGGCTCGGATCTGGTTGAGGTCTCGTCGCGACCAAAGCGGATCACAACGCCGCTGCGGTCGCCCGTCAGCGCCACAGACTCCGGTGGCCGCACGTCGCGGTCCACGTCCGTCTCCAGCACGCGCGCAGTCCCGAAGTACGGCGGCGCCGAAGCACCTGCGGCATCCAGCGCGGCATCGCCCACCGCGCGCAGCGGCCACGACGGCAGCCGCGGGTACGACACGTCCATCTTCGCAGCGCCGCCACCAGCAGACGCAGCCGCCACCGGCCGCACCTCCGCAAGGAACGCGGGGCACTGGTCCGCACGCCCCACAGACACGCCGCCGCCCTCCGCGTCGTAGTCCACCACCACGGCAGCGCTCACCACGGGGGCCGCCCCGTCCCGCGCAAGCGCCGCGTCCTGCGCAGCACCCATCAGGCCAAGGCTCAGCAGCTGCGCCACGCACCGCTGCACCACCACAGCACTGCTCGGCCACGCCGCAGTCGCCGCTCCGCTCCCCGCACTGAACACCGGCGCAGTCCCCAGCCGCACCTGCATCACCTCCGTCATCACGTGCTGCACAGGCGCCGCGGACACCGTCTCCGTCGCGTGCGGCGGCCGCCCCACGTGCACGTACACGAGCCCGTCCGTGCACATCGCGCACACCTGGTCCGCCGCCCGCACCACCACCGCAGGCAGCGCCGTCTCGTCAATCGCGTGGAACGCGCTATCCGGGACGGGGTCGCAAGGCGACCAGGCGATGCCTAGGTCGCGCAAGGTCAGTCGAAGCTCGGGTAGATTCACCAGAACAAGAGAGGCAAGAAGGAGAGCAAACAGCAAAATGCTCATACGGGTGCGCTTTGATGTCCGTAACCTGCTCAGCACGAGTGGCCGCACGAGCCGCACGCCATCGGTATGAGGGGGTGCTTCGCTCGGTTGAAGCCCACCCGGACGCTTCGCCTCCACGCGATGCTTCATTCGCTGAGATGAGTGCAAAAGTCTCTGATTGGGCTCTCGAAGGCAGTGTGTAGGAGCACCTGCTACTCTGTCTGAGGGGAATGTCAAGAAGGTCGCAAAGGCACGTCTGCCGGTGTGGTGAAGTGCTGAGCAACTGATAAGCGGGAGAAAAAGATGGGGGAGCACAATGTAGAGGTAGAGGTAAAGGTAAAGGTAAGGAATTTGTACATATTTATTATTTATTCGTTTTGTTTGGCACGCCAGCAGAGAAGAGCAGACGCATCAGCCGCGTCCTCCGGTCGCACACAAAATGGCACTGCGACATGAAAAGAGCAAATTGGCGTAGAACTGGGAGATAGAGGGGGCCTTGGGAAAAAAGGAAGTATGTGTTGTACAGCTGCCTCCGCGTGCCCGAGGAGAATCACTGCTGCGCGTTTCACTTACATCCACATTGGTCCGCTTTTCATATATGAATAGAGTTGGTGAAAACATGTAAAGGTGGGCGACAGGAGGGCTTCCCTTTGCGAGTCTCGGAACCCCATAGTTACTGATAAGCTTCGTCTTCCTTATGTTCCTCGCGAAGGGGGAACAGTAGGCGGCCGCGAGGCGTGGGACCGCCAGGTTTGGCGACAAGCGGTCGGCGATCTGATCGCCGATATCAACTCCAAAGTTTCGCGAAAGCCCATCCGCAGGGTGTGACCCACCCTCCAAGTAGAAAAAAGAAACCGAAATATCTCTATCCAAGAGGCGTTCGTTCGCGAACTGAAAGAGGCGATTAAGTGGGTAGCCTTTGTGCCGATGCCACAAAATCCTGCTGCACTACGCTGAGCGTGTACGAACGGAAGATGATCTGTCACGACGGCAAAGCGGTGAACGCCGGTGGGGTAGCGGTTGAGCAAATACGGCCGGCACAGCTGCGCTCCGCGTGGCTCCGCGCGAGCCGAACGGCGAGCCGTAAACCACTCCGTCGCGCCGAGACCCATCGGGCCCGGAAGGTCGAGGATGTCGTGCACCCGCTGCTGTTGCAGAGACCGCGTCGTGCCGTCGCGCCAGCGAGCAAACGCTCCCCAGCCGGCAATGGAAGCGTCCGTGAATACAATTAGATCGTACTCTGCGTCGCAGCACGTCGGGCGGACGTCCGGCGCGATCCGCCACCACGAGTTTGCAGACAAACGGGCTCCGGGCTCGCGCAGGCAGTCGAGAACACCACGGCTGATGTAGCGAAGCGGATCATTCCAGCTCACGCCATCTGACACCACTCGGTACACCGCGCGGTACGCGCAGGTGACGGAGAATGCTTTGTCAATAATCAAAAATGAGAGAAGCGAAAGGCTATCTGTAATAAGTAGAGGACTCCTCGCTTCTGAGTCTACACTTTTGCTCCCGTTAAAATTGTGGCTTTCTTGGAATCGGGAGGGCGATCTTAAGAAGTGCTAACAGAGACGCTCGGCATTCTGTGCGATAGCTACAAGCGATAGGGCCACAGCATTTGCTGAAGAATCTGACGGCCTGGGCTGTAAGGCACGTAGGGACTTGGACGGCAACGGCTGCTGTCTTGTGAGACTCTAGATTGCTGCCTCCGTCTGTGGCGATGGTGAGAGAAAACGCGGGAAGAATACGTAGCGCAGCGTCAGAGTGCTCATGCTTTAAATGTACTGATAATCGCGTCGTAAAACGCCTCAAAGTCAATCTGCAGCATGTACCGTTTCCGGCGAAGTTGCTGACGACGGTCTAGGCGACTGGTGTGTGCGATGCGCGGGAGGTCCTTCTTCGTGTGCGCGGCGTTAAGGTGAGGCTCGGTGTCTTAACGACACAGAAATCTCTTCACACTTGCTTCAGCGAGTGGCCAACTCCAAGTCCTCTCTAAGAAGCTGCGTGGTCTTGATCGTTAGCGATAATACGCGACCGAAGAACTTCTGAGGTTCCATGAACTGAAGGGCTGCGCGGGGGAAATCCTTCGTCGACTCCCGCGTCGTCTCGAGGGCGAGAATGGCGTCGATCCTTGCGAGGGTCACGTGCTTCAGGTGCAGCGGCCAGTGCTCCGGTGGTGGCAAATCTGAGGGGGGCTCAACCCGCAGGCGTCGGACCTCAGCCAGGACAAGGGCATCCGTCACAACTAGTTCGCCTGCGCTGGGGGCCCGAATTCCAAAAAGGTCCTCTCGTGGAGCGCACGGGCGACGCTGGCCTGTTGGGCGACGTCCTCCGCTGTGGGATGGCAGCCATAAGCGAGGTATCGCTGGAACGTGTCGGTACGGCGGTGCCCTGTCAGCCGCATGATGTCCGCCTCGAGCACCCAAGACTCGGCCAGGTGGATGGCTGCCCCCTTCCGCAGCGACGGCAGCGCCGCCTGCGGGTTCACACGCTTTAGCGCGGCCCGGACGCTGGCCTTGAGGGAGGTCAATTTGTAAACAGCGGCTGCGTAGGGAGGCGGCGGCTGGCGATACGCTCCAGCAGCGCCGCGTCGCTCGCGGTCAGCGAAGACGTCAACGGGTACGGCCCCCGGAAGCGGGCTCCCTTCCCACGTCGAATGGTAAGAGAGAGGCGTGCTTCTCGCTCCCCCTCCATGCGGACCAGGCGGATGTCGCGGGTGACCAGCAGTCCAATGTCGCCCGCTCTCGCGGCGAAGGACCACATCATTGCCAAGTACAGCAATGCCTCCGGTGACTCGCGCAGGTGCGCTCGTGCCCTCCTGTACTCGTCCAAGGTCAGCGCCGCCGGCGGGTCTGCTGGGGTTTCCCTCTCGAAACGCCGCGCCGCAGCCGCCGCGTAACGCCACTCCGGGGACTCGTCCAGGTTTATCCCCAGCGTCTGATTCGTGTACATGGACAGCTGGAGCAGTGCAGCCTTGATAAAAGCCACGTGCCGTGCCGTCGTAGACCACCTCCAGTTTCGTGCTCTGGCCATCCTGCGCACCAGCTCGATTGCCGCGCTCGGAAGGGGCAGCGGTAGCAGGTCGGCAGGCATCGCGCGAAGGTTGTGCAGCCAAAACGTGTGCTGCTGTCTCGTCTCCGGCGACATCGATGTCCACGCTAGCTGCGACACGTGCGGGGGCTTTCCCTGGTAGATGAACCAGTCCCGTGGGCAGGCGTGCCCCGGTTGGCGCCTGCCCGGCCCGTTTAAAGGGTCGACAATTCCGGTGTGAAGAGCTGCCTGCATCTCCGTCTGCGGGTCCTCGTTGACTTGCGTGTCGTCCCGTTGAGGGGGGCGGGGCCGGCGGAGCGGGATCGCGTCGTGAAACTCTCTCAGCATGTAAACGCCCACCGTGGCCTCCTCGGAGCATCGCGTCAGCCTGTAGTTCTGCAACCCTCCGCGGAAATCCGGTGTCTCTCCACCACGTGTGGAACCCAACAGAAAAGCGCGTCCCCATATCTCCTGAGGGAGTCGCACCCCAGCTGCTGCCTCGAGAAAAAACGGTCCCCCCAGGTGTCGTGGCGGGTCTACCACCTCGTAGCCCGCGCCATTGTCAGCGATTCGGCAAACACAGACCGGAACCGCCATGGCGCGCAGCGCCTCCTGGACCGTCACGGCGGCGCCGGGACGAAAGCCGTAGCGGTCGGCGCGAATTCCGCAACGCGGGTCCGGTAAGCGAGATATTTCACCCATCGGGCTACCCGTTTCAGTGCCGCAGCGCAGAGCATGTACCCATACCCCACGTTCGCGGCGTCGGGCCCCGCGGCCGTGGCCATCTCCATAATCGCGTCAACCGGGGCTGCACCGCCGGTCAGTGGAAAATTCTTCTGCTTTTTCAGGCAGACGGTGTGCTCGTCGCGCTACTTCTCCGTGCAGAAGGTCGCATCTAGCGGCGTGGCAGGCTGAGCACCCCTCGTTATCTCTGCCACGAACGTGCGGCAAAAGTCCTCGTGTGCGATGGTCTTGACAGAGGCCTGGTGGAAGAGCTTCCGCATTCGCTCCGGCAAGCAGCGGGAAACCTTCGGCGCTACGCCAAGATAGTCTGCCAAGAATGTTGCGGTCATGAAAATTCCGCAGTCGAGGCTGTCGCGGCGCTGGCGAGTGCACTTGCAGAAATTTACCTTCACCTCCGGCAAAGCGTGGTGGAAAGCCCGGTTGATATCCCTGCGCACAGGGTGGGACGGGGCCGAATCGTAAAAGTTCTAAAAACGGGCCGTCTGGTGAGAAGACGAGTATCCCTGCGATCCAATGATGTCGGGTGAACAGCGGAAAGTACAGCTTCGAGTGCTCCTTTAACCGGTCCCGTATTTGATCGCACAGTGCGCGCATCTCGGGGATCGCCGTCGGGTTGCTTACGCCGGGTGGGGCAAGATCCGGAAGGGTGCGGCAAGGGAGAGTAGAGCCGTCTGGAAGGAAACGGCGTTAAAGTGCGCCTAGTTCAACGCTAGACGTTGTCCCCTCACGTAAATCGCCACCTTAAAACGGGGTTTCAATCATCCTATTTGCGTTGAGAGACGAAGTAGGCTCCGCGTACTCGGGAACTGCCAGATTATCGGGCTGTCTGGCAGGCAATCCTAGTTTTTCCGGGAAGTTTCGGGGAAAGCCTCGTGCTCGATCACGAGCGGTCCTTGGGCCGGCCCAGCTCTGTTCCAGACGTGAGTGCCTCGGCTATTGCCGTTCAACCAGTTACTGCTGTTGTTTGGGGCCTTGGCGTCGGCGGTTTCGGGGAGACGCGGCGTTGTCTGTGCGACCCTCCATCCGCTTCATGAAGCTTTCGAGACCCTTCGCCCCAACGCGAGACAAGGAGAACTGCGTCGTGAGGAAGTCGGCCAGGTGCGACATGTCCACTACGCCCTGTTGAACACTGTCATTGGACAGGAGAGGGGCGAGGTAGCCGCCGCCGATCAAACCGCTTTCTTCCACCGGTCGGAAAAGACGAGCTGGCGCGCCGCCGCCTTGGAGCTGCTCGCTGCGCTGCGCTAGCACCTCGTTGAGTTCGCGAAGGTAGGCTGGGGGAAACAGAGGATCCGGGGAGTCGAGGGCTGGGCCCACCATGCGAGCGCGGTGTGCCTCCGTGTAATCCTGCAGCACCAAGTAGTTAAGCAGGGGAATCAAGTCTCGTGGCGGCGTGTTAAGAACCATCTCGATCAGCATCTATGCCCCTTGCAACGGGTCGTCGGAAAAGAGGAGGCAACGCAGGATAAACACATCGATGGTAGATAGCAGTCCGTTCTTTGCTCTGCCTACCGCCAACTCCCTGTAACGCTCGACGGCATCCGCCTCCGTCACCGCCGTTTTGATACGTTCGTGCTCCATGGCCAGGCGTACGTACTTGTCAGCCGATCGAGCCTGGGAACACAGTGCTTCATTACGAGACGAATTACGCAGGTCCCACATGCTGCTGGTGTCAAAGTCACTTTTAAACTCCTCCACTTTCTCCGCTGTCGCCGTCGTCTGCTGCTTCACGAGAGCGGACAAAAGCAGCGCGTGGTTCTCGGTCGTCAGGGCTCACGACGCGTGCAGCTGGTTGTAGCTCTCAACCAGCTCGGCGAAATCGGCAGCAGAGTGCATTTTCTTCTTTTTGAAAACCGACGAATGAGCGGTTTCAAGGAAAGGAGAAGAGGGGAAACTTAAAAGCGCTTTTATCAAGGTGTGAGGAAGTAGGTAGTAAGAAGGAGAAAGAAAGAGAAAAGTAAGAAGAAAAGTAGGAAGAAAAAGGTAGAAAAGAAGAAAAACACCAGAAAGCAGCGGCGCCGAAAGCCCCAGAACTGCCCTATGGCGGATATTCAACCATGACGCGAGCTGGCGTGGTGCAGACGCATGGCAGGAAAAACAATCGTACAACTAATAAATGAAAACTAGTCAAGGTAAAGGAAGAGAGAATCTTGAGCCGCACCTCAATCAACACCTGGAAGTTGCAACTCGCCGCCACTCGACCCGCTCGAACCCCAGCAGTTCGGCTTTCAGACCGTCACAGTAGCGCACCACAGAATGATCCTCCCCTTTCATTTCTCAACACACACACACACACACACACACACACACAAAGTGGCGCAGAGGCTGACACAGGCTCACACTGTCCGGCATCGACACTGCCGGGAAAAGGCGAGATATAAAGCATGCATCTTCCACTTCAGCACATTGTTTAACGGCTCTGCAAAGCTGGCACAACGAAAACAAGAGACAAACAAATCAGATTTGACAAAAACAAACAGTACCTAAGGACCACCTTAGCCACTCCTGCAATATAGGCAGCCAGCAAAAAGAAAAGAACAGAAAATAGTTTGCACTACTGTTGTGGCAGTCCTCAAAAAGCCGAAAAAAAATGAGGAAAGACGGCGTTTTGAGAAAAAAAAGGGGGCAGAGAGACATCTCAAAAAGCCGCACCACCTACAAGCCACTTCACCATTGGCGTGGCAGAGTCAAAGGCCACCTCAACAGGCCTCCTCCAGCAACGCAGGGCGGTCCAGCAAACTTTGTTAGCTTTCTCTCTCCCCATTCTCTGCTTCATGGTCCCTTAATTTCATCACGCAGCTCAATGGAAACAAATCAAAAGAAAAACCTCTAATTACACAAATGTGGAGGAGTACAGAGACCGCAAATACCCAGCCAGGATACCGTGACACGGCAGCCCACGGCCCCAGCGGCGTAGCATCACATTGTTAGAGACAGACGACAGCGTCACGCCGCGGAACATGCCCGTGTTCGTCAGCATGAAGTAGTCGAAGGCCATCGCGAACATCTCAGCAAAAGCAGGCTCGTAAAGGCCCTCCATCATCTTCACTGGCCACAGCGCGTAGTACGCCGCGTTGCGGTCCATACCCGACAATTGCTTATCCACAAGGCGCACGGTATTATCAAACAGCTTGTTGTACGGGGTTTCGATACGCTTGTCGTAGGCGTTGACGAAGCGTTCAGGGAACTCCTTCGCACTGCCCCACACTTCAGACGCCGTGCTGCCGGACATTCTCACAAGATTCCTACTCACCTGCTCCGCAAGGCCACCGCTCTGGTCGTCGTACGCCATGTAGATGGTCGGCACCACTGCCGCAGCACCAGCACCAGCACCAGCGTCCGCCGTCATGTTGTGGCGCATCCACCGCGTGTACTGCCGGTACAGCTCCACCACACGCGTCTGGCCGAGTGCGCAGTCCAGCTCCATGTCACGCAGCGTCGACACCGGACTCGCCCAGCTCGGGTCCTCCTTGTCCAGCTGGAACCGTGGGTCGATCGGATAGGCCGTCTGGCCGACTACAACACCCTCCGCGCGGCACGTCCCCTCACGGCGGCGAATGTGGAGGCCGATCACGTGCTTGAAGTTGACCGGCCGAAACGTACTTTGAAACTCTAAAGGACTGCCCTTCCGGCTCACCGGCCACAACAGCTTCGACGCAGTCTGCGAGTACAGGCGGTCCGCCTCCTTCACAATGGCATCGGACGGACGCAGCAGGCCCATCAACAGCGTCTGCTCCCGCAGCGACGGGTGCGTGTAGAACGCCATGCGGCCCGACACGATCCCAAGCCGAGGCTGCGGCTTCACACCCTCAGCGGCCACGTGGTCACCGCCCAGCTGCTCCGCCATCAGCGACACAGCCCTCCGCATGCACGCCATCCGCACGTACTCCGCCTCGTCACCATTCGGAAAGACGTCCTTCACAGTGAAGTCCTCCCCTGTCTCAGTGAAGTTCATCCCATCGTCCCGCGCATCACGGATACTCATCACCGGCGGTTCGCGCGCCTTCGAGTCCTCCAGCCACGCGTCCACGTTGTACACGCGCGCACCCGTTACAGTATCGATTGGCGGAAGCTCGTTCCACCCATCCCGATTTGTCTCCTCCCACTCCCCGTCGCTCCTCGGACGCGGGTCGGCGTAGTAGTTGTAGCGGCGCAGCGTCATCGGCTCCTTCTCAGCCTCCAGCTCCTTCAGCATCCTGCGGGCCTCCGCGTACGACACCAGGCAGTAGCCGCCCTCGCGACGCAGCGCATTGAACCCGTACAGCTTCTGCACGTCGTAGCGCACATACGGCACGTTTGACTCGGGATGCAGAACAGGTACGATGAAGGTCCGGTTCAGCCTCTTCGACAGCGCCAGCGTGTTCGTCATCTCCTGCACCTGGTTGTGCTGCCGGCCAAAGCGGCCAATGAACACAGACAAGAAGTGCGACGGGCACACCATCTCGAACGGCTCCGATCTGGTTGAGGTCTCGTCGCGACCAAAGCGGATCACAACGCCGCTGCGGTCGCCCGTCAGCGCCACAGACTCCGGCGGCCGCACGTCGCGGTCCACGTCCGTCTCCAGCACGCGCGCAGTCCCGAAGTACGGCGGCGCCGAAGCACCTGGGGCTTCCAGCGCGGCATCGCCCACCGCGCGCAGCGGCCACGACGGCAGCCGCGGGTACGACACGTCCATCTTCGCAGCGCCGCCACCAGCAGACGCAGCCGCCACCGGCCGCACCTCCGCAAGGAACGCGGGGCACTGGTCCGCACGCCCCACAGACACGCCGCCGCCCTCCGCGTCGTAGTCCACCACCACGGCAGCGCTCACCACGGGGGCCGCCCCGTCCCGCGCAAGCGCCGCGTCCTGCGCAGCACCCATCAGGCCAAGGCTCAGCAGCTGCGCCACGCACCGCTGCACCACCACAGCACTGCTCGGCCACGCCGCAGTCGCCGCTCCGCTCCCCGCACTGAACACCGGCGCAGTCCCCAGCCGCACCTGCATCACCTCCGTCATCACGTGCTGCACAGGCGCCGCGGACACCGTCTCCGTCGCGTGCGGCGGCCGCCCCACGTGCACGTACACGAGCCCGTCCGTGCACATCGCGCACACCTGGTCCGCCGCCCGCACCACCACCGCAGGCAGCACCGTCTCGTCAATCGCGTGGAACGCGCTATTCGGGACGGGGTCGCAAGGCGACCAGGCGATGCCAAGGTCGCGCAAGGTCAGCCGAAGCTCGGGTAGATTCACCAGAACAAGAGAGGCAAGAAGGAGAGCAAACAGCAAAATGCTCATACGGGTGCGCTTTGATGTCCGTAGCCTGCTCAGCACGAGTGGCCGCACGAGCCGCACGCCATCGGTATGAGGGGGTGCTTCGCTCGGTTGAAGCCCACCCGGACGCTTCGCCTCCACGCGATGCTTCATTCGCTGGGATGAGTGCAAAAGTCTCTGATTGGGCTCTCGAAGGCAGTGCGTAGGAGCACCTGCTACTCTGTCTGAGGGGAATGTCAAGAAGGTCGCAAAGGCACGTCTGCCGGTGTGGTGAAGTGCTGAGCAACTGATAAGCGGGAGAAAAGGATGGGGGAGCACAATGTAGAGGTAAAGGTAAAGGGAAAGGGGAAAGATTTGCACACATCTTTCATCTAGTCATTTTGTTTGGCACGCCAGCAGAGAAGAGCAGACGCATCAGCCGCGTCCTCCGGTCGCACACAAAATGGCACTGCGACATAAAAAGAGCAAATCCGGACCGTCACAGTAGCGCACCACAGAATGCTCCTTTCCTTCTATTCCTCAACGCAAACACACACTCATACACCCACACACACACGAACAAACACAAGTTGTCGAAGCTATGGTCAGAGAAGGGTGAGGAGCAGTGGGTAAAGGAAATCGAATCAAGAACGTGCAGGTCCTGTTTGGAGGGCCCGGTCCGCAAGCTCACGCTTGGCTCCACCGTGCCTGCGCACTTTGCAAAACTTAGCTGTAATTGTGTTGCCCAATGGTCATGTGGACAAGTGCGCCTACAGGACCAAATAGCTAGCACAACTGGCTATGCCAGCTACTAATGTAGGCGATCATCAAACTAACCCTAACGTGTTGAATGACCGTGAGCGTTTCGTGCCACACTGTATTTTGTATTTCGCAAGACCACCTTTAGCTCTCTTTGCCTTTTCGACACTTTCGAGCCCTCCCTTGCCTCTTGTGAACTCGACCCTCATGAACTTCATCTTGGTTTTTTTTTTTTAATGCTAAGCTCTCTTCTTGCTTATTTGGCGCTGGTAAAGGAGTATCTGGGTGTCCGGAAACACCACGGTGAGAAGCAAGTGACAAACAGATAAAGTGACGATTTAATGCAGGCTAGTGGTGATTTGAATGAGGAGACAAAACGGGCAAGAAAAAACAACAATAAAGAAAAATCGATGGAAAGAAACGGAGAAACAATCATTGGAGAAAAAAGAATATTAATAATAGCAATTGATAAGATTGATTTGATTACAAACTAAGTAAAAACGGAAAATAAGAGGTGAAAACAACATAGAAAAACGTCTTAACAAAATCGAAAAAAAAAAAGCAAAGAAAACGCATAAATAACAAAAATAACTTTGTGGAAAGTAGATTAACATCTACTGAGGTTGAGCGGTCGAGAGAGAAAAAAAAAAAGACGAGGGATCTTGTTGATCTAAATCTACCACTGCTCGCTACGCATGTGAGTGTTCGCGAGGTATTTTAAAACGGAGAAGAAAAAAGGTGTTTGAAAAGAAAAAAACGAGGAAAAATGAGATCCTCTGAAAGCCACAGGGAAACCCATACCGTGGCCCCTAACGGCGTCCGTCTCCTCCAAAAGCCCAGACGGGGTCTACAAACAATATAACCTGCCATCGACACGCTTGCTTCTCGACAAGCTCGTACCATTTCCAGTAGTGATTGGCGCGGAGGCTGACACAGGCTCACACTGTCCGGCATCGACACTGCCGGGAAAAGGCGAGATATGAAGCATGCATCTTCCACTTCAGCACATTGTTTAACGGCTCTGCAAAGCTGGCGCAACGAAAATAAAAGACAAACAAATCAGATTTGACAAAAACAAACAGTACCTAAGGACCACCTTAGTCACTCTTGGAATATAGGCAACAAGCAACAAAAAGAACAGAAAACAGTTTGCACTACTGTTGTGGCAGTCCTCAAAAAGCCGAAAAAAAATGAGGAAGGACGGCGTTTTGAGAAAAAAGGGGGCAGAGAGACATCTCAAAAAGCCGCACCACCTACAAGCCACTTCACCATTGGCGTGGCAGAGTCAAAGGCCACCTCAACAGGCCTCCTCCAGCAACGCAGGGCGGTCCAGCAAACTTTGTTAGCTTTCTCTCTCCCCCCTTTCCACTTCATGGTCCCTTAATTTCATCACACAGCTCAATGGAAACAAATCAAAGGAAAAAATCTCTAATCACACAAATGTGGAGGAGTACAGAGACCGCAAATACCCAGCCAAGATACCGTGACACGGCAGCCCGCGGCCCCAGCGGCGTAGCATCACATTGTTAGAGACAGACGACAGCGTCACGCCGCGGAACATGCCCGTGTTCGTCAGCATGAAGTAGTCGAAGGCCATCGCGAACATCTCAGCAAAAGCAGGCTCGTAAAGGCCCTCCATCATCTTCACTGGCCACAGCGCGTAGTACGCCGCGTTGCGGTCCATACCCGACAATTGCTTATCCACAAGGCGCACGGTATCACCATACAGCTCATTGTACGACTTCTCAATGCGCTTGTCGAAAGCGTTGGCGAAGCGTTCAGGGAACTCTGTTGAGTTCTCCCAAACATGCACCCTCTTCGGGTATTTGGACATGCGAATTAGTCTCTTGTTTACCTGCTCCGCAATGTCTCCGCTCTGGTCGTCGTACGCCATGTAGATGGTCGGCACCACTGCCGCAGCACCAGCACCAGCACCAGCGTCCGCCGTCATGTTGTGGCGCATCCACCGCGTGTACTGCCGGTACAGCTCCACCACACGCGTCCGGCCGAGTGCGCAGTCCAGCTCCATGTTCCGCAGCGTCGACACCGGACTCGCCCAGCTCGGGTCCTCCTTGTCCAGCCGGAACCGTGGGTCGATTGTGAAGGCCGTCTGGCCGACTACAACACCCTCCGCGCGGCACGTCCCCTCACGGCGGCGAATGTGGAGGCCGATCACGTGCTTGAAGTTGGCTGGCCGCAGCATATTTTGGAACTCCAATGGACTGCCCTTCCGGCTCACAGGCCACAACAGCTTCGACGCAGTCTGCGAGTACAGGCGGTCCGCCTCCTTCACAATGGCATCGGACGGACGCAGCAGGCCCATCAACAGCGTCTGCTCCCGCAGCGACGGGTGCGTGTAGAACGCCATGCGGCCCGACACGATCCCAAGCCGAGGCTGCGGCTTCACACCCTCAGCGGCCACGTGGTCACCGCCCAGCTGCTCCGCCATCAGCGACACAGCCCTCCGCATGCACGCCATCCGCACGTACTCCGCCTCGTCACCATTCGGAAAGACGTCCTTCACAGTGAAGTCCTCCCCTGTCTCAGTGAAGTTCATCCCGTCGTCCCGCGCATCACTGATACTCGTCACCGGCGGTTCGCGCGCCTTCGAGTCCTCCAGCCACGCGTCCACGTTGTACACGCGCGCACCCGTTACAGTATCAATTGGCGGAAGCTCGTTCCACCCATCCCGCTTTGTCTCCTCCCACTCCCCGTCGCTCTTCGGACGCGGGTCGGCGTAGTAGTTGTAGCGGCGCAGCGTCATCGGCTCCTTCTCAGCCTCCAGCTCCTTCAGCATCCTGCGGGCCTCCGCGTACGACACCAGGCAGTAGCCGCCCTCGCGACGCAGCGCATTGAACCCGTACAGCTTCTGCACGTCGTAGCGCAGGTACGGCACGTTTGACTCGGGATGCAGAACAGGTACGATGAAGGTCCGGTCCAGCCTCTTCGATAGCGCCAGCGCGTTCATGATCTCCTGCACCTGGTTGTGCTGCCGGCCAAAGCGGCCAATGAACACAGACAAGAAGTGCGACGGGCACACCATCTCGAACGGCTCCGATCTGGTTGAGGTCTCGTCGCGACCAAAGCGGATCACAACGCCGCTGCGGTCGCCCGTCAGCGCCACAGACTCCGGCGGCCGCACGTCGCGGTCCACGTCCGTCTCCAGCACGCGCGCAGTCCCGAAGTACGGCGGCGCAGAAGCCCCTGGGGCATCCAGCGCGGCATCGCCCACCGCGCGCAGCGGCCACGACGGCAGCCGCGGGTACGACACGTCCATCTTCGCAGCGCCGCCACCAGCAGACGCAGCCACCACCGGCCGCACCTCCGCAAGGAACGCGGGGCACTGGTCCGCACGCCCCACAGACACGCCGCCGCCCTCCGCGTCGTAGTCCACCACCACGGCAGCGCTCACCACGGGGGCCGTCCCGTCCCGCGCAAGCGCCGCGTCCTGCGCAGCACCCATCAGGCCAAGGCTCAGCAGCTGCGCCACGCACCGCTGCACCACCACAGCACTGCTCGGCCACGCCGCAGTCGCCGCTCCGCTCCCCGCACTGAACACCGGCGCAGTCCCCAGCCGCACCTGCATCACCTCCGTCATCACGTGCTGCACAGGCGCCGCGGACACCGTCTCCGTCGCGTGCGGCGGCCGCCCCACGTGCACGTACACGAGCCCGTCCGTGCACATCGCACACACCTGGTCCGCCGCCCGCACCACCACCGCAGGCAGCGCCGTCTCGTCAATCGCGTGGAACGCGCTATCCGGGACGGGGTCGCAAGGCGACCAGGCGATGCCAAGGTCGCGCAAGGTCAGCCGAAGCTCGGGTAGATTCACCAGAACAAGAGAGGCAAGAAGGAGAGCAAACAGCAAAATGCTCATACGGGTGCGCTTTGATGTCCGTAGCCTGCTCAGCACGAGTGGCCGCACGAGCCGCACGCCATCGGTATGAGGGGGTGCTTCGCTCGGTTGAAGCCCACCCGGACGCTTCGCCTCCACGCGATGCTTCATTCGCTGGGATGAGTGCAAAAGTCTCTGATTGGGCTCTCGAAGGCAGTGCGTAGGAGCACCTGCTACTCTGTCTGAGGGGAATGTCAAGAAGGTCGCAAAGGCACGTCTGCCGGTGTGGTGAAGTGCTGAGCAACTGATAAGCGGGAGAAAAAGATGGGGGAGCACAATGTAGAGGTAAAGGTAAAGGGAAAGGGGAAAGATTTGCACACATCTTTCATCTAGTCATTTTGTTTGGCACGCCAGCAGAGAAGAGCAGACGCATCAGCCGCGTCCTCCGGTCGCACACAAAATGACACTGCGACATGAAAAGAGCAAATTGGCGTAGAACTGGGAGATAGAGAGGGCCTTGGGAAAAAAGGAAGTATGTGTTGTACAGCTGCCTCCGCGTGCCCGAGGAGAATCACTGCTGCGCGTTTCACTTACATCCACATTGGTCCGCTTTTCATAGATAACTAGAGTTGGGAAAAAATGTTAAGGTGGGCGATAATACTTAAACTTCCAATTCTCGGCCCGATACGAGAAGGATCATGAGCAACAAAAGACAGGAAGAGAACACATTGAGTACTCCTTGGAAAAATATTTGCGCTTTAGACGCCACAGAAAAGGGGGTGGCGAGTCCACGGCAAAGGGGCCCGTTTCATGGAACAGCGGGACCACCCTGCAAAAAAGAAAGAAAAAATGAAACGGAGAGACCTGAAGAAAAAACTTAAGGATTAGAATTATGGAGTCTTTGGCCCTCAAACGAAATAAATACGAAAGAGAAACAATTTAGGAAGGACGGCGAGTGCGCTCTCGTACTGTCTCGTAATTATGATCATAGGAAGAAGCCAATGAAAAATTAAGTGAAAACAAAACACAAAGTTTATATATAATCATCAATATGTAAGAGCTGTCTCCCAGTGGAACACAAGTAACAAAAAAAAAAAAAGCAAGAAAGACTAGATGATAGGTTTTTTTTTTCATGATAAGAAGTAGATTTTTTTTTGTTGTTTTTCTTAAAGGCAAAAGCAAGATAAAAAAAAAACGATGGAAAGAAACGATGACAATGAAACGTTAGAACTCGAATGTTTTTCATTAACCTCAAATTGTTACTATTATTAAAAATTATTATTATTATTATTATTATTATTATTATTATTATTATTGAGATACTGGCCTAAAAGCACTTAGTGAGGTAGCAAAAGGAAGCACTAGAGAGACGGAGAAAGAGAGAGCAGTAAATTTGAGTGTCACGCAGCATTCTTCGTCTTAAGTGCACTCGTCTTTGTAGTTGTTGGCGTTAGGATCAGCAGTTTCCAGCGATTTCAAGTGATCGTATACGTCTTTAGTTATGTAGGTGCGTACTCACACGTCTCATGAAACAAGATTAAGAGCTTCGCAGAAGTGAAAAAGAGATCCGGCAGAAGGTGACGAGATGAGGAAAGGTTAAAGTACATGTGCGAGACTGATTCACCCACATATGGGTCCTGCGTGAGACATCACCTCCTCCTTTGTTGATTTCGATTGTTTTTTTTTGTTTTGTTTTGTTTTGTTATATCAGAAATGCAATATATACGTGTCGGTGCGAACACCGAAAGCGGAGACTTCGCTGGCTGAAAGGAGCCTACTGAAACGAAACAAAAAAACGAGGATTTCCGCCCTCCCGGTGCACTTGGCCGCAGCGCAACTCGACACTACAGTGCAATGCCTTTCAAACTAACGCGGAGAAGACCACCTGTGCCCTCCCGCTGTTCCCACGTGTGTACGTCGTGTCCTTCATATTCTCTTTTTGTTGTTGTTGAGGCATGTTATGTGAATGTCTCCCCACCAGGGAGCCGTGAGAAAGAAAAAAAAACTTGGAGGATGCAATAGTAAACAATTAAAAAGCAGATTGTTTCCCTTCCCCCTCTATCCGCCATTACCCTCTCCGCCCTCTACCCGTGTGTGTGTGTGTGTGTGTGTGTGTGTGTGTGTGTGTGTGTGTGTGTGTGTTTGCAACATTTTTTTTCCTTTGTCGTTCTCAAAGGTGAGTAGAGCACTTTGTGCATTTTGTGCATTTGCAGGTTCGTAGTGCAAGACTGCAAAAACGTACTGGAAAAAGAAGCATATCCCGGCACAAACGAGTCTTAGCGCACCTGCACACAATGCCGTTCGAGGAAACAAACGTTTGGCACGAAGAGAGGCGCGACTATCATGGTAAGCAGAAGCAGAGGGAGCTGTGCGGGCGAAGGAGGTTTCAACGGCGATGCCCGTATGTCACGGAAACTTTTGGGGCCAGGCTTTTTGATTCTTTCTGTCTTGTGTTCTCAGTGACCTTGGCACGCTACCGTAGTGCCTCTTGTGCCCTTGTCACTGCCTTCCCTACTCCTCCGAGCCACACACACAAACAAAGAGAAGCGCGGACGTTCCTCGGCTCCTCCTCACCACTCTCGGTAAAAGCGGTAACGGCACATTTGGAAAAAGCTGAGGTCGTTCGCCTTGGCATGCGGCAGCAGCGCCGGCGGCACCGACAACGACGCGACGTCGGTCCACCTATCCAGGACGAAGACGCGCGTGGGCGGCGCATTAAGCAGCGTCCACAACAGCGCGTTGCGGATGGCAGCGTCGCGAATCGCAGGGGTGTACCACGGAAAGAGTCCGCGGTAGTGGGCGATGGCCTGCCGCTTTCCGGCACCTGCAAAGTGCCAGATCAGCGGCGTCACGGCGCCAGCCGTCTCCGTGAATATGCCGAGCAGCGCGTCCCTGCACGCACACTCCGGGGCAGGCCTTTGAACCCCGTAGCAGTCGACGCCCTCCCGCGGCGTGAGGCGCAGCCGGTGGGTGGAGCGGACCACACCGGTCAAAGAGGTCTCCAGCTGCCACGCAGCCCCTCGCAGCACCTGGTCCAGCACCATATCCGACTCGTTGTGGTGCGAGATGCGCTGCTCATCAATGCGGAAGACACCACTGTCACGCACCTCAGCGCCGAAGGTGAGAACAAAGCGGCCGCTGCGGTCGTAGCCGATGAGGCCGGCAGGCAAGCCATGTGGGCCGCGATCCGGTGTTGGCAGCACTAAAGGCGGGTAAAAGGGCTTCTCGGCTTGTTGTGGTTGCAGGGGCTGTGGCAGGCCGTCCAGTGCGTGACTCAGCAGCTCCCACCGCCGCAGCTCCAGGAAGAGCGTTGAAGAAGAGCTCTGGTCACACCACCAGACCCGTCCGACACGTGGTGTGTGTGTCGCGACGAAGTCTAGCAACGCCGCGTTCCACAGCCGCAGCGCCCACACCCTCGCCACGAATACGCCAGTGTTTAAAAAGCGCAGCGGGTTGCCGTCTTCGCTGTCGCCGGGTGGCAGCGTGGCGTTGTGGGAGGCGGCCCACTGCGTCATCATCGCGGCAATCGCCCGGTACGGCGTGCGGCAGGCTTCGGCGTCTTTGGTGATTTGCTCCCGCGTGCACTCGAAGTCCGAGGAGAAAAGGACGGGAGGCAGGCGCCTGCCTAGACGGATGTCTCGCACGGCGTAGCTCAGGTGCTCCGTCTCGCTTGCTGCGGTGGAGGCCACGAAAGCCTCGAGAAACGAATAGACGTCCTCGCCTGCCATGAGGGCGTCGCTGTCCAGGCCCACCACCACGTCCGCATCCGTCAGACGCTCATGCTTGACGTACGAAAGTATTACGCCAACACGCTTGTGGAAATCAAAGCTACGCCAGCGGCGGCCCAATATCTCCAGCCGCACCCCAGTCATCGTCGCGGCTGTCGTGGCGATGTGCACGTGGTCGTTGAGCTCGCTCGCGACGGTGAGAAAGCGCGCTCGCACCCCTCCCCATCGTCGGTAGGCCACCGGCAGCCCCGTGGCGGCGCTCCACTGGATGGCCGAGTCGCCGCCATGAGCTGGGATGTGATTATAGCGGTCCATCAACGCGTCCAGCTGACGGCGACGCAGCTTTTCTGCCCTGCCGGTGCTACGCCGCACATGAGCCTCCATCACCTCAGCGGACAAACAGAGATCGAGAAAGGGTACTTGCTGCACCTCGAGGGGAGGCGAGAGCTGCGTGGCCAAGGAATCGACAGAGGGAAGGGAGACGAGCAGCATGAACGGGCCCTGGCGGTAGCGGTACTGCGCGGCGCACCAAAGCAGCAGTGCGGCGCTACAGAGAATTACCACAGCCGCTATGATGACGTTGCGGGACACCTTTCCGTGCCAACACCGCCACCACCACCACCGCGCACGGCTGCGCGGGGTGGCGAAGAGAGAGAGTGGGGGTGGGGGAGGCGGTGTGGTGACGGCATCCGTGAAGACGATGGGCGAGACGAGGTTGGTGAGGGGGGAGGTGGGGGCGGGGGAGATGGACTGGGAGAGCTTCAGGCTGTGGTCGAGGCCCTCCATGTATCGCACGTGTCTGGAAGTCCAGTTTTTGTTGTTTTTTAGCGAACAGATATATAAACGTAAAGACCAAAAAAAAAGTACACAAAGCAAGAGGGAGAAGAAAGACGTGTATGACACGTTGCAAATAAAGTATACAAAAAAAGATAAGAAAGAGAAAAAAATTGCTGTTGAGTTGGTGGAGATGGAGTGAGGACAGCGAAATCTAATGCTAGTTTCTTCTCGCCTACGTCTTCGCTGCCCCGTCCCACCCGTGTCGCTGCTACGCGAGAAAAAGCAATAAATTCCTCCTTTTTCTCTCTTTTTTTTTTGCCGTTGCAAGTTGTAGTGCAACGTATTGAGGGAAAAAGATCAGGAGAGAGAACGAAAAAAAGAAAAAAAGAGAAAAAGTAATTTGCGGAGAGGTGAAAATGGGATGAGGAGGCTTTGCTCAGCAGTGCTGGTACAGAAGCAAGCGTTGACTGCTGCCTCCTTGACCAAGAGGGAATGAGTCACGGCAACGAACAGAAGTCACCACCCCGAGAGGTAAAGAGGAAGAAGAGGGGCAGAGAGAGAGAGAGAGGGTGCGAAACCAAAACGAAGATGCGGAGAATGCCTCAAGCCAAAAAACCAAAAAAATAAAGAAGGAGGTGGGTGCATGAGCGGGGCAACAGCGAGGAAATCACCACCACACAATCTAAGTCTCTCTCTCAGACAGCAGGGATACCACAATGCGAATTCGCCGCGCACGCAGCCTCCTGCGGAGCGTCCAATGAGACGAAGCAGTGCACGTCTCTTGACGTCTCGGCTTCACCTTTCTAATTTTTTCATATGTAAACCCTTCGATTATTTGCAGTATTATTTTTTTTTCTTTTGGCTTCAGCAGCTCACGGCTTCTCAATGCTGATAGAAACATAAAAAATGGCCCTTGCACGGCTACGAGACGCGGAGTGCGAATTTGATGACACACCGCACCAACGAGTTTCTTTACAAAACCCACGCGGTGACGAAGAGAGGGGCACAGGTGAGGCGAGATGAGGGCGGTGGTGCCGTTGCCCATCCCTCTTGCATCCTTACCGCTCTTGCTCTCCTTCTCTCTTTCGCTCTCCCAGTCTCGACGCACTCAACGAAGCCTTTGCACTCTGTGAGCCAAACAAAAGGCTTTAAATAAAAAAAAGGTGACGAAGCCCATTTTTTAGTTTTTTTTTTTCTGCCCCTCGCAGCTCTCACGCTCGTTCCTCCAGAATACCCAAGATGTTTGTCTGCCATGACCACTGGGCTCTGCGTGTCTATGCCACTAGGGATGGATAAAAGGGAGGAGGAAGAAAACAGCACTCACACCGATGCTCCAAGAAATTTACCCGTCTACGTTTTTTTTTTTTTACAAACACACACATATACGCGTCACATGGGTATTCTGACAAGCGCTACGACGACGTCACGCCGCGCCACAAGCAACGCAGAGACGTTCAGCAGCATCCACCTCGCCCTCCATCATGTACCACCCCTTTCAGTGCTGGCTACTGCGCCGTCGTGTGTTGGCCACCCAGCCATCCAACACGAGGAAGCCATCCGCGAACGGGGAGTACTCCACCTCGTAGACCGCGACACCGTCACGCACCGAGCGCACATAGGGAAGGGGTGTGTGATTCATCGCCGCCGGCACCGACCACAACACACTCGCCAGAGTATCCGTTGTGGATGGAGTGGTTTGGCGCTGCTGCTGGCTCGTCAACGGCGCCGCATCCTTTTCAGTGCGGTTCGCTTGCTGCGCCACCAGCCACGCCGCAGCAGCCGCGCGTGCAGCAGCGTCCTCCCTCTCCGCTTCTGCCACCGCCGGCGCGCGACCGTAGCGGTACTCGTGCTGGAAGTAGAAGTGTAGGTAGGACAGGTCAGCTGTCGTGCAGCGGTGGGCTACCGTGGTCGACCACGTCACGTTGCGCACGCGGCCGAAGTGCACGTCATGGAAGCGCTCCCACGTCTCCCAGATGTACCACGCACGGTAAGAAAGGGCACAACTGCTGCGCCCGCACGCGACGCTCGGCAAGTATCTTGCCAACCATGACATCCTCGTGGTCCATCATCGCGGCGAAGTAGGAGTGGGCGTAGCGGGGCTGGTAGTCCTGCGTGGCGAGCCGCACCACGTCGTTGTTGTACTCTGGTCGGTCCTCCAGCACTGTCTGGACGAGACGGCGATGCATCAAGAACATCATACCGGCACCGAAGTACACCTCACCGTTCCAGCGCCGCATGCTGCCCCAGTACACGCACTCCTCTGTGGCTCTCGTTCGCAGATAATCCTCCGACGGCGCGGCAGACGAGAAGGCACGACGCACCCACCGCAGCCCACGTGGACCGCCAGCGCCGTCCTCGCGCGTCAGCTCCTCAAGTGGACGACGACTGCGGCCCCGCTGCATGTACTGGATGTCGTTCACATACTGCGGCACCTTCAGGTACGTGTCATCGTCGCCCTTCACAATAAAGGAAACATCCGGGAAGGCGTGGTAGGCGTAGGCGAGCCAGAGAATTAGCTTCTGGCTCATCCCCACCTCCACCGGAAGGCCCCAGTTGCCGCCCTCACCCATCTTCTTCTTCGAGGTCGGGCGGCGGTCCGTCATCATGTCCACCCACAGCACGTTGCGATGTGCGAGCGCCTCCTGCCACAGCGCTGCCGACGCGTGGCAGATCAGGGTGGCGGGGGCAACGTATAGCGGGGAAACGGGAAGTTCCAGCGACTGTGCGAGGAAGGAAAGCGGCGTTGACGCGTTGGCAGCCCGCTCTCGTGCATCACCGGCTGAGAGGAAGATGTCGACGATGGCATCGCACGGTGAGCCGCTGCTCTCGCTCTGCTCCCAACCTTTCCACAGTCGCATTCTGCGCCGCACAAAGGAAGCGGGCGTGTCTTCTTCATTTCTCTCCACCACCACTGCAGCAGCAGCATGAAAGGACACCGCGTCCGCGTACTCCGCGGCAGTCGGCAGTAGCACCGATGGATCTGATCGTAGCCGCAGTGCGTCGGAGCTGACAAAGTCAGCCGGCGGCCCCGCACCCGCTGCCACACCCGTCTCGCGAGACGTCCGCACGTGGGCTCTCTCTGACGCGGCAAGGACATACAAGACAAGCAAACGGCCGGTGAAGTCGTTCTCTGCTCGTGCGACGTCCGAGTAGGTCATCCACGTCGCCCGCTGCGCCCGTCGCAGCTCCGCACGCGCGCCGCTGTCCATCGATGGAATCCCGAGGACTGCGAGATGAGCAGGCGGGGCCCCTTGTCGACTCCGCAGCAGCACCTCGTTGCTGCGCACAACGCGCGGCACCCACGGCCATTTTGCGAGCTCCGCAGTCAACACCACGTCGTCTGTCACGCTCGCCATCGCCAGCAGCATCGGGCCGATGCGGCCGAGGGGTGCCGTCGTCGTCGCATAAACCCCCCGCACTACGGATGAAGGGGATCCTTCCGGCACAGGAGGAAGAGGTGACGTCGCCACGGCAGCAGCGAAGGCGCCGTTCTCCACGCACTCGATGCAGTTTGGAGTGAGGGGAAAGAGTGTCCACGACGGCAGCTGCGCCGCTTCGACAGTGCGGCGGCCAAAAAAAGAAGAAAATGAAGGCGTCATCAGTACTGGCGTAGCAGCAGGGTGGTTGTGGTGGGCACGTGCAGCGCCTTGCAGCGTACCGCCTGGTCCTCTCGCTTTTGCTGCGACAGGGGTAGCTTCTGGCAGCCCAAAGACAGCGACAGCACGCGGCGCGGACACCGGGCCCACCTCGCGTGGAAGGCCAAACAAGCGCATCCGCTCCACAAACACGTCCTCACTCTCTAGCACCGCCACCGTCGCCGCCGTGAGCAGCGGCAGCATCACCAGGTAGTTAAAGAGAAGCAATAGAATAGCCAAGCAGGCAAGCAGAGGGCGGTGGCGGGTCCAGAGCACCCGCAGCGAATGCATCGCCCGGGCCACCCACCCCGCGCGGTGATCGCAGGGACCACCTGGGCAGCAGCAGCAGCAGCAGAAGAAGGCGAGGAAGAGGCGCACCACCGCCGCAGTGGACCATTCCTTGATTTCACCACTGCTACTCGTGCGATCGCTGCGGCTTGAGAGACCAACATGGCGACCACGTCGGCGTGGACGGTCATCGTCTCCTCCGACGGACGGCGACACAGCAGGGCCGCGGCCGCGACGGCGAGTGTCACCGAGCGGGGCAGCACGCAGCGTCGACCATGAGGCGCTGTCGCCGTCATCTCCGTCTACGGCTCCCTCGCGACGCATGGCCCCGAGATGAGTGGCGCTGCGAAGACGGCCATCGGAGCCTTCCTCGTCGCCCTCCTCCACCCCCATCTCACCTTCCTCACCCCGCACGCTGCTCGCGCCGTCATCGTCACCGTCGTCCTCGTTCATCTCGTCACATCCGTTGCCGCCGAGCAGCCGTGCCCACAGCCGCCATAGATGCCACGACCACCGCCGCAAGAAGCACAGGCGCAGCAGGCGGTACACGTGGTCGGAGAGGGCAACAGGCTTCCTGTGCGCTTTGACGGCAACACTCGGCGCTGAATGTAGAGCGGCGGGTCGGCGTGGCACAGCTTGCGTTGACAGCAGGAGCGGGTGAGACGGACCATCTCCCCCGCTACCGTGGCTGCTGGGATGGTGATCGGCAAAGGCATGCGACGCCGTCGTTGTAACTGCCATGGCACTGCGGGAAGCAACACGCGAAGCAGAAGCGGTCGACTCGGCCCCAACAGCTTCCGCCAAAGCGGGTATCACCAGCACACTCTCTCCACTTTGGGCTGGGACAGCCTCTCCAGCGATCATCGACAACGGCCCCGGCGACGTATCAGCGCGTTGGTCACCGCTCCTCTCGCTTGTTTCCCATCGCACCGCAGGGCAGCCTCGCGAGTTACTGCGGCGCCGCAGCGCTGAGCCACGACGTGGGCGTCGCTCAACTGCGGCAGTGATCTCACCAGCTGGCCCCGCCTCTGACGTTGCCACCGCTGCGTGGGACGGTTTAACGAGCAGATGGGCGTGGGGTACACGATGCGGTTGATTGAGCAGAGCCTGAGGTGAAGCATTGGGAGGCGCGGCGTTGGCGGCGGTGAAGTCGTTGAGAGGGGCGGCCAACAGGGATGAAGGAGGGACTGCTGCAGCAGCGGTGGCGGTAACAATGCTGAAAGAGGACGTAAGGGCCGGTAGCGGAGAAGAGGGGGTCTCAACGGCAACACGGTCTCCCAAATGTGTGGTCGGGTATGAAGAATGGAGACGTCTAGAAGCGTTAGGTTGTGGGTCGTTGCTCCTGCTCGTTTCTGGGGACGATGCCGCTTGGATGTCCTCCACAGCTCTGTCCTTCATTATTGTGTAAGGGGAAATCAGCGCCTGCAGTGAAGACGCGTTGAAAATAACTCAAAAGGAGTAATAATAATAATAACAGCACAGGATGTAGAAATGTAGTTGACATGTACAGTTCAATAATAATTAAATAGAGCACAGCAGTGATAAAGAAAAAAAAAAAACTTCCTACCTTCCTCTCCTGATCAATCTTCTCGCTGTAAAAGTGGGTTATTTCTCCACTTTTTTTTTTCACGAGAGAAAGCAATATGCATAAAGGAGGGGAATCTCTGGACTTGAGCACGAAAGCGAAAAAAAGGACGCGCGGTGGGTAAAGAGACGGAGAAGAGTGATGCATTGCGGTGGTTAAATATCGCGGCTCAGAACACAACACGCAGCGGATGTGAAGAATGGAAGTCCGACGAAGATGCCAACGCAAAATGCACGCAGAAGGTGATCGCTTTACAGAGCAGGTAATCCAAGCCTTCCATCACAGCAATGATGCGTGCCTCTCGCGCGGGGTGACGCATGAGAGTTTTATCAACGTTTTCTTTGCTATTGTTGTTAATGTTGTTGTTTCCCGCTTTTTTACGTGCAATAGTCTTTTGATCACATAAAAAAAATGTGAGTGCAGCAACTCCCCACTCTTTAGCCGACAATGCAGAGTAGATACCCTTCAATTCCATCCGCCGTTTTTTTTTGCTTTTTTTTCCTTGTTCAGCGGACGTGTCTCAACAATACACAAAATGGTGATCGCCGTCATCAACACACAAAGGGCACAGAAAAAAAAAAGGAACACTCACCATTTTCAACACTAGTCCAGCGCCAAGCCACACCAGCGTCCGTCCAAAGTGTAGTTCACCGGGTCGGCACCCGCGTAGTCGTACCACTGCGCCACTCTGCGCTGCCGGCCCATCCCGTACCGGCTCGAGTCTACCACCACGTATGCATTCGTCGTGTCCGCCGGCACCAACAGCCTGGTGTCTTTCTTCCGGTGCGACTGCAGGAAGAAGTGAATGCGTGGCCGCACAAGGTCCTGCGTACGATACCACAAACTATTCTTGTCCCACAGCTTTGGCGCCTTGGCACGCCCGTAAATGTGGTAGCACAGACCGCGCGGAGGCGAGTAGATGTTGTAGCCGTGCGTCCACAGCCGCACCGAGTACAGCACCTCCTCACCGTCGAAGACGTAGGGCAGGTGCGGGTCGAAGGGGACGTCACGGTAGATGGAGGCGTTGGAGAAGAGAAAACCACCCGCCACCCACGGCTGCGGCAGACGGAAATTCTGTGCCTTGGTGATGGTCGAAGACTGCACCGTGACGTAGGGATCGTTGTACTTGTTGTTCTGCACAAACTCACCTGTGTCTCCTATTACCATCGCCCGCAGCTGAACGTAGGAGAAGAAGTTATTGAAGATTGCCTTGCACAGATACACCGTGGTGGTGGGGTAGAGGTCGAATTTTTTTTCTTCTGGGGTGTAGCTACCGGGATAGTGGGAGAGAGCCGCCTTCGGGTCGTCCAGCCTCGCCAGCACCGATGCACCGAGCGTGTCCCACATGGGCCGGAACTTGTTGTGTGAGTCCAGCACCATCGTCAGGTCCTCGCCGCGGTAGAGCAGCATAGCCATGTAGCGGCCGTAGGTCGGGCCCTTGGCTTGTCGGGAGTCGATGTCCCGCACCCGCACGTGGTCGGACAGGAAGCACACACGCTCGTCAAACAGCGCAATGCCGCTGCCCGGATGCCGCGCGCGGAGGTCGGCGCCGACACCACCACGCAGGCTGCGGCGCCGCGCCTCCGCCTCACGCGCCGCAGCGTACGCATCCACCGCGTCACCGCCCGACGACGGGCACAGCAGCGCGCCGTACATCTCCGGCAGCAGGCACGGCGTGTCGCCAGCGCGGTTCTGCTGTGCAAGCCCCACGTACACACGGTGCGGGTTGCGCGCCACACGGAACAGGTCCAGCAGCGTCGGCGGGCACTCCGCGTCGCGGTAGCTCGCCAGGCTCACAAACAGCGTCAGCGTGTTCACCGCAGCACCCGCGCGCAGCCCCTCCGGCATCCACCCCACGTCCGCAGCCGTCAGCAGGTGCGCCGCCTCCGCCTCGCGCGCAGCAGACGCGTACGGCACCGACAGCAACGACAGCGGCGACGCACGCACCGCAGCAGCACCAGCAGTAGCAGTTGCAGCAGCAGCAGCGCCACCACCACCACCACCCGCACGCGCAGCCACCGCAGCGCCAAAGCGCGCCTGCACACCACCCGCAACCTCCGAGTACCACGCGTCCGCGTCCGCCACCGTCTCCGCCGCGTACGCCCGCATCGCAGCGTAGCGCCGCAGCGGGTAGTAGTGCACGTGGTTCAGCACCGACGCCGCCTCGTACACGTCGGCCTTCTCCGCCGCGCGGCTCGCCACGTCGTACGCGCGCACCGCCGCACCACCGCCGTCGCCGCCACCACCCGCCACACGCGCCAGCCGCGGCACCACCTCCGACCGCGTCCACGCGTGCCGGTACTGCAGCATCGCCACGTCGTCGAAGGGCCGCCGCGCCAGCCGCTCCGCCTGCGCTGCCGGCACCCCCACGAAGCCGCGCAGCTGTGCCCGCACCCGCGCCGCCTCCCCACGCCCCGCCAGGCACTCCTTCAGCGCAGCACCCCACTCCGCCGCAGCAGCAACCATCGCGCCACCCGCAGCAGCCGCGCCGCCACCGCCCGCCGCAGCACCCGCAGCAGCAGCAGCCTCCCGCCGCGCCGCCGCCGCCGCCCGCTCCAGCGCAGCCGGCCGCCCCTTCGCGTTCAGCAAGAAGTCGCTCAGCTCCACCAGCCCCAGGCTCGGGTCGTGCGCCTGCACCGCCTGCACATACACGCTCACCTGCAGCAGCTGGGCAGCGAGACGCTTGAAGGCGGGCTGCGCTGCGGCGGCTGCCACCTGTTGATGAAGCTCCTCTGCCCGATGCCCCTCTTGAAGGAAGCGTTGGACGCCGTCGAGGGATAAGAGATGGCGGAGGTCGTCCTCGGGACTCGCAGACTTCCTGGTAGTCTCCAACCCCCCATCGACACGTGTGGAATCAGTCGAAGCCACTTTCAGCAGCAACACCACCACCAGAAAAAGACACAGCAGCAGCAGTGCGGCGACGCCGGTGCAGGCACACACGACCCGCTGTGTTAACTCACGCTGCTCCTCGTCACCGCGCATAAAGCCGACACAGCGCAGACACGCCTGTACCCGTCCAGAAAAGCAGGAGGTCACACGCCAGGAGAGATAGCGTCGTCGATGGCCAGGTGCAATCGAGGCAGTAGTGTTGAGGGTGCTGTGTTGACTGTGTCGTTGATGCGTCGTGGCACTCATTACGCTACTCTCCTGAACTGGAATGGTAATGGGGTGGAGCTCTACTTGAGTGGGTGACGCACGAGGCTCACCGTGCTTGAGAGAGACATCCCGTGCGAGGGGGTTTGGCCCCGAAGCAATGCGGTGAGGAGCGATTGTGTTAAGCCCACTAGCTGGCATCGGAGGTGGACCGGGCATGAGGCTAGACATGTTGGCCGCTTGTGATCCCCTTTGTTGCCCGAAAAGACCCAGATAGAAATATGGAAGAAGCAGAGCTAAATAAAAGACGAAAGGAAGTGGGTAAGCTGACGATAACGCGCGTAGAGCGCTATTCTTTCAATGATTCGCGTCTAATCGTCTTTTTTTTTTTTTTAATGATGGAAGCGTTTGTCGCTGCAGTAGTGCCGTTTGGGTAGGTTAACATTTAAAAAAGTGCAACGACAAGACGTACATGCGGTGTCGAAACTGCACCTGTATTGCCTCAAACACCCGCAGCGCACTCACAAAGCGCACAAGGTCCTATTCGCCTCTTGATCAGAGAAGAAGATGAAAGAAAGATCTGCACTCTTGATGTGGTTGCTGTTGTTGCGGCGCGTCTCATTGCAACAGGAAAAACAGGAGGAAGAGAAGAAGAAATCCAGCGAGGAAGAGTGACAGGTTTTTAAGGAAGGCAAAGCTTTGACAAAAGTGAACAGCAGGGACGAGTACGAAGCACAGAGAGAAAGAAAGGAGCGACGTCCACCATTCCTGCAACGCGATTGACCGATTCATGAAGATACACAAAATTTATCTCAGCACTTGAGGCATCGCAAAACAGAGCTGCCGGGCCGCTCTCTGCATGTGCCTCCTTTTTTTGTCATCTTGTGTGTAAGTGCTTTTATAGCACTTCATCTCAGCATTAACATGCAGAGGCAAAGAGAGGAGGAAAAGGCAGCACTTATATCAAAGTTTGGGCATGAGAAACAAAAAGGAAAGGAAAAAAATGGTAAACCGCAATAGTCCAGATGTCGATGAAGCAGCAAGAAAAACAAAAATTGGGCGAGGGCAGAGACAGGAGCACAAAGAGCAAGATGCTGTAACACTTACGGTGCACCAAAGGCGCCACAGCTCCCCTGAGAGCCCTCTACCCCTCCCGAATCATTCCCCTTCGCAAAAAAAAAAAAAAAAAGCCCAGCATTCTTCCGACGTCCCTCTCCTCTATTCTTTACCTCCATTTTTTTTTTCAAAGCCGTTGGAAGACTATTAGTGCGAAACAGGTGTGTTGGAGAAGTACAAAAAGCATTCGAGATCAAAGTTTCCGGGCAACAACCACGACAGCCCATTAAGAACATGTACATCAGAGTATCATTGCGATTCGACGCACACTCTCTATCACCAATTATCTGAAATTTTAAAAATTGAAAAAAAAAACCGGCAACAAAAATACAGATTTCTTGTTTCACTTTACACTTCCCAAAAAAAGATAAAGATAGGTATATTATTCCACGTCATACTCACAAAACCAGCATCTGTGTCTCATCGACACCACACCAGCGTCCATCCAGAGTGTAGTTCACCGGGTCGGCACCCGCGTAGTCGTACCACTGCGCCACTGTGCGCTGCCGGCCCATCCCGTACCGGCTCGAGTCCAACACCACGTACGCATTCGTCGTGTCCGCCGGCACCAACAGCCTGGTGTCTTTCTTCCGGTGCGACTGCAGGAAGAAGTGAATGCGTGGCCGCACACGGTCCTGCGTGGAGTACCATACTGCCGTCTCCGACCAAACCTTTGGCGCCTTGGCACGCCCATAAATGTGGTAGCACAGATCGCGCGGAGGCGAGTAGATGTTGTAGCCGTGCGTCCACAGCCGCACCGAGTACAGCACCTCCTCACCATCGAAGACGTAGGGCAGGTGCGGGTCGAAGGGGACGTCGCGGTAGATGGAGGCGTTGGAGAAGAGAAAGCCACCCGCCACCCACGGCTGCGGCAGACGGAAATTCTGTGCCTTGGTGATGGTCGAAGACTGCACCGTGACGTAGGGATCGTTGTACTTGTTGTTCTGCACAAATTCCGCTGCGTTGCCGATCACAATGCCGTTTAGACGCGGGTATCCAAATGACTTCATAAAGAAGGCTTTGCATAGGTACGCCGTCGACGTCTTGTACGGGTCGAAGTCCTTCGCGCCGGGGGTGTAGGATTCGGGGTAATGGGAGAGCGCAGCCTTCGGATCCTTATAGGCAGACATCATGGACGCACCGAGCGTGTCCCACATGGGCCGGAACCTGTTGTGTGAGTCCAGCACCATCGTCAGGTCCTCGCCGCGGTAGAGCAGCATAGCCATGTAGCGGCCGTAGGTCGGGCCCTTGGCTTGTCGAGAGTCGATGTCCCGCACCCGCACGTGGTCGGACAGGAAGCACACACGCTCGTCAAGCAGCGCAATGCCGCTGCCCGGATGCCGCGCGCGGAGGTCGGCGCCGACACCACCACGCAGGCTGCGGCGCCGCGCCTCCGCCTCACGCGCCGCAGCGTACGCGTCCACCGCGTCACCGCCCGACGACGGGCACAGCAGCGCGCCGTACATCTCCGGCAGCAGGCACGGCGTGTCGCCAGCGCGGTTCTGCTGGGCAAGTCCCACGTACACACGGTGCGGGTTGCGCGCCACGCGGAAAAGGTCCAGCAGCGTCGGCGGGCACTCCGCGTCGCGGTAGCTCGCCAGGCTCACAAACAGCGTCAGCGTGTTCACCGCAGCACCCGCGCGCAGCCCCTCCGGCATCCACCCCACGTCCGCAGCCGTCAGCAGGTGCGCCGCCTCCGCCTCGCGCGCAGCCGACGCGTACGGCACCGACAGCAACGACAGCGGCGACGCACGCACCGCAGCAGCACCAGCAGCAGCGGTAGCAGCAGCGGCACCGCCACCACCTACACCCGCACGCGCAGCCACCGCAGCGCCAAAGCGCGCCTGCACACCACCCGCAACCTCCGAGTACCACGCGTCCGCGTCCGCCACCGTCTCCGCCGCGTACGCCCGCATCGCAGCGTAGCGCCGCAGCGGGTAGTAGTGCACGTGATTCAGCACCGACGCCGCCTCGTACACGTCGGCCTTCTCCGCCGCGCGGCTCGCCACGTCGTACGCGCGCACCCCCCCCGCCGCCACCACCGCCGTGCCCGCCACAACGCGCCACCGCCGCGGCACCACCTCCGACCGCGTCCACGCGTGCCGGTACTGCAGCATCCCCACGTCGTCGGAGGGGCGCCCGGCCCCCCCCCCCCCCCCGGGGGCCGGCCCCCCCCCCCCCCCCGGGGCCCCGCCCCCGCACCCGTGCCGCCTCCCCACGCCCCGCCAGGCACTCCTTCAGCGCAGCTCCCCACTCCGCCGCCGCAGCAACCATCGCGCCACCCGCAGCAGCCGCGCCGCCACCGCCCGCCGCAGCACCCGCAGCAGCAGCAGCCTCCCGCCGCGCCGCCGCCGCCGCCCGCTCCAGCGCAGCCGGCCGCCCCTTCGCGTTCAGCAAGAAGTCGCTCAGCTCCACCAGCCCCAGGCTCGGGTCGTGCGCCTGCACCGCCTGCACATACACGCTCACCTGCAGCAGCTGGGCAGCGAGACGCTCCAGTTCTGGAAGTGACTGAACCAGGCTGGCGAGATCACCGTACTCGTGTGCCTGCCCATTCTCACGTGCACGTCGAATAGCAGCGAGGAGGGTGTGGTTGCGCACCGCACGGCGCCGCAGCTCTTCTGCGTAGTGTGCCTGCTGGAGGAACTCTTTGAGGCCACTGGCGGCCAAGATGCGCTTGAGATCAAAGGGCGATGGAGGAGAAGTGCCACGCTGTGCCCCACCACCGTTGCCGGTGTGTCCTTTATCGACGTCGAGATGGGGGGCGAGTGTCTGCCGCAGATGCCACTGCGCATCGGGTAGAAGCACGACAAAAACCACAATGAGAAAGCCAACAGCGAAGAGAAGCAGCACGAGTAGCGCGGCGACAGAAGCACAAGCGCACACAAGAAGCTGTGTCAGCTCCGCGTTGCTCTCTTCTCCCTTTAGAAGGCCAAAAGAGCGGAGACAGCCGTGAAGGCGGCCCGCACAGCATATGACACGAGACAAGAAGCGCCTGTTGCTGCTCCCCGTACCACCACCGCCACCGCCACCGCCTCCATTCTTGGCTGGTGGGGTCGATGAGGGGTAATAGGCGTACTGCTTGTTGGCGCGTTCGTGGCCCGTTGCACCACCGCCCCTGCTGTGCACCAGCGCAGTATCTGGCGACGCAGAAGTGGAGCCGTCGATGAACACGGAGGCTGGTGCGGCGTTATCGGCGACAGTGCGCAGAACGGGGCCGGCAAGATGTGCGCTATTAGCGGAGAGTGCACCGTGGATGTGGTCTCGGTGCAGTGGCGGAGATGCCCGCACAGGAGCCGCCATGCTGCAACAGTCACTAATGAGAGAAAGAGAAAAGATCTAAAGAATGATAAGGAAAAAAAAAATTTTGGGGGAAAAGCAAAAGAGGCAGAAGACACCGACGTTTGTACTCTGGTAGGCCAAAGAGGAGCCGCTGGACGAAGCGCGAGTTGTTGAAGCCGTGTGCGAAAAGGAGAGAGAGGAAAACAAAAACAAAAAGCGGAATGTAAGGAAAGAGATGAATTTTCGTCGCGTTCTGCACCTGTGACGACTAAAGTTTGCTAAATGCCGAGAGAAAGAGAGAGAGACTTTCACTTGGTGCTAAAGAAAGAATAGCTCCCTCACGTAGCTTGAGGTAGGTAGTGCATCACAGGACACCTTGTCCCGTCAGCACGCTTAAATAGCATCGCTTGAAGCGAAGGGCACACAATATAAAATGCAATAAAAAGCTGAACAAATGCACAGACTCATGTGTGTGCTTGTCACCGCCGCTTCCAAATGTGCGACACCAAGTGCAGGTGAAGAGTAAAAAGACAGTTGTATTGTTCCTTGTCTCCCCGCAGCTCGGATTCCCAGCCGGTCAAAGTGCACTCCTACCTCATTTGTATCGTTCTGCTTTTTTTCTTCGCTTTATTCAGGGTGCTGTTATGTGGGTGCGTACAACACTGCTTCACATCGTGCCTGCAAGATGGCGATTATTCAAAAAAAAAAAAAAACAGCAGTGCACATCGGTTGTTTTTTTCCTGCCTTTACTGTACTTCAAAAATCGCACGACAGAGATTAAACCATCGAAGGCGTCATGAAAGTGGCAAAATCCGTAGACCTGAGAAAAGAATGCAAAGAAGAAGGACGGAATGCGCCACCATAAAGCAACCTCTCTCTCTATCACGCAGGGAAAAAAAAATAGTGAACAGCGAGAAGAGAGAGGTGCCCAGAGAGAGAGTACAGAAAAAAAATTATTAAAGCCCACAGGAGAGACGAATGCGTGTGGAAGCCACCACCCAGCAGCAGCGCACTTCCTCCAGCACAACAGGGAGGGGACAGAGCAACAAATCTAATTTGAGGTACCTTTTCTCAATTACCTGGCCCACACACACACATACATATCGCCGTCTCAGCACCGCAGACGCCGCCGCTCACTTAGGCCGCAGGTCGTCCAGCTTCACCCGCGCAAACGCCTCGAAGTCTGACAGCGTGCGGCGCAGTGGAAACCGCGCCACCATCACCGTTGTGTTGAGTCCATTCTCAGAGGCCATCAGTGGCCCGACTGGTGTACCAGCCGCACGGTGTGCCGCGAGCACCGCCCACAACTTTTTCTGCCCAAACGCCTGCGCTGCGGCCACGACTTCCGGCACCACCACCGACGCCGCATCGCCACCGCCGCCGATCTTGCAGACTTCGGCTTCTGTGTGTGTCGTCGATGTTGGCACTGCGTCCCCGGCGATCACCGCCTCTGTCAGGCCAAACACGTTCCACCCACGCGTCCACAGCGCCGTGGTGACGTAGAGGTCGAGGGAGCCGCTGTCGAGGTAGTGCAGTGAAGGGTCGAGTACTATTGGCTCGGGAGTCTCTGCGTAGTCGGACTGAGCGGCAGACGTGCCATTAGTACCACCACCGTTGGCTGCCTTGCGCTGTCGTAGCTGTGCCTCGAGGCTTTGGGCCCGGGTACGAAGACGGTCCTCTGGAGAAATGGGAAAAGAAGGCCTCGGCAGGGGCGAAGAGAAGATCCGCTGACGCGGCGGACTGCAGCACGTACGGCGTTGCCGCGGTGGCTGCCGCCTGTGGCTCACCACCAGCAGCAGTGTTTGTGGCGATTGCCGTCGCACGCGCGTCTGCATTCACCTCAGCGACTGCGGCGTTGAGCCGTGCGGGTAAGGCGCCGCTGCCTCGCACCTGACCGGCATTACCAGATGCAACGAACCATGATTTCAAAGATACTGGAGCTGTGCCATCGGCGTCCAGAAGAGGCGGATCGCTCGGGTCGAGGTAGCGCATATCAGAGAGACAGCGACTTGCCTCCACGCGGTCGGCCACCGTCGTCGCGTACCAGACCAACCCGTTGACATCTTCATTGCCTCCGCATTTCACCCCACCAGCCGCTGGAGGCGCCGCCTCGCCATTTGTAGCAGATGTGGTGAGCAGCGTCAGCGGCCGGGCTGACCGTGCGAGACGCACTGCAAGCGGACGCAGCGTACCGCGATGCCGCTGCAACCAGCAGAACTCAAAGGCCCGCTTCACCAGCGCCTTATGTGCGGTGCTATAAGAAAGCGAGTGGCGTGCCGGTAGTGCCGCACGGAATCGGGCCACCCGTCGCAGCAGCAGCAGCAGCAGCAGGGGAAACGGTTTCCACACTGACGTTCTCCACCAGCAGCTCCTTCATGTCAACGATTGGTTCATTCGGCAACGGGGCACGCTTCTCCTGCAAGAAGACCAGCTTGGCCACCTCGGCGGGGGTAAGACTCGTTTCTAGCACAGGTTGCGGCGTTCGGGTCTGCGCACCTACACCACTCAGCAACACCTTCGCAGGCGCATTCGGCTCCGTCGCGCTCACAGGGACATCAGCCACAGTTACAGAGGACGCAACATCGAGTACCGCGGTCGCCGACGTGGCAGGCCCGAGAATAGTTCGCACGGCCTCTTCGCCAAACAGATCCTGAAGCGATGGCCGCAGCGGTGGCGACGCGGCGGTGTTGTTCGTCATGTTGCGCCATTCGCTCAACGCACTAAGAACCGTCGGCCAGAGCCAACGAGGCGTCACAAGCCACAGGGCCAGCGGAGCCTCTGCGTGCGCCTCACCCAACCAGGCAGCCACGTCCATTGGCAACGTTGCCAGGAGACGTTGATACATCCAATCCGTCGCAGGCGTATTAGTAGTAGTAGCAGTAGCAGCAGCGGCGGGGTCGGCGATGATGCCCGCTCCACCACCAGCTCCCTCTGCAGCGGCACTCGTGAGCAACCCGAAAGGAAGAACAGGATGCGCGGCCCACGTCTTGATCGTCACGGCTGCCAGCGCCTGCGGCAACACGGCGGGGCGTCGGGCGGCTACTCAGCACGGCGCGCTGGTGCCGTGGGGTACGCAGGTACAGCAGACGCAGCTTCAAGTCCCACCGCGGCAGCGCCAAAGAGCCAGGGCGGAGCAGGAAGACGTAGGACTCGCCTCGATAGAGCTGCAGAACAGCGTAGCGGCCCACTTGTGCGCCATCGAGGAACGACGGCCGCGGTGCCCCCGTGTGAGCATCGGCAGACGCCAGCTGCATCAGTGGCACCGTCACACGACGCTGTCGCAGGTTGTCGCGCCAGTAAAAGCCGTACGACGCATCGCCCCAGCCGGAGCGGAAGTCTGGTGGTTCACAGGTAATGCGATCGTAGTGACGGGTTGGCTTCGCTGTCAAGTTCTGTCGCTCTTCGAGGGTGATGGGCAGACGCACATCCGCTGGCATCGCCAAGTCCGTCTCCTCCGCAGACGTCACACCGCTAACCACCACCACATCGATCGTACCGACCGTTATGGCAGACGCGTGGTGCGCGTGGCGGAGCAGCGACTCCACCGTCACGGCACACCGCGCCGCCGTGCGGTGAACTTCACGGAAGCCGTCGGTGTCACGCACGCTGGCTGCGTCGTCGCCGCCGTCGAGTGGGCTGCGCCGCGCATCGGCCTCCACTGCAGGGTCCACATTTTTTACGGGCGGGGCTGTCGCCCGCGCAGTAATGGCTGCGATCATGTCCGCCGTAATGTCACTCAGCGTAAACGGGACGCCGACGAAAATGCTGCCTTCCGCCCCGTAGCCGCGACGTGCCGCGTGTGCGGGATCGTAAAAGGTAGGGGAGCGCTGGATGTAGGCTGCGTAGCCGTCATCGTTGGCGCTCTTCTCGGTGGCAGCGGCGAGGTGGTGCAGACTGCGAGGGCTCTGCGGGTCGTAATACGCAGACAGCACGCGCAGTGGCGTTAAGGACTCGTCAGACTGAACAGGGGCAATAAAGCGCTCCACGTAGTCCTCCTGCTCGGTTTGAATCACAGCAGGGTCATCCAGCATCCACGTCCTTCCAGCCCCGGCGGGAGGGATCATCGATGCATTGGCGTACAGCTCGCGCAGGCCGGCGAGTTGCAGTTCCGCTGGCAAATCATCGCCACCAGCACCCCCACCAGATGGATTGGGCAGGCGTAGCTGCGTTGTGTTGACCGCCACCCCACGTGTTGCCGTGTACAGCTTCAGCAGCTGCACGAGTTCGTTGAGACTCTCCGAGTAGGGCATCGCGCCTTCCGCATGCGCGTCCCGCTCTGGTGATGGGGAAAGCGTGAGACCCCCGTGTGCGCCGCCGCGGTTCGGCTGCGAGGGATCCGTCACGGGCAGTGTCTCGAGTGGGAAGATGCCGTTGCCATCGCCGAGGGAGTGGTAAACCATGTAACCCAAGCAGGCGACGAGGAGGACAATGAGAAAGAGCACCGCGATCATGACGCGACGTGCGACACGGCTGGTGCGGGAGCGGTGCCCGGGAAGGAGAGAAGCCTTGAGCCGCATTGCGAGGCAGTGAAGCGTGAAAGCGGTGAAGGTAAGAGAGTCTCTCGTGTACGTGACAGTCCTGAGCTCTTACTCAGACAATAGATGATACACGTACCTTCTTTTGAATATTTTTCCTTGTTCGATGGGTTTGTTTGTATGTGGGGGGCTGTCGTAAGCCTTTCCCACCCAGATTTCAAAGTATGTCACAACAAAAGCAGCTTCAACGAGCAAAAGTAAGTTCAGAAGGGGAAACGCAAAGTCACTCAAAGTGGCCCTTCGAGTAAAATTCTTCTTTCGGTGTTCCTCCTTTTATTAATAATAGGCTACAAAAAGAGTAGATTGGGAGATCCGCTGGTGAGTTTGATGCGCAACAGGAAGGTGATGATGCGGCACGAGAGACGCGTAATTCAACGGTGTTGTTGTTGTTGTTTTGTGTGGCAATGACATTGTATAAGGAGGAATGGTGATACTAGGAGAGTAAAAAAAAAAAGATTTTTTCTCTCCCCTGGCAGTTGCAACGTTCAGGCGCAGTATCCAGTTTCACGCCGTTGCGAAGCCGCATGAATTGCGTCGAATCATTCGCCTCGATCTGCGTAGCAAGAGAGAGCACAGGCTCAACCGTGAAGGTAGTGACACCAGTAGAAGCAAAGGGGTGAAACACCTACGCACCACAGCAGTGAAGAGCAGGGGTTCCCTATTAGAAAAAAAAAAAAGCAATCACTGCATGGGAGGTCAACCACTCGCCCGCATCTTATCTCTTTGCGATGCAGAGAGAGCACCATACCTCTTTCGGTTTTTTTTTTATTTGTATTTGGATTCAGGTGACGCAAGCACAAGCAATGGAGAAGGATAACACTTTAAAGCGCTTTCTTTAGCATAAGTGTGAAGTTTTAAACACACAGATAAACACGCGCTTGCAACAAAACCACTCCCTCACTTATCTTCGTTATTTTTTTCCGTTGTACAACACGGCACGAGGAAGCCAGCAGGAGCCTGACAGCTATTTCACGCAGCCACTGACATTCTTCTCTTGGTACACCTTGTTCTTTTGCTTTCACTCCTTTATGGTCCACAGCAGTAACTTCCAAGCGCTTCCTCCAGCTACGCCCAAGTCTGCGCAGTCCATGAATACAGCGTAGCTGAAACATATCATCAGCAGCAGCCACCGCCACCACCACTGCTCGCCGCGTCCCCGCTCGTACTACTCACGCCACCCCCCACGTTCGACGAGGCAGCCTGCATGGCCGACGGCGTAATAAGAAAGGGAGAACGCACCACACCACCGAACTGGCCGGCAGCGCCAGACTCTGCAGTGCCGTTGGTGTTTGGGTCTGCAGTCGCACCATCCCGCCGGCTTCCACCCGACCCTGACGCAGCAGCACCACCACCACCGGCGCCTGTGTCTGTCCCCTCTCCGTGTGCCGCCTCCGGTGCCGGCAGCGCAGACGCCACCTGGCGGAACATCTGCTTAATGTTGGTGCCATGCTTTGCACTCACCTCGGTGAACAACACATTACTCTCCGTCGCCTTCCGCAGCGCCTCCTCCGCACTCACCTCCCGCTTCTCCGAGGCCATGTCGATCTTGTTGCCCACCAGCATAATCACCACGTCCTCCCCGCTCTCTGTGCGCACCTCGTCGATCCACTTAAAGGCGTTGAAGAACGACGGCCGCGACGTGATGTCGTACACGACGACGGTGGCGGCGCTGTTGCGGATGTAGCTGGGGATGAGGGAGTGGAAGCGCTCCTGTCCGGCGGTGTCCCAGAGGTGCAGCCGCACATCGCGGTCGTCCTCGAGGTGGACCGTCTTGCTGAAGAAGTCGATGCCGATGGTGGGCTGATACTGCTGGTCGAAGGTGTCGTACATAAAGCGGGCAATGATGCTCGTCTTGCCCACGGATTGGTCGCCTAGCAGGACCAGTTTGTGCTTCACCGTGGTGGAGGTGGGGACCGCCTTGGCGTCCCTTGCCGGAGCACGGGCTGCCATCGATTCCACACGGGAAGGAGGGAGGAGAGAGGGAATAGGGAACCTAAAAGAAAAAATGAAATGCAGCGACAAAAAATTCCGAGTACAGCACGAGACACACGCCAAACGCGCCGGCAAAGAAAGAGAGAAAAAAATACAGTGGGCCAAAAGTGCACGATGTAGAATGCGGCAATAAGTGGCAACAAGTGGACGTCAATTCGACGCCGTTCTTCTTGTTTTGAAAACTTCTTTACTGTACAGCAGGGAATGAATAAAGAGAAGAGACGGTGATGATGAAGAGCACAACAACAACAAGCGACGAGGCACGCACGTAGAGCAGCCGAAAGCAGCCGAGAGCAGCGAATGTCCACGAAAAAAAAACAGAAAGAGAGATAGCTCTAGAACAGAAAAAATGCGAATTTCTCCACGTACACCTCAACAAGCAAGCTTCGGTGAAGGGGAGGAGAAAAAGCCAGCGGCAACGCACACACAATGAAAAAAAAAACGATGAAAATTATAGAGCGTGCCTCGTTGTTCCTCTGCAGCCGAAGTCAACAACACTTTACAAGTAGAGGCAGAGTGCGGTAAAAAGCTGACGGTGGAGGTCTAGCGTGCAGAAAGCACAGACAGAGAGAGGAGAAATGAATGAAAGGACGAAATCCACGAGCTACGAGTGACCTGCTCTGTAGTTTGTGAAGCACACGCAAAAAGCGCCAAAAGTGGGGGAAAAACGGGAGGAGAGAAAGACGTGAGGAGCAGAGCAGGTAAATGTAATCAAGCGCAGTAGGAGAACGCAAACATAACATACAAGATGTCCTTTATCATTTGTTGTTGTTGTTGTTTTTTTTCTTTTTTGGCAGGATTGCGCTGCTTCTAGAGGCCACACAGCGGGCGAGCATGGGAGCACCGACACTTTCCAACATCTTCTTCGATTTCTCATCCCCTCTCGCTCTTTTACGCAAAGCATTCTGCTTATGCATGGTTGCCTTAAATGGCAGTAGCACCACTTGATAAAATGCATTTTTTTTGTCAAACACAGAATTCGCTTCGATGGCGCCAAACGCACCCTTTGGAATTTTTTAATATTTCCCAAGCCTTTCTCGTAGCAGAGCTACCAGTACACACACACACACACACAGAGATCAGCTAGCCTGGCGCTTGCCCATGTCCTCGCGCTGCCACCGCTCCACGTTTTGGCGAAAGTCCACCACGAACTCATCGAACTCGTGCCGCCGCGCATCCTTCTTCATCATCACGCTCTCGTACAGGTGCGTCTTGCACGCAAATACCTCCAACACCATCCCCACCGAGAAGCCCAACGCGAAGATTCCAAGCATCCGCACTGGGAAGGGCAGCCGCGTTCGGTACGCGCGGAAGAACCGGCTCGTCGCCGTGCCCTCGCGCAGGAACACGTCGCGCGACCGCGTCGTGCTCGTGTACAGCAGCCCCGCGGCACCACGCCCACCACCACCGCCCGCAGCATCGCCAGCCTCAGCCGACACACCACGCAGCAGTCTCGACGACACCAACATCGCTCGTAGTACACTACGAGTGGCGATCTCTGGAAACAGAAGAGAGCAGAAGTTCACAACGTGCAAAGTCGCTGTACGTGGGGGTTTTACGAAAAGAGGGCAGAAGAAGATGAGAAGAGAGAGGAAAGAGAGAGAGAGTGAAGGTAAGTCACGTACAGAGAAGATTGCGAGAGAGGTTTGATGTATGCATGATTAATATTGAAGTTAAATCAGAGCAGTGAGCTGCCCAGCACTACTTCTCTCGCTCCTCAACGCCTCAGTTGTTGCTGTTAATTTTCCTTTTTTCTTCCTTTTTCTAGCTTTTTAATTCACTTGTTCCTATAGCTACCAAAGGAAGACGAAACGCGGCCGCGTCACTAGCTTATATTTAACAGAACACTGAGCCGAAAATGAATAAAGAACTATGAGACACTGGAGAGTACGGGGCTTTACCTATGTAGGAGAGAAGGGAAGGAAGGACACAGATAGAGTCCGGTCCGCGGAGAAAAGAAACGCAAAGAGGGGCAGAAATGCATAAAGAGGAGGCGTAGGTGAAAGGGAAAAGAGGAGAAGCGGTGGAGGTGATGAGAGTGCGCATCTCAGGAAAGGCCGCAACTGGCCAGGAAGAAGAAAAGTGCTTCTCAAACTTATTATGGGCATCATCGCGGCCCTATTTGCTTGGCTGGTCTGTTGTTCTGGGTCCTCAAGACCGCCCGTTAAACGAAGAGCAGGCACACGAATGGCAGCGATCCACGCCTTGACGTGCGAAGAAAAATAGGATGTCCGCAAAAAAGGCACTCGAGATGCAGAGCAGACAATAGGGTGACAGCTGACGACGTAAGGTAGAACAGGGCTCCGTCTTCTGCTCCATAACGTTCCCGTGCCTACCCAACTCGCGGTCCTGCACAGCAGCATTCCGTCGTTGTTCCTGGCCGACTACTGCATCACGGAGCGTCGGCCTCACGTATTTTTTTTCTCTCTCTGTCAGATTTGTTGCGCCTAAGAGTGATCGCATAGTTAGTTATTGACGCATAGCGTCCCTCACCCGCCCTTCCAGTATTTTTTGCACCGACCTTTCCTGCACCACACCCGCGAAAGACACAAATTTTAAGAGATAGAGAGAGGGAGAGGACGACAGCGGCACAGCTCCGTTGGCGCGCAATGACCCGTGTGTGGTGCCGAAGCACAAAGGCACACTCACAGACACATACACATACAGAGAGAGAAAGAGAGAGAGGGCTGCACACACAGACAGGCACATTGGTTTATCCCCACACACACTCAACGACAAGGGGAAGACTCAGAGGTGGCAACCAACAAGACAGCATCTCACGGAGCAGCCTCCTCTCTGTCTTTTTTCTCCTCTTCCCCTCACACACACACACACACATTCTCCTCCTAGTGCTTCTTTCCCTTCTTGCCCTTGTTGGCGGGCTTACCGCCCTTCTGCTGCGCTGCAGAGGCCGCCTGGTTTCCAGCGTTGCCCCCACCAGCAGCAGCCTTACCTGCTGCAGCAGAGCGCTCCTTGGGTGACGCACCAGCTGCAGCTGCCGAGTTCGTCGTAGCCGACGGCGATGAGGGCTGGTTATCTGCGGCACCAGCATCAGCAGTAGCAGGCGCAGCAGCAGCAGCAGATGTGGTCCCTGCGGTGGAAGGCGGCGGTGGCACCGACAGACGCGTGCACTCCGTCACAAAGTCCCCCACAAGAGCCTCCACCAGCTTTATCTGGCCTTGGTGCTCCACGCGTGTCGTCAGCGTTGTCCGTCCATCCGTCGCCTTCAGCACGAAAATCTTGCGCGTCTTGAAGGGGCGGAGGTGGAGCATGAGGCGGGTGCGCTTCAAGCCACCAGGCTGCTGATGCATGCTGCGCGCCGCCTTCGCGAACTCCTTCAGCTCAAGGCGCATTCTTCCTTCTCTTTACTGAAAAAGCTTAGCTTTTATGTGTGTGTGTGTGGGTTTGTTTGTGGTTGCGTATATCGGTAAGGGCACGTGCGTCAGGAATGAGACAAAAGAAGTGAGTGCCGTTGCCTCTCGAAAAAAAAAACTTTATATGCGCCGCCCACAGAACAACGGCAACGGCAAAGACAAGACAAGCGATGGAGAGAGACAGCGATAGTTGAGAAAATAAAAAAGAAAAAGAGATATCACCCACATGCGCACAAGAATTTAAAAAAAGTCTCACTGAAGCTGCGCCTCTGTCGTGCATTCCTTAAGGTGCCCCAAGAAGTTTCCTGAATCGACCAGGAGGCGGGTCAGTCGGTGCGTACATCACCATCGTCCACCAAGTCGCACTCTGTTTTCACAGAATGTTTCTTCTTGGTCAAACGTGCACGTTGAGGAGGCACATCGGCTTCGCGCTTTGACGCGGAGGAAGACGGAGCGACATTTATATGCTTTGTTTTGTTTTTTTCAGCGAAACAAAAGCAAGAGGTGTCAGATACTCAGTTTCTCACTTCTTTGTTATTCATGAGCTTTGCTTGCAATATCATGCAGCGAATACACGAAAAATACAGACAGGTCTCCAGAGCAAATACGATGGCGTCAACCAACACACACACATACACATATAGACACAAGTAAAAAGAAAGCGGAAGCTGCCGATCTTATTCTGCAGTGTGTCCGCAAACCGGTTTACATAAAGAATAAAACTTGTTTTTCTTTTCTTTCCCCGCCCGAAATACACCAAAAAGAAAAGAAAAGGAGGGAAAGCAGCTGGGCGGCGCAGTGTTCGACACATCTCTTGATTATTCTTAGCCCCTTCCCAAAGAGATGCACCTGCTGTCATCGCCGTCCTCTTCCTTGCCGGAGTCGGGCTAACTACTTTACATGGCGGTTGTCGAGTGGCTGAGTCGTCTGCGCACAGATCGAGAAAAAAAACAAATTGCAGGAATGTTGCGCTGGTGTTTTTTTGGGTGCCTTTGCGAATCTCTCTCGTTTCCTCTGGCCCCCCACTGCCTCTCAGACTCGCCACTTCGATGGGAAATAACAAATCAGCAAAAGCGGCACACACACAGACACAGAGAAAGTGAAACGCGCTGCATTACGTCGTGAGGATGCGGTCCGTAATCGGTGTCACGCCCGGATGCACAGCCCGCGCCACTGCCTCCGCCACCGCCTCGGCACCGAACACAGAGGCGTAAAGCGACTCCTCAGCGAACTGCGGCGCAGCAGCGGCACCGCCTCCAGCGGATATCGCCCGACGGGTCAGCGGCCGCCGCGCCTGCAGCACCGAAATCGGCACACAGTGCAGGTGCTCCCGTGCGTAGCGGCTGCGCAGGACGCGTCGCAGCGTCGGCCGCGCCGCAGCCTCCACCGTCAGCAGCGAGTCGATCAACTCGCGCAGCTCCTTCGAGTAGGCAGCCGCCCTGCTCAGCGCAGCAGCCGCGGCGGTGGACGCAGGGGAGGAAGAGGTGTCGGTGGCGTCTGCGAGATGAGCAAAGGTGCCGCGGCGCACCACGGCACTGAGAGCCGCAACAGACGAGGCGGTAAACGGGAGTTGATGCGTAAGGAGCTGGTAGAAGACAACACCAAGTGCCCACACATCAGCGGCCGAGTCGTACGCCTTTTCCTCGAAGATCTCGGGAGCCATGAAGTAGGGCGAGCCACACGCCTCCTTCGCCTTCTCACCAACACGACCGAGCTGGACGGAGATGCCGAAGTCACCGAGACGCACCGTCACGCCGTCCTCCAGCAAAAAAATGTTGTGCGGCTTTACATCGCGGTGCAGGATGCCGTGCTCGGTGTGAAGGGAGTAGAGGGCGACGGCGGTCTGGATGAGATACGCTGCCACGTAGTCCTCCGCAATTCTCGCGCTACCACCACCATTGACAGTGTCTGAATGCACAAAGGGGGAAGGAGAGGCAGCTGGCCCACTAAGAGCAGCAGCAGCAGACCCACACCGCTCCACCAAGGCGGCCAAGTCACCTCCCGCGGCGTACTCCATCACGATGAAGCACATTGGATAACTTGCAGGGCGGGAGTCGAAGAGCGCGTCGACGTACTGCACCAAGTTGGGATGGCCCGCAGCGCTGCGCAACACTCGCAGCTCATTCTGCACTGCCGGCATGTCCTCCGCAGGATTCAGCATCGTTTGCACGTTAATGTCCTTCACTACGACAGCGCGCGTCGGTGAGGGCTGCGCGGCTGCGGTGGAAACTTCCTCATCCAGTGAGTACAGCGTGGCGCAGCCGTAATTGCCCTTGCCGAGAATACGGACGCGGTGCAGTGCCCAGTGCTTGCCGCTGTCCCCCGCGAAATTCAATACCGCCGCGGAAGGCTGATCCGCGTACATGACGGTACTCGCAGCAGCACCGGGTGTGGTCGAGGCAGAGCCAGCTGTCGATGGACGAGAGAGAAGGCCACCACCTGCTGCAGCATTCCCATAAGCGGCAGGCTGCGCCGTGCGGCCCTCGCTGTCCAACATGCCGGAGAGAAAGGCAGGAGTGCTGCCATGCAAAGCCGCTGCGGCCACCCCGGGCAGTCCTGCGGCGTCGTCCCGCAAGAAAAGGGGTATGTCGTCCCCCTGCTGCGCGGCAGGTGCGGCGGTAGTGGTGTTGCTCGCGTCTGCGGCGGTGGCGTTCATGAAGGGCGGCGGGGCAGACTCGACGCTGTCCTCCTCGCCAAAATTCATCCAGTCCGGCTTGCCTGCCATGTGACTGTGTGTGAGTGGGTGGATGTTGTTTGCTTTATTTTCTAGTTGTCTGCCTGCTCGCTGATTAGACGACAACGAGCGTGTATGCGTGTCTCCCGCCTTTGTGCGTGGGTGTATGTCCACGTGCGGGTGGACTCTGGAGGGCGTCGCGATACTCTGATCTATGAAGGGGTCAATATGGTTGAATATAGTTGCGTGTGGGTGCGCGTACACGCCGGCGTTTAACGACGTTGACGCTCTCTTAGCCGTTGCATTAGACAGGGGAAAGAATAAGCTAGAAAATGAAGCGCGAGGTGACAAGGTTTAATAACAAGCGCAGTGAGACAGGCAGCAGCATGACGCACCTTCCGCATGGGAATGTACGATAACTAAAAAAAGTATTTCAAAGGTGCCTTCAGGTTTTGCTTCCAAGTAGGTAAGAGACAACGAGCTTTAATTAACTGCAGACGCAACTCTAGAAAAAAAAAAGGTAGCCATTCTCGCATGGCGCATTAGTGCCCGGAAGCGCCGGCAGTGAGAGGCCATTCCAGCAGGTTGTAGCACGCCACACACACCGCTGCCGCTTTACAGCTCGATCCGCCCATTTTCTATTCTACCCCTTGCGTCACCGCGCGTGGCAACACTCCGTTCTTTATAAGGTTTGCCTCCTTTTTTGTTCGTTTGTTTGTTTCGTTGTAAAGCTTGCAGAGTACATTCGAAAAAAAAAAAGACTAAAACAAGTATTGGAAACTAAAAACATCGTTGTCAAGGCAGTGCCGGATGCTTGCTTCCCTCCTCGCTTTCTACCGTCCACACTGCTTCGACAGTTGGAAAGGCTCCGCTCACACTCACTCACCTCACCTCCCAGCGTGCTCTCTAACAAAGTCGGTAGCATGCAGCGTCTCAGCAGCAGAAAGGCGGAAGAGCGGGAGAGAAGATAGAGAGAAAGAGGGAATCAAGACGCACACACACACATAAAAACAAAAAAACGAGTCGCTTGTTTCTCCAAAAGCAGTTCAAAATTCAAAGAGGGCAGAAAACAGGGGAAAACGGAAAGACGGTTATAACTTTAGAAACGAAACGACAGAAAGAGAAGAAAACAAAGAAAAGAGTCAAAGAGAGATATGAAAAAAAGAGAGAAAATCAGCCCGAAGACACGCAGTGCACGTTGTTCCATTTAAGACGTGTTGACCACCGACATCCCTGTTCTTTAAAGAGGAAGAGAAAGAGAAAGAGTCTATTGTACATAGGGAAGAAGCGAAACGAAATAATAACTAACATAGAAGACACCGATACGCCCTTCCCGCCTCTCAGTTTTACACACATACTTACGCACACCGCAGCACAGAGAGAGAGAGAGAGAGAGAGTTGCAAATGCGTTCACAGAACACAACAAGAGCAGTGAAGAGCAGTGAGCAAAGCAGGAAGGAGAGCGCTCACTTCCTCGCCGCACTTCTTTACCCGCCCACGTATGTACATGCACCGACGCCCACACTTAGACACATACACGCTCAACTTTATGTTCCCTTATTTATTTCCTACGCAAAGCGCTCTACATGCTCGAAGAGGCTGCGGCGGCACTGCTCCACCAACATGTCCACCACCACGTTCGGCTCCGTTGACGCGTACCCCTTGTACTTGCGCACCGCCTCGTCGAACACCGTCAGCGAGCACGCCGCGTTGGCCGCCAGCAGCGCACGCACCAGCTCGTTCTCCTTACCTCGCTGGAAGGCACGGTCCTCCTCCTGCAGCGAGGAGAAAATCTTCTCCGTGTCGTGCAGGCTGTCGAAGTACAGCGTGTCCGCTGCCTCAGCCTTTGCGCTCATAAAGAGGTTCAACGGCGCTGCGGAGTCCACACCACCGCCACTGCCGCTCGACTCCGCCTCTGGCGTCGATGGCGCGTGGGGAAGGGCCGCTCCTCGTGCCAGCACCGACAGCGTTGCTGAGAGAAGGTACTTGGTGCGTGGTAACGCGCTGTGCACCTCCTCGGCACACGTCAGCGCCACCTCCAGCACTTCGGGGTAGCGCTGCAGGCGTGTCAGGAGGACGAGCAGCCGACCACGGCAGCCCTCAATGAGGCTGCGCTGCACCGTGGTGCTGACTTGGTAGTGGGGAGGCGGCACGCCGGCCTTCATGTTCCGCGCCGTGACGGCCGTCTTGCCCATCTCGGCGAGCGAGGTGGACATCGACGCCTCACGAGGATCTGCCTGACCACTCACCCCAGGTGACGGCACGACAGCAGCGGCGGTGTTTGTGGCTGGCATCGTGGAGGCCGTGCGCTGCGCCTGCTGCCGCCGCTCGCGGTCCCACGCACGCGACAGAGACTTCGCCGCCACCCGCGAGTCCGCGTAAATCTCGAGCGCCACGCGGTACAAGTCAATCGCGGCTGCCTCGTCCTTCAGCTCTGTTTCCATCAGCTCCGCGGCGTCGCGGTAGCACCGCGCTGTTTGATACCGCAGCTGGCGCTGCGCGTAACACGGCGCCAGCCGCAGCAGCGACTCCACGGCGACGCGGGGGTGGGCGTGCTTCAGCTGGTCCACGGACATGGCGAGTGTTGTCATCGCCTCCTCCTCATTGTGAAAGGCGCGGTTGATGAAGGTGGCGTGGAGGAGGCAGCGGGCGGCGGTCTCGGCGTCACCGACAGCCGCGAAGAGAGAGCCGGCGGAGAAGAACAAATCCCGCGTCCGCATCCAGTCACCGATCAGCGAGAGGCCCTCGTCCAGCAGACGTGCCTCTGCTTGGGTGTAGGCGGCGTGTGCCTCCGCCACGAGCTGCTGCAGATCTTCGTTGCACTCTGCCGTGTTGCGCTGCAGGGCGGCAGATGCGCGTTGCACGTGCTCTGGCTGGCATTGAAGGGCAAGGTCACCCGTGTTTGATGAATCTGTTCCGAAAGGAGGGGGCGGGGTGACCATGATGCCACCGGACCCGCCCTGCGAGCTCCCGTCCCCGGCAAAGAGTTCGGCAGAGTACGACGTGAAGGGGTTGGAGGTCCGCTTCTCTGCCTGCGGCGTGCCGCTGTAACGGGGGAGCGCAGGACCCGTGTAGCGGCCACTGATGCGGCGGCCAGGGTTCGTCGTGCAGGAGGTGGCCGGCGGCGAGGCGGTGCCGGGTGCCATGAGCGACGTGGCCATTGTCACGGACTGTGCATAACCGGCGGGCGGCGCGATCGCCGGCAGCCCACCTGGCGCGCCAAGGCTTCCCAAACCAGCCCCGCCCGCGGCGTTACGCACACCATTGACGATGCCCTCGCAGACATTGTTTGTGTTGTGCGTCTGCTGCTGCTGCTGCTGCTGCTGCGCGTGTGCCGGTGGCAGCGGTGGTGCATTGTTTGCTGCCTTGCCAAAAGAGGTGTCTGCGGTATCAGATGACTCAGCAGGGTCGAGAGCAGATGAGATCAGCCACGGTGGCTGCTGCTTCTGCTGCGGGGGAAGAAGCTGCAGGGGGTGCTTGCAAGATTCCCCCGACACTGCGCGCGTGCTCCGCAGCAGCAGCAGCAGCCACATGCTCATCCTCAGCGGCAGACACCGACGACGAACCCGGGACCGCGGTGAAGTCGAGCGACGTGCGCCGGCGGGACGGGCTGCCCGTGGCCGACGTCGCAGCCACCGTCGTGGCAGCCGCAGCCGAGAAGGCGCTGCTGTTGTTGGTGGTGAGGCTCGGCCGCTTCGGAGCTGTTGGAATGGGCATCGGGGCAGCGGCGGTGCGACCGGGAGGGAGCTCTCCTCTGTATGCCTCGGCGGAGGACACACGCGAGGAGGGGGCCGAGGGCGGCTGCAGCTGCTGCTGCACCGCGACCTGCTCCGTTGGTGCGGCATCGGGCAACATAACAATCACCGAGCCACGTTTGTTCTGCCGCCGTGACGGTGTTCCCGCTGCGCTGGCCGACCCGCTGGGCGGGGTAGCAGAGGATATGCCACGGAAGCTGGCGGAGGTGGCGCGACTCGGGGAGCGGCCGAGGGAGGAGGGCGTGAAGGCCTGCCGCGATGGTGGGGAGCCGCTGCGGTACATGACTGATGTACTGTGTGGAAGAGAGAGAGAGCAGGAAGGGTGTACGTGTGAGGGAAGGGGAAGGAGGAAGAAGAAGAAAGGGTACTCTACCTTGAAAAGATGTGACAAGGAGCTGGTGGAGGTAGAAGAATCAAGTCTTGGTTTATGTGGGAGAAGAGAGAGAGAGAAAGAGAAATCGTTTGATAAAGAGGAAGGCGAGAGGAAAACCACGTTAGAGAAAGGACTGAGATTTTCACCAGGAGACACACACACACGGAGACGCGCATCGCAGAGCCACCAGCTGCAGCGCAGTCACCACGAAGAGTACGCACACCAAGAAGAAGGGGCAAATTCAAGTTCACACATTTTTTTCTTGCCAGGTCTGCAGAGGAAGAATAATTATGATCACAACATCCCTTTTGTTCTTCACCGATGTTAACGAAGAGGATAGCGCGTAGGTGGCCTTGGATGCCCGATAATGGAAAGCATTAATTAGAAAGAGAAAAGAAGAAAAGGAAGTCGCTTCTCTTCCATCAGCGATTCCCTCCTTCTCCTCACGAGCTCAACTTATCATGCATTTTGGATATTTATTCTTTTAAACACGGCAGCGTTGCTTTCTGCTTGTTCTCTTCACACCGTTCTTTACGCGTATTACATTTAGTCGCTCAGGCGCGCACGTTATGAAAGACATTTTTAAAAAAGCAAAGGCGCCGATCAAGCTGCATCTTTCTTTCCAAATCGCTGCCGCCGCAGTTGTTCACCTTTTTTTTCTTAGCTAATCCACCTTGCGAGCCCCACAACGGCAAGCCCTCTCACTCATTGAAGACTCCGCAAACACATATACACACTCTTTCTTTACTCCGCCACGTTGCACTGTCGGAAGAAGTCGAACAGCACCACCGCCGCGCGCTCTGCCAGCGTCATCATCTGTCCATAGACCTCCACCGACACCATGTTAGCACCTGTGCCGCTGTCGCCACCGCTGCGACGCCGCACGAGCTGCGCCAGCACGCCGCCCCCACACGCCGGATTGGAGAACACAAAGACACCGGTGCTGACACATCGGTAGTGGCCCTGGAGCGCGTCTGGACGCAGCAGTGACAGCTTCGCCGCAGCGGCGCCACTTAAATCTCCCTTTTCCGCCATGGTGGCGTCAGCAGTGCTCCGCGCCTTCTCTCCCCCGGCAGCCGTCGCAGCAGCGGTGTTGCCCGCACCGAGCGTCTCCTCTGCTGTGGTGGGGTCCAGCAGCAGCTCCAGTGAGCTGCCCACGGCACGAGAAGCATCACCGGCAGCCGCGTCCTCTGCACGCGTGACGGCCGCGACGCACACCGCCGCCATGGTTGTCCGACACGGCACACCGGCGTCGAGGAGCGCACACATCACCGCGTTCAGCGCTACGGCCGCCAGGCTGCCGTCATCCTGTACAACGACAACATCCACCACGAGGACGCAGCGGGGAAAGCGGTCGCGCATCACAACCGCGTCTATGGTAGACTCTAGCAGCGACTCCAGCTCCAGCGCATCCGTGCGGGTCAACATCTCGAGCTTCATCTCCTCATAGACGGCACGCTCCGCCCCACCGGCCGAGGGGGTGAGGCCGTGGGCGTGCTGCACGCGCACACGCACCAGGCATGTATCGTACTCTTCGTTCTTCGCCAGCGTCGGCCCGTGCAGGGTGACCAGCACGGCGGTCTGTCCCTGTGCGTACCAGCTGCTGCCATCGAATTCGGCCATCTCAGACAAACGCATCTCCTTGCCGCGGATCTCGAGCGCGGTGCGGCCATCGCGGCGGGTGTAGGAGGCGCCAGCAGTGGCAGCAGCTGTGGGGTGAGAAGAAGAGGAAGAAGAGGAGAGCGTAACGGCGCTCTGACCTGAAAGTGCGGAGGACATCGGTGTGTGGTTGATCCGAAAGCTGTACCGTGTGCGTAACGTTATGAGTTGTGACTGGGGTGATAGGTGAGAGAGAGAGAGAGAGAGATAGAGATAGAGATAGAGGGAGATGGACAGGAGCGCGTTTCGGTGCCGCTTGGCAGTACTCTCTAGTTTATTCGCTATTTTTCTCGGAAAAAATGCAACGGAGACGGAGAAAATAAGATGTGATTTGAGATGCGGAAGTTGGGCCAGATTACGCCACCGTCGGCTCCCCAGCGCGAAACTTTTCCTCTCTCCCTCTTCTCTCTTCGACGCCTGCTTGCTAAATGTTCAATAGCACGAAGGCACCATTGTTTTGCTGTTGCTGGTATTTAACGCATCTTGTCACGTTTGGCAACACCGCTCCTGTACTGATTTTGTTGTTGTTGTTGTTGTTGTTTTTCTCCGTCACCCGCGTATGCGTCGAGTGACGAGCAAACCCAATCTTTGACAGCTACGGAGCAGAAAGATATGAATATGCTTTCCCTTTGTCCTTTTTCCTAAGCCCGTTGTGAGTGTGAGGAAGAGAGATGAAGAGAGGAGGAGAGGTTCAGGAGAAACGGAGGAAGAGTGGTGTGTCGGTCCATAGCGAGACAAACTCCGGAAATCCATGACGACGTTCCAAACTCATCCCGTGCATGGTGCGGTCCAAACGTACCGTTTTTCTGCCTTGATTTGCTCGATTACTGACGACAATGGGAAACTAAATTCCCGACCCTCTAGCCTACCTAACGCTCCTGCCCTGCAGCGAGGAGGGTGGAGGGTGGGAAACTGACCAGAACTTACAGCGCCGACAGGCGCCAAGGAAACACCGACAAAGAAAAGAAGAAAACAAAACAACAAATAATAATAATAATAAGAAAGAAAAACAGACAGTTTTTTATCAAAAAGAGAAAAAAAAAAAGAAGGATTTTAATGAAACTGCGCCGCGATGGAATACAACATTGTTGCGGTGAGCAGTGTCTATTTCCATTAATTCATTATTATTATTATTATTTTGTCAAAAAACACAAACACACACGGGCCGGAAAGGACAAGGCTGCGGGGAAGGGAAAAACAGGAGAGTAGAGGGAGTCACATTCAGCATTGGCGACATGTCGCAACCACAAAGAAGAAAAAGAATACAGAAGCACCTTTCGTTAAATCACAATTAGTAGCAATACTAAAAAAAAAAAAAAAGCAGGTTAGCAGCAACCAAGATAAATATTTTGTTTAAGCAAAAAGGACTTTTACGCCTTTTTCTGCATCTCACGGCTGCGCTCCTTCTTCTCCAGCGCGGTGGCGCAAATGCCACAAATAGGGTGAGGGACGTGCAGCTTCGCCACGAAGGACGCGCCGAACTCCTCCAGCTGCTCCGCCGCCCACCAATCAAAGTAACCCGCCTCCGCCACGAGGTGGGGGTCCGCGTCGAGCGTGCGAAGGAAGGCAGCAAGCTGGGCGAAGCCGTTCATCGGTGGGCCCTCTGCCGTTGTCATCCCAGCAGCGGTGTAGAACTTCTCCGCTGCGGGGAAGCTGCGGCGGAGAAAGAATCGTGAGAAGGCGTTGCCACGTCGTCGCTGCTGCCGCTGCTGCTGCGCAATGGTAGGGGTGTCATCATACATGGTTGTGTTGGCGTTGTGCTCCTCCTCATCTGCGAAGGACTCGATCCGGTCTGGCAGCCGTGACGGCGCCTTCTCAGCTCGAGTACGATGGTCGGCGGTACGTGCAGTAGCAGTTGCGGTCGTCTGTCGGCGCCGCTGCGCCGCCACCTCCTCCGCGAAGCCGAACGCGGTGTTCGCCGTTAAGGCGACGCCCCGCTGGGGATGATCTCGCACCGCTGCGGCGGATGCCCTTCTCCTGCCCTGCCGGTCGCTGACGTTGCTGCGAGGCGTGGCGGTGTCAGGTGGGTGTTTTGGGTGCTTTGCAGTGCGAGGAGCAGCTACCGCATGGTGAACTCGGCGCAAGTACTTGTCGAAACCGCGCTCTAATCGCACCTTTTCTTTGCTTGGCCATGTCCCAGCAGGACGGGAAAACGCCTGGCGAGCATGGCCACTTGCTGCTGTCGTGTTGTTGTTGGTGGTGGTAGTGGTAGTAGTATAGTTGTCAGTGTTCTTCTCCGCTGGCACATCGTTGGAATAGAGAAGGATGTGCCTTGCTGCGGTGGCCTGCGCCGCCACGTCCTCCATCGCGGCTGCCACCACGTCCGCCATACACGCCGGTGCTTCGATTCCCACGGCAGATAAACACGTCGGCTCCGTCGCGTTGCGAGCACGCGGTGTGGCACGACGCGCATGGGCAGCACGTGTACGCAGCGCCGACGCGTGGGCCCGCCACACTCGACTCCCGCTCGCCTCGTCTGCGTCGTGCAGCGCGAAAATACGTCGATCCTCGAGTCGCGTGGCCGTCTCATTCAACAAGGGAAAGAGTTGCAAGGCAGGCACCACAGACAAGCCGGGTGCCGAGAATGGATCCGTGTCATTTACGCGCCGATGCGGCACGTATTCGTCGACGTTCATCGCACCGACGTACAGCGGCAGCGCACCGCTCAGCAGTGCGTTGTACACCTTCTCCGTAACGTAGTCGTCCTCGATGGAGTTCTCGAAGGCAAGGACGTAGCGGTACGAGCGGAAGATGCAGCGCAGCTCGTAGTCGCGGGCAAGGTGCGTCATCGCACGCGGCGCGGAACGCAGCGCGACGAGGTGTTGATGCTTTAAGTGCTTCGCCGCACACGATGGCGGGACAGCATAACGCGCACGACGGGGGATAGGAGGAGAGCCTGTCTGCGCCTCTGGCACGTCACCTGGTAGAGGCAGTGGTGCAGGGATCTTGCAGCGACCATAGTTGTGCACGGGGTAGTAGCGCGACAACTCCGACAGCCACCAGAGCCGCCCGTGCCAGCAGTGGCTGATGGCAGCCACAACGGCTGGCAGACGGCGGTGTACAGATGATCCTGTCGCGGCAGTGGTGGTGGTGGTGGTTATGTTGCCTCCCCAGTCATCCAGTGTGGGTGGACGCCAGAACAGCTGCCTACCACCATCTTCTCTTCGCTCTTTCCCCGTAGCGCGTTTACTCAGCAGCGGCAACAGCATGGGATCGGCGCCGCGTAGCACCTCCACCGCCAAACGAGCGATGAAACCCGAGGTGCGATGTGCCGTGTCTGCCAAATCTTCTGCTGTGAGATACGTTCGCTGCGGATGCGCACGCTGCACACGGCGCAGCTGCTGGTTGAGGTAGACAAGCAGCTGGAAGTTGCGGAGGAAATGGTGGGCGACCGTCCACGTGGAAAAGGTGGTCGCGCTCACCTCGTGCGCCGTCGCTGGTGGCTCCAGCAGTGTTTGCTGTGGGTGCCGCAACCTGTGTGGCAAGTACACGGCGTCGAACTGCAGCCAGTGCGCCATCCGCAGCGCGTAGTCGGGAAAGCTCTGCAGGGACTCTCCATACACAGCGGCTGTGTGTAGCGGCAGCAGACGGGTAGGGACGACGCTCGCCTCTGCCGATACGCCGTGGCTGTGGTTGACAAAGAAAAAAGGCACCGCGCCGCCAACGTGGCTCAGCCAAGCATCGGTTGACAGCAGCAGAGCGCGATTCGCGCCGCCGTCACCGCTCGCACTTGCAGTCGGGTGGAGAACAGCACAAGTAAAGAGGTCGCTACGCGTCACGACCACCTCCGGTGCGTTTTCGCTACCAGGGATGACAACACGGCCCGCATCGACGTCCTCCAGCGCCACGTCCCAACTCACCCCATTCGCACTCTTGTAGTCCGTGGTGTTTATTGTACCCACGGCGGCTGCAGCAGTTGGCACCGGCACGCCACGAGCGCGGCGCAGTAGACGGGGATGCACGCACTGAAACACACACCCGCCGCAGCGGAAGGACGAAGCAGCCGCATTGACGTTCCTTTTCTCCGCCTCTGCACCTGTGCGCCTCTCAGCATTCTCCAGCAGTGCCAAGCGCGCAGCATCGACAACAAAGTCTGCGCCACTGTGCGAGATGTTCGGCATATCGCTACTACACACGTAGCTTCGAAAACCGCTATCTCGTGACGTCGCCGCCACTGTGATATCGACCTGTCTCTTCTCACCATTTCCACCGTCGTCGCCCTTTCCGCTCGCCACTCGTGCCGCACGCACCTCCAACCACGGCAGTGCGTGTCGCGGAGGGCTGACGCGACTGAGTGGACTGCGCTCCTCACAGGCGAGCCGTGCGGCATCGCCCTCGCCATCCACGAGATGCACGTCGGAGAGTCGGGACGCAGGGGCTACTCCAGCTCCCAGGACGGCGCGCAGGTGCGACAGCATGAAGGCAGTGCGGCTGGGAAAGGAAGGCGGGTGGCCCTCCACACCGCGGTTTTGCTCGTTCTGCAGGTGCAGCTGCGCGACGGCCTCGACGTGGTCGGCGTAGGAGGCGAGCAAGACCTCGTAGAGGGCCATGACGCCAGGGAAGCAAGAGGAGATGACAGCAGACACCACAGAGTGTACGCTACCCCACGCTGCTTGTCTTCGTTGAATAAGAGAGGTAGACGCGAATAGGACTTCTGCATCGCTGGCGTTTTGTGCCACGGTAGAGCATCCCGATGTCGCGGACAGGACGCTGCCACACGGTGCGGTGTGCGCAGACACGCAGAGGCCGCAGGAGAGATCCATTGTACGACGTGCGTGCTGCAGATCGTGTTGCACTCGTTGCTGCTCCTCCAGTGAAAAGTCATCCATATCACCCAACGCACTACCACCGGCGCAGTCGCAGGCAAGCCAGGGAACGCGCGCATTTCCGACAAGAGTCATCGCCCTTATCTGCTCACCGGAGTCAGCGCCAGCGTCAGGGCTCAGGTGAAGCACACGAAGAGCAAGGACAAGCAGCATGTCCACACCCAACGTTAATAGTAAAACAATGGCAAGGGTCACGAGACAGTGACGCAGCAGACGCAGTCGTGCTCGACGGCAGACACGCCGCCGTGAGTCGTGGCTCGATATTGCTGGCAGTGATCGTTTGTGTGGGGCAGGGGCGGATCGCCTCGCTTTGAAGCTCAGTAGGAAGGAGAGAGAGCGGCGGCATACTCGAATGCCATTACCGCACGATTGACGGGCGAAGTGCCACACAGCACGCGCCGCTATCCTTGCTGCATGCAGACACCCGCGTCGCGGAGCAGGTGTGGGCAGAAGAGCGGGAGAGGGGTCAGCGACGCGCACCGCAGGCAGGAAGACCGCCGCCGCCGCGTGGGTGGCAGCGTCCTCTGCTGCTGCGGGAGCGGCAAGTTCGTCTTCGTCTGTGTGGGTGGCAGGGAGAGGCGGCAGCTGGCTGTGAGGGTCAACGCTGCTGTCGTGTGAAACGGCACCACACCGCTTTCCCAAGCGCTGCTTCATCTACGCGTGTGTCTGTGTGGGTGTGGTGCTTCGTGTGATGCAGCTCTCTGCGTGCGATTTTTGTTTCTCCTCCCTGCTGGTCTGACGTTGCAGAACCGTTTAGAAGAGCGGAGGAGAGCTGAAAGAAGTATGCGCGCAAGATAGTTAGAAAGATGAAGTGGCGCAGATGGAGGGTAAGAGAGCAACTTATGAAAGGAATAATAATAGAAAGCAGAGGGAAAAATCTCAGTCGACTCCGCTATGTAACGCAAGATGAGAAGGAGGGGAAGAAGAAGAAGAGAAAGTGAGTAAACAAATGATGTCCTTAATTAACGGATCATCAGAAGAGGGCCAATCTGTTTCAGCGATTGCCCAGAGACAGTTCATTATTTTCTTTTATTCATTGCTAGTTTTTCTTTTCTCAGCTGTATGCCATATCAATCTATCAAAAAAAAACTCACAATCTACATACTCACGAATGGGAGGTTTGCCTCAGACTCATCATATTGGGCTTTTCCACCTCGAGGGGTTGGAAAAGGGGTGGGATGGTGGGAAAACGAGAAGAAACGGACCCGATAGCGGAGACCGACTGAGGGGGGAGAAAAGGGAGAGAGAGATTAGAAAGGGTTTAAATACAACATACGCTCATCTCTCATCCATTTTTCCTATCACAGGTTCTCAAAAAAAAAATAGAGAGCAGAGAGAGAAATGAACAAAGTGATGCACAGCACAACCTACGGAAGCACTCGTGAGTGCAACCCCACGCACTGCAATCCACTTCAAAGCACCCCTACGTCTAATAGTCACATAAGTGGCGTCGACACCCAGAAAAAAAAATCCAGCATTGACAGCTTTGCACCTCGTATTACGATATCTTTTTTTTTTCTTTCATTGAGTAACGAGTCAAGGCGAGTTTTCTTCAGCCCACGGCGATCCTTCCTGAATAGGAAAAGACCACCAGTAAGTAGACGAAAAGAGCATCAACAGATGAAAGGAAGAGAGAGAAAGAAAAAGAGAGACGAAGGGCAGCAGCTAGCAGTCTTCTTTCTTTTACTTTCTTTCCTTTTTTCCTGATTAATGCCACACCTTAGCGGTGTGCCCGCTGACGACGCAGCAGCTCATTCCACACAACACCGCCCATCACTCCCGCCAGCCCAACGGCGTGCACGACGGTAAAGCGGCGGCCATACAGCACAAAGCTCAAGAGAATCGTGAGCGTCTTGCGCAAACTCGTCACAATCACCGCCATCACGCCGGTGTAGGTGGCCACGATAGAAAGAAGACACAGCGTCCCGATGAGGCTGGTCACAGAGGCTGCAACGATGAGGACCATGAAAGTCAGGACCGGAAAGGGTTGTGGGGTGTCTGATGTAGTCGTAGTGCCTGCAGCAGGTTGGAGGGACGAAGTCGGCGCACCGTCTTCTTGGCTGAACAACCACGGCAGGAGCAGCCCAGCGCCGTAGAGCACCGTGGCGATGCTGTTCAGCATCAGCAGCACCTCCTGCGATGCGGCAGGGATGCGCTGTGGCGGAAGAGAAGAAGGAGAAGATGATGACGTGGGAGAGGAGGCGAACCGCACCTCCACAGCAGCGGTGAGTGCAGCCTCTTCCGGCTCCGCGACACGTTGACGCGCAGGCGGGTCGGGCAGCGTGGAAGGATGCAGCCCAGCGGGCACACGACCGACCGGCGCTTTCCCAACGTCGACGTCCGCCTCCGTCAGCCACCGCGCTCGCTCCGGCGACCCTCCATCAACGCCATGCGGAAAACCAGACGGGGATGCAGTGGGTGATGCAGCAGTGGGAGCCGTAGCAGCCGCTGCTGTACAGTCGCGTGGTAACGCTGATCCTGCTTCCCCTACTTGCTCCATCCCCCCATTCTCAAAACTGCCATTCCTTCGTAGTGTCCTGCTGCCCCTCTTGCAGTGCTGCGCGGGCGCTGCGGACGACACCTCCCCTGTTGTTTGGAAGCAATAGATCTCCTCCAGCATGTAAATAACGGTGTCGATCAGGTTCGACAGGAGCACACCGGCCACGCCGACCACCGCCACGATAGACAGCGTGTGCGCGTCAGCGAGGGCGGACCAAGCCGTGTCTACAACTCCACCGAACGCCACAGCAGCGGTGGTGAGAGGGGAGAAAAAGAAGCAGTGTTGTGCTGCGGCGGTGCTGCATCGGTTGTAGAAACGTTCGTGACGCCGCCTAAAGGAAGATCGACAATGCTGCCAGCAGCAACACCAACAGCGCCAGCGGCAGGTGTCACTGCCAGCCCCTCCACACGCGAGGCGTAGGTAAAGAGGATGAGCCCCAGCACAATCACCGTACAGGCCTGCAGCTCGCCGTCACGCAAGGCCGCACGTGCATGCGGCGCGGCAGCGCGAAGAAGACTCGTGGCGCCTCGTCGGCTGCAGACACTTTTCCCTACAGCAGCTCGCACACTACGCAGTGCCGCAGCGAAGGGATAAGCAGCGGTGTCGCACGCACTGACGCGGCTGACAGAGTTGGTGGTGGAGTTGCCGGCAGTCGCGCAACGAGCAGAGCAGGGGCGTGAGGACGGTAAACACACCTGCACGCTGTTCCCCTGGCGTTCCAGTAGTCTGACGATTGCGACTCGTCGCGCCTCGGTGAACAAGGCTCTCTGCGGAGCTGTGTCGCTGCGGGTGGTTGTCCGGATACGGTTGCAGCAACAGTGGCACCGAAACTCGCACCAACTCCTCCGCTGTTGTTGTCGGAGAGGCAAGGGAGGCAGCGCTAGCCGCACTTCCATGCCGCGGTGCAGGACGAGCAGCGTGTGCGTACGCCTCAGCGGTGGTGTGGTGGAGCGAGACCACACGCGGCACACGCGCGTTGCCAACATCTCGTTCACCGTCAACAGCAAGCACGGCATCACATCGGCTACTGTGAACGGCATTTTCCTTTGCTCTGCCGGAACCTCCGTCGTCTTCGTCTCCCTCGTCCACCTCTTTTTTGGTGCTCGCGTCGCTCCTCGTCGTGCGGCTCGCCTCGCCTACCCACCACCGCCGCACCACCACCATACACAGCAGCTTACTCGACTTGAAGATCACCTGCATCGGGTAGCTCAACAAGAGGGAGCTGCGATTCGTGAGGTAGAGACTGCAGGACATGAGCATCGCAATGCACACATACCACCGCAGCTCCACCGTGGAAGGGTGGAAGATGTGGGAGAGCGTGGCACATTTTCGGCGGAAGAAAGTCCAGACACCGCGCTGAAGCTTAGAAGCGGAGATGGCAAGCGTTACAGACGGCACTGCATCACACATTCTGACATCGCCGTCCCGCCTCAGCATCCACCTCCATGTCATCTGAGCCGCCACCAACACCGTCGTGCAGAGCGTCTCACCAAAAGAGAGCAGCAGCACGTTGGAGAACCCCGGAAGGTGGAAGATGCTTTCCTGAAAGACGGAGGTCAGCACGTGGAAGATGAGAACGCCGGACGTCAGGGCACAGAGGTGCTGCGTGCTGGCGATCACAGGCGACGCGGCCGGCACGGCGTCAACGTGAGCAGGAGTGGCATCGGATTTATCCTCTCGTCGCTCTCGAGTGCCATGTACGGGCATCACAGAGAAGCGCGCAAGAATCCAAAGCTGTTTTACGGAGAGGGAAGGAACAAACGAGAAGCGAAGCGAGTTGCAGTACGAATGATAATGACAAATACAGATGTAAAGATTATCAAATTAGATATGTCCGTCTTCAATATTGAGGAAGTTGTGTGAAGTCAGATGAAGCAACGTGGAGAAAGGAGAAAAGCTGCATGAGCCGCAGAGAATAAAAGGGTAGCGGCAATGATGATCGTCCAAAAAAAAAAATGCTGTTAAAAGCCTCGCTCTCTCTTTTTCTAGTCTGCTCTGTGAGTATGTGCGTTGACTGCGGCAGTGGTGCTCAACATCACTGTGCTCCACACCGTACTGATTCAGTCTACTCTTCTTTTGTGCTTCCCTCTTTCCCTCACTCTCTTCTGTGTGGAAGAGAGAAGCAAGAAAACAGGGCAAAGGAGGCACGTGGAAGTAGAAAGTGGGTAAGTGCGTGCGCCGATTAAAAGCGAAGGAGACGCCTGCAGATATACATAAGTTGAAGTGGATGGAGGAACTATTGCCCAGACACCACAGTCTTTTTTTGCTTCTCTCTCACCTCGACGTACACCTTAGACCGTCGCACGCACATGCACAATACACACAGTGGCACACCAACGCCGTGCCATCGTAGTTGTCTTAAACACACCCCTGTCTCCTCTCTTCATTTGGGCATTCTCTATCTCTCTCTTTCTTTATGAATACTCCGTACCGACATCGAAGGCATTAAAGGTAATTCTGTGGAAACAAAGAAAAAATAAAATTCGCAATCACTTTCTCCATAAGAAGACGAGATCAAAACTCTGTCTCTCCATCTTTCTCTCTCTCTCTCCACTACGTCTCGTAGAGTAGGCGCCTCCCCAGGTTGCGCATCCGCAGCGACGACTCGAGAGCGCGGCGAAGATCTTCGTGCTCCATCCCAACAATCTCCATCGCCCGCAGTACCCGCGTCACGTCCTCCTCGCCGAGCGAGTCACTCAGCTGACCCGCACGAGTGCCAAGCGTGACGTAGAACAAATGCCACGGCGAGGTGGGCGTGTCGGCGGCGGTGGCACCGTCCTGCTGCGTCTCTGAAGCCTTTTCATCAGAGGAGAACGCAGAAGAGGGCCTTCCTGTGTGCTGAGGGGCTTCGTTTTGCATTCGCTCTTCTCCAAAATTATTCTGCTGCTCCTCCTGCTTCACCCGTGCGGTGGCCGAGGCGGGAGTTGACATTTGCTTTCGTGGTTTCACCCGCGCCGTCGCGAGACCGATCAGAGGCAGCAGCGGTGGCAGCAGCAGCAACAGTCGACGCACTCCGCACTCGTATCGGCGTCGCTGCAGGTCCACGGCGCTCACCACGACCGGCACCACCCTTCTGCACGGCCTCAGACCCTCCCTCCACACTTCCTTCCCATCGCTGCAGCGTGGCGTAGGCGAGCAGCACGCAGCTGATCTCATGCCCACTCAGCAGCTCAACCTGCTCCCGGCAGAGCGGGGCGGCGCGAGCCATGAAGGTGGCCGTCTGCGCCGAGAAGACCTCAAAGTAAAGAATAGCGGTGCAGAGAAGCGCAACATCGCGGACGGCATCGCGATCGGGACGGCGCAGCAGCTGCAGCATCGCAGCCTCCACCACCGCCGCGTCTCCGGCCTCTCCGCTCCCCTTACCACGTGTCGTAGCGGAGGCAAGCAGATGGCGAAGGAAGGCCGTCACGAAGCGCTGACCGAGGTGATACGGGATGCGCAGTGCCGTGCGGTCCCCACCGAGGGCACCAACTAGATGAGGTCGAGAGCGCCGCTGCTGCTGCTGCTGCTGCTGCTCGCTCTGTGGACCTGCATGCGGCAAACGCTCATCGCCACCGCTGTCCCCGGGTCGAGTCGAAGAGCCTCTCCTCAGCGCGGTCTTCTCCACGCCTCGCGGTGGCGTCTCAAAGTAAGAGAACGGCGACACAACCACCGAAAAAGATTGGGACGACGCCGGCATCGAGGAGGACGCGGTAGGGGCGGCTGCATTGGCGCTACGTGTCGCGTAGAGTGCGGCACGTATGACGTCCATTGCCTGGCCCATCGACAACACTGCTGACATCTCCGACGACGCACCAGACGAGGAGGAAGAACATCGATCAGCAGCATTCGCGCTGTGGTGCTCTTCGTAACAATGGCACCACCACCGCACACACCACTCATCCAGCGGCATCCGTGCTGCGGTGGCGCCAGTGGCCACGCAGTCAAGCTGGAAGCGGAGCTGCGGCGCTGCGGCGCCATACTCTTGTACGAGCAACGCGGGGTCGTATATGGGGACACCGGGTGCCTCCTCAGCGGGGATGCAGAGGACGGCGTAGAACATCTGAAAAAGCTCATCTCGCGACAGCCTTGTTGGCGCTGCGGTAGAGGGGTTTGTTGTGGACAGCCCTGACGCAGCCGTCACCACGCCATCCCCCAGCACACGCAGCACCTCTCGTATCCCATACGCGCAGTTCGCAGAGCGCACGTACGACTGCACGACGGAGCGTGGCAGGGAGGCCTGCCGGCCAATGGCATAAAAGAGCTCTGTGACGTGCAGCAGGCGCCAGAGCAGCCGAAGGTGTAGCAGCGGCAGTGGCGGTGATGAGGACGATGAAGATGAAGATGGTCCACGTGGTTCTGTGCTGCCGCGTGTGCTGCGCCGCAGACGGTAGTCACGCATCCCATCAAAGTGGGCAGGCGTGAGCTGATGCAGCGTGCGCTGAATCTGCCCGGCGTACTCGAAGCAGCGTCCCTCCACGACATCCACATCCCCGGCAGCGCCTCCCGCAGCCTCCTCTGACTGCCCGCGCCGGCGTCGCTGCCGACTCCAGTGGAACATCGCCCCCTCCACGTTTTTGAGCAGCTGGTAGGCGTGCAGCACGTCCCGCTCGTAAATATGACGGTGCCGCTCCGACAGCTGCCGCGTTGTGTGGCGACGGGCCTGCTCGATTGCATTATGCCGGCGTAGCTCCTCGTTGTGCGGGGAAGAGGCACGTGGATTTTGCTGTCCACTCGAAGGCTGCTTACCTGCTTGTGCGGATGCAGCTGACGAAGAGGGCGACGGCGGCGGTGTGGGTGGGCCAACGCGCCACTCCCGCAGCACCGCGTCATCCATTGCACCAGCGTCAGAGAGGAGATGTGCGCTGCCGTCGCTGACAACGGAGAGGCGCTCCGCATCGACCAGCGCCTGCTGTGGGACATGCCCTGTGGTGTATGCATCGTTACTATCCACTAGCAGCAGCAGCAGCAGTAAGAGTGCTCACGTAGGGGCTGTTCTGTTGGCGCAAAAAAGCATGGAAAGCTGCGGCGGCCGGCGATGCATCCGCGCGTAGAGGCAGGTCGCCTTGTTTGCCTCTTGGATGTTGCTGAGAGGAGACGCCACGGCTGCCACGTCGTGCCCTTTCCTGCCGCCCTGTTGCACTGTTGCGAAGAGCTCGATGAGCCGCTGCACCACGTGAGAGTGGAGAAGACGACGCGGCAGTAGTGAGACAACGGGTGGAAGACAGCAGAGAGGGCAACGCTGCAGCAGCGGTCGTTGCTCTTGTTGTTGCCGCACTGTCGCCAAACGTGGCAAGACGCCTGACACCACCTGAGCACAACTTTTGCATTTGGGATATTATTTACAACGATCCTGTTGCCGTTGTACTTCACGTTTCGTTGTTGTTGTTGCACGTAGAGTTGTGCACTAACAACGTCACACAGCTGTGCGCTTTAACCGCGCGGCGCTGCGTATTCACTGCTGAAGGTGAGAGAGCGAGGGAGGGAACGACGATGAAAGAGAGAGAGAGAGAGAGGGATGGCGACACGATGACGATGAATACGGCAGGGAAGACCAACCAGAGCAACAGGTGTGAATGTGTGTATTTCTGAAACCTTTTTGACGGCGCAGTGATGACCATTACAAACTCCGCTGCTGGGTCGAAGTCGACGTCTTGCAGCTGCCGTACCACAACGCGCACCAAAGAAGCAATTGCAGCTCCTTATAAAAATGGACTTTCCTGGAAGGCACGCAAACTTTTCTCCAATTCAGTCCGCAAGATGCCCCATGCAGCGTGAAGCCGGACTGGCAGAGGAGCATGAGTGCTGATCTGCACCTGAACAGGCACCTAGAGAGAGAACAAGAAAAAAAAGGAGTTCGTGCTACCTTACTACACCTTCGTTCTTCTTTTTCTCCTCACGTCGCCACGTCTGCACAGCACAACTCATCATCTATGTTTTCCTGTTTTAATGAATCATAAATTTGTTTGTTGTAGAGGGGTACGAGTGGGGCTCTGAAGGGAAAGCAAGGATGACGCCCAACGCGCGCATCGAGGCAAAAAAAAAAAAACATTCAACAACATGCAACGACATGCAACGACATGCAACCCGCGCCAAACGAAAACGGCAAAAATATATATATATATCAAATCTTAATTTTTTTTTGCAAGAAAGGAAGTTGCTACAGCGGCGCCTCTCCCTCCGACATGTACCTTCAACATAAGAAAGCCTAAAAAACAGCAAAAGGATTTACGCGAGGAGAGGACTTAGAGAACACAGCAGCATCCGCCCTCCTCTCCTCTCCTCAAAGACAAAGGGGGGAGAAAAAAGAAAAAAGAGACACACCGGCACACGCTGAGAAAACCCACACAGACATGTAGAAAAGAAAAAGAGAAAGAGGGGGAGGCAGAGAGCAACGCAAAACACATAGCGACGCACAACGGCGACGCGGTGACGTTCTTACACACATAGGCAGCGAAGGCGGTGAGAAAGAGAACAATACCGCAAGACAGGAATCCAAAAAGAAAAAAGAAAGGCGAGACTCAGCGTCGTGCAACGGATGAACAGGTGTAAAAAGAAGAAGAGAACGCGCGCATCTTGGACACTGAGTATCTCTCTCTCTCCCTCCCTCTCTTCCGCACATGCACACAAACACACATACACTCCCTCTCAAGTAACGATTAACTCCGCGCCACCGGGTACTGCTCCTGTGGGTCCTTCGCCAGGGCCTCCCGCACCGGCGCGAAGAAGGGGTGCTGCATCGCCTCGTGGGCAAGAATGCGATCCTGGTGGTCGAACTGCAACATCCGATCCAGCAAGTCCAGCGCCGTCGCGTCGCACCACGACTCCTGCACCGAGTCCTTCTTAATGTAGCGCCGCCAGTCAACGTGGTCGTCGGGCAGCGACCGCAGGTTCGACTCCACCACGCGCGAGATGCGGCACTGGTACTTATCCAGGTAGCGGTACAGCGCCTTCTTGCCAAACACGGCAACAATCTGCAGGAGCTGGTCCTCGTTGTTGGCCCCGACGAAGAAGGGATCGTTGCGGAAGAGCATGCCCGCCAGCACGCAGCCCAGACACCAAATGTCCAGTGAGTAGTCGTAGTGGCGGTAGCCGACAAGCAGCTCGGGCCCTTTGTAATGACGCGTGGCCACACCACAGTTCAGTGCCTGCCCATGGATGTAGTACTCGCCAAGGCCCCAGTCAATCACGCGCAGAATCTTGCGCTCGTGGTCGATCATCACGTTGTACGGCTTAATATCGCGGTGGAAGATGCCACGCCGGTGCGCAAAGTCCAGCGAGCGCAGGATCTCGTACAGGTAGTACCGCATGTCGAAGTTGCTGAGCTTGTTCGTGTAGAGGAGGTTGCGCAGCGTGGTCGGGTTGTGCACGTACTCGGTGACGAGCACGACGGTCTGTGAGTCGTCGTCGCGCAGCACATCGAGCAGCCGTACCACGTTAGGGCCTCCGCAAAGGTTTCGCAGGATGCTAATCTCGCGCAGAATCTTCTGATAGCGCACCGGCTTCAACAGCTTCAGCACGCAGAGGCAGCCGTTGTTGCGGTTGCGTCCGCGGAACACCTCCGAGTACTTGCCGCGTCCAATTTTCTGCAGAAGCTCGTAGGGGGCCAGATTCTTGTTAAAGTCCACAACAGTATTCTTGTAGTCCCAATATTCTACACCGCGCTGGCGGTAGACGTACCAGAAGGGGTGCTCGAACTCCTCCGGCTTCGTTTTTTTCGTGCGCGACTCCTCAACGTGGGCGGTGGCCGCACCGTTCGGCGGTGCCTGTCCAGCGGACTGCGCCTCAGACATCTTTTTTTTTTCTTTGCTTTGCCCGAAGGTGATGTGGTCTGTGGGGAGATGGTCGCTCGGTGTGTGTATTTGTGTGTGTCAATGTGGATGTAGGAAGAGTGGTGGACGTTCAGGGGAGGGAGGCGTCTCTCTTAGATACCTCTCTCGCCTTCTGCCCTACAGGTGGTAAGCAGAGAACCGAAATCTAAAGCAAGCACCGAAGACAAAAAAAAAAAATCCAACGAAATTGAGGCGAGAAACAGCCGCGAGTACTCGAGGGGAAGAAGAGGAGGGCCTTCACCAAAAAAAAAAAGAAAGAAGCGAGCCACAACTACCCTCAACACGGTTGCTAAATAGTGCGAGAGACTTGGGAAATGGACACACCTCCACACGATTTCCGTGCTGCTAAAGAGAAGAGGGAATGGAAGAGGAGTGTGAAGTGTTAACGGTGGTTTAGTCGTGGCAAACAAGAGAGATGGATCGTGTTTGTTGATTCAGTCGCAGCAAGAGAGGACAAGAGGAAGAAGTGCAGGAGAGAAGAAGGATTTATAGTTGTTTACGTGGATTGAGGAAAGGCTGTGGGCTCGCTTATTACGAGAGAGAGAAGCAGCGAAGGTGCTGCGTTTGGGGCAGCTTCTTCGCTACTCTTCTCTCTCGTTTTGCTGTTGTTGTTATTGTAGCCTTGGAAAAACCCCTTCACGTGGCACATCCTTTTTTTTTCCAGAACAGCGGAAGACGAACAGCGCTTTCCCGAAAGAAAAACTGAATTTGAAGTGGCCGCTAAAGACCATCCACAATGCATCAAGGCCGTTGCACAGCGTGGCAGTGAGCAGGTTTACTACACGCAAAGCCACAGGCGATTGGGTGCAGGCAGTGGCCATTGGCCACTCTTCGCCGCGTATTGCTCGCGCCTCTTTGGAGGTCCTTTGCTGCTTGCCCCAACTGTACATCACGTATATTTTTTTTTTTCAATAAAATGCTTCGCGTAATAAACGTCCGTCACCAACACGCAGATAAACATCAGCACCAACACAACTGAAAAAGCGAAAGCATGCGCCGGGAGTCGGGCTGGAAGTAGCGAGTAACTATAGTTGAGAAAGGAGAGAGAGAGAGAGAAAGGCGAGAGAGAAGGTCACCAACGACACAACAAAACACACAACAAAGCGCAAAGGGGAAAATACATAAATAATTAAAAAATAAAAATTGCGTTTCTGACCCCTCTCGAGAAAGGAGTGGAGCTACAGCACGCAATTGGAAAAAAAAACGCACAAGATGAGGAGCCTGCTTTCTGGAAGCCGCAGTGCTCGCAAGACCCTCTCCTCTGAACCTTACCCTTTCTACTCTCTCTCTCTCCCCTCTCTATCTTAAGCACCATCCTTCTTCGCGGCTCCGCCCTTCGCTGGCGCCGGTCCCTTCTTCTTCCCCTCCGCCTCCTCCTCCGCACTCCCGCCGCTGCCGCCCTTCTTCTTCTTGTCCCCGTCCTTCTCCTCCTTCCCCTTGTGCTTCGAGATGTTCTCCTCCACCAAGGCGTCAAACTTGCCATTCACCTTGTCAAAGAGCGCCGTCACCAGCGTGTTGTAACACTCCAGCGCGGTCAGGGTGTCCTGGTAGAGCGTCGTCGGGGCCTGGTCAGCCACCGCAGCAGCATCCGCCGCGTTCTCGTAAAATTCGTCCCCTTCCCCGTCCTTGCCTGACTTGGAAGTCTCTGCCGTCTCGTCTTCGAAGACGATCAGGCAGCGGTGCTGCTGGTCAACAATGCCACGCAGCTTGCGGTCGAGAATGAGCTGCGAGAGCTTCTGCTCCACCTTCATCGCCTCCAGCTGCAGCAGTTCGCTGATGTAGTCGATCTGCACGCGGTTGTAGGGCGAGACCACCTTCAGCAAGTGGCGCTCCAGCAGCGTGTTGTACATGTCATTCACCTGACGACGCACCACCTCGTCCGCCAGCAGTTCCGTGTCGCTGCTGGCACCTCCAGCAGCCTCGCCATCTGCACGCGCCTTGCCCAGGATGGCGTTAAACATGTGCGTGTCCTGCTTGCTGTAGGCAGCCGCAATGCCACGCAGCGCGTCCATGTCGTAGCCCTTGTACTCCAGCACGTTCTTTGAGGACAGCAGCGTCGTCAGCTCATCCGGATTGTCGGTGGAGATCTTAGCGAGGATCATGTAGCGCAGCGCACGGCGGGCCTGACGGGCCTGATCACCCAGCTGGTGGAAGCCCTCGAAAGCCTCGTAGAGGTAGGAGTAGGCCGTCTTGGCGTCCTTTTTCCTCGGCGTGCAGAATGCCAGACTGCAGGTCAATCTCAGCCTGAGAGAGCGGGGGGCAGTAGATGCTGTTCGCCGTCGTCCGCGCCGACACGAGCGCTGCGCGGGCCTTCTGAATATCCCGCACGGCGTAGAAGAGCTTGCTCTCGAGCAGGTAGATGTCCAGCAGCAGCGTGCGGTCGTCGAGGCGGCGCACCTCCTTCAGCAGCGCGCTGAGAGAGGAGAGGGCGTCGTTTTTGCGATTCTCCGCAAAGAGAACCTCCACGTAGCGCAGTTGCAGGCGGTGGCGCAGAAATGTACGCTTCTCCTGACGTGCCCACTCCACCGTGGAGAGGCACACCGTCTCCTGCTCCTGCAGCGGCACGCCGCACTGGACAATGTGCTCGAAGAGCTTCCGCACCATCTTCGTCGTCTTGGCCTTGGGCAGGAGCTGAAAGAAGGGCCGGACATCGGTCAAGAGTTGGATGGCAGCTGCACCATCGCGCGTCGCCGTCAGCAGCTCGGCCAGACGGTAGACCGCCTGCTCCTTTGCACGGACGGAGTCGACGTCGTCGGCGGTCACGTTCGCCGTGACAATCGCCTGCAGTAAGGGGCGTGCGGTGGCGCGGTCGCCCTTGGCGTAGTAGTCCTCGGCCACATCGAGCGTGTGAGCGCAGTCGTCGATCAGGCCTGACGGCGACATGACGTCCAACACGGCACGATAGGAGTGGTGGAGAGAGAGAGAGTAGTGCTCGAGACAGAAAGGAAAAGACGCGTGATGGTTGTCGCTGCCGCCTTTCCTTCTCGGATTGCTCCGCCTCTGTGTATAAGGGTAAAGGAGGGAGTGCCTGTATGTGTCCTAAGGAGGAGAAAATAAACACAGAGCTGACGATGAATGCTGCTCTGCTTTCAAAGAACAACGCAGAAAATGTTCGTGTGTACGTGTGTGCGTGCTCTGCTCTACTACTTCTCTCCAGCGCTTTTTGTTGTTGTTGTTCTTTTTGCTCTTCTTAGCAAAACAAAAAGAGAGAAGATGTAAATAAGATGAGCGAGTCAAAAAAGATCAAAAACTTTGCCGAGAACGAAACGGAGGAGCGAGAGCGAAAGAGAGAGAGAATGTGTTTGTATGTCGAAAAATTGTTCAACGCACGTCCCGAAACAGGAGAGAAAGCTTGCGAAAAGGGTTGTAATACTCGTGTTGCCGCACATCGCTACTTCATGCGAACACACACACACACATACACACATGCTTTTTTTTCTTCCCTTATCGCTTCTTTTGGAGGATAGATCAAGAAAACGACGCGCTGAGCGAGACGTCCCACACAGCTCTTCAACACCGGCAAGAAAAAAAAACTTTGACCTTCGCGCGGTCTCTAAAGAAGCAGACGCCATTCACGTCCTTTCTGTTGTTTGCTCTCTCTCTCTCTCTTTACCAGAGATGGTCTTTTGCTTGGTTTCTCATTATCTTATATATTTTAACGGTTGCTTTCGTTGCCGTGCAGGGCATCACAGCAGGCACACACAGCTACCATTGCACAAGCCTTATTTTTAAACTGCCCCCGCACCACTCTGGCACCGCGCCATGACACACACATACACACACGCGCGCAACGTGCCGAAAAAAAAGAGAGGGAAGAGAAGGGAAGAAGGTCGCACACGTCACGCAGTGGGTTCCACCCGCACCTTCTTCGCCGCCGCCCCGCCCTCCCCTCCCTCCACAGAGGCCAGGTACGGCGCCTGTAGGGGCGGCTGCACCGGCTCCAGCACCGCCCGCCCCGCCGCACGGTCGTAGCACATATCCGCATCAAAACCAGAAAGGTCCCCGCACGAGAGAAAAGGCGCAAGAACTGTGTCGGGCTCCAGCGTGCACGCCGTCCGCGTCGCAGCAGAGGCCGGGACAGCAACGCCGTCAGAGGCGAGGACGGCGTAGCGGTACACCGGTGCCTCGGGCGTGAAGCCGCTCGCACGCAGCGACGCAGCACCACCGCTGCCCCTCTCTTTCCCCTCCTCCTCGTTCTCCACTGTGTGCGGCGGCGCCGCAGCGTCTCGGGAAGCGCGGCACGTAGCCGGGTGGGAGCCGGAAGCCCTGGCACAGCAGGAAGCTTTCCATCGACGCATTTCGCGACGACTTGGGCTTCACCACACGCACCTCGTTGAAGAACACTTCACTCTTTGCGACGAGGAAAGGCGTGTTGGGCCCACGGAACATTTTGGTCACGAAGCAGCCACCTGGGCGGAGAATGAACGTGGTGATGTGCAGCGCAGCGAGGAGGAGGTGGTGCTGCAGGTACTCATCCAGCTCGTGCATCCCTGTCACGTCTGGCGCGCCGTCGCAGATCACGATGTCGGCCTTGCGCGGCGACGGAGAAGCGGAAGCACCAGCAGCAGCAGCAGAGTGTGAAGCCGCCTTGCCTGACGCCGTTGATGCCTCTCCCTCTGGCGCGTTGAGGAGACGAATGATTTCATTCGCGGTGGCCTCGCTGGTGATGTCGCCTTGCAGAATCTGCACGCCCTCGATTGGCGCCATCTCTTGCAGGTCTACCGCCACCACACGCGGCGGCGGGAGCAGCGACGACGACGCGGACGCAGATGCAGACGTGCTTGCTGTAACCGTTTTAAAGTGGTTGGCAAGCACCTGCGACCAGCTGCCGGGTGCGGCGCAAAGATCGACAGCACCGGTCCGGATCTCCGCCGCGTCGAGGATGTTGAACTCCTCGTGGATCTGGAGCAGCTTGTAGGCGCTGCGGGCCCGGTAGCCCTCCTCCTTTGCCTTGCGGTAGTAGATGTCCCGCTTATCCTTCGAGGCACGCCCCATCCTTGGAATGGCCTACACGTCGGAGTTTGTATGTGTGTTAGTGTCTGTCTTTGTAGTGTACTCTCTCTCTCTGGGGGAGGGAGACAACTAATTTGGTGGAGCTGTAGTGCTAAAGAAAATTAAGCGAAACAGGAGGAATTGGGAAGAACAAAGAGGAACACTTAAATTGAAAAAGCAGAGAAGATGTCGCGATTGGCACAGCTGATAAAGCTAGCCTGCAGCTGCCAAGTCAGGCTGTATTTTACCCAAGCAGACTGCGCTGCTTTATTGTGGATTGTTATTTTGAGCTGTGCAAGGAAGAGTCGATTTATAGAGCTCGATCACGTTACTATCCCTCTCTCTCTCTTTCTCTTCCACCACGTTGCCCCATATCGATCACAGAAGGTGCGCCGAAAAGAAGAGAGGAGATCACATCCGCGCGGAAAGAAGCCTCACTGGGAAGCGACGCACGCGCTGTGACTCTGACAACTCCCTTCAAAAAAAAAAATACAATGTGTGGCGAAACTCGTCGCCTTCAACCCCATAGTAGTGTTGCTTTCTCTTTTTCTTATATTGCCGGCCTCAGAGGCACGCTCATCTCTTTCATGCTTTCTTTTCAGCTTAGCCTGGTCTCACCTCGAGAAGCTTCGCAGATTTCAGTTTTTAAATAATTAAAATACCCCCAAGAGTATGGGACGAGGAAATAAGCGTGTGTGTATTGGTGTCTTTTGAAAAGGGAACTACTGCGCGCCACAAAAGAAAAAAAGTGACACATCTACTTTAGCATTAAGACAACTATGGCGCGTGGGGAAAATGGTTGTTCTGCCCTTTTCCACGCACGTCATCTTCTCCCCCGGCAGCCTTCAAACCTCAACAGGCGCAGACGCAGCACCACAAAAAAAAACAGAGGAAAACAAAATCAAGTTTCAACCACCCTTCCAATGGTGCTTCTGCACCTCCTGCCGCACCCGCTCCTCGTACTCCTTCACGTCACGCATGTAGACCTTGTAGGGCTCCTCCTGCGCCGGGTCCTTGATGTTCGGGTGGTCCAGCAGCTCCTGAATCGCCAGCAGAATCTGCTTGATGGTGATGTTCGGCCGCCAGTCCTTCTCCTCATTAAGGATGGAGAGACACACTGTCCCGCTTGGGTAGACGTTTGGGTGGAAGAGCACCGGCACGAAAACACACTTGGGTGGTTTTGTGGGGTAGTCCTCCGTGAAGTGGAGGCGGAGGCGGTACTCGCCGCCCTCCCACGGCGTGCCGGGCTTGCCGGGAATCCCAGCCTCCCAGTGCAGGAGGTCGAGCCCAACTCCCGCCACCGCAGCCGGCGACGTCGGCGCCGACGAGGACGCCGCAGAGGCCGACCCGTTTGTGCCGTTTGCTGTCGCCGCCGTCGCGAGGGGCAGTCGCTGCTGCGTGCTGCCGCTGCGGTCGTGCTTCTGGCCCGCGGTGGCCGGCGGCGCTGCGACTTCCATCGGCTTCGCCCAGAAGCCGAAGGGGCGGTCTTTGCGCCACGACTTGCGCTCCTCACGGAGGCGTGACTGGGCGAGCGACAAGCCAGACATGGCGAGCTGAACTGTCGAACAAAAAAGCAGACGTGCGAGATGAGGAAAGCCGCGAAAGTGTGCTGGAGATTATTACTTTTTGCGATTGAGTGCGGTGCCTCGTGGTCTCCTTTATGTATAAAATGTACCGGTGTCTGTGGGTTCTGTGAGGTGCAGAAAGGGAGGTCTATGCGATGAGCGACGAGTGAGAGGAAGAGAGCGTGAGAGCGTGCAAGTTTCTCTTTCTCTTTATCTTTCTGTGAGTGGTTGTATACTCCTCTATTTTTTTCTTTTTCTTTTTGAGGGGAAAAGTTGACTGTCTTGGCACACGCACACACAGCAGCGAAACGCCAAAAACAGTGAGGGAAAAGAGAGAGAAGGCTTGGGTGCAGATCTGGCTGCTACCTCACAACTTTGCGCTGACAGAAAAGGGAAAAAGAGAAAACGAAGTAAAGTCGTTCGCAGTGGGTGTGTGTTAAAGGAGTGAGAGAGAAGTAAGGAAAGGCGGAGAAGGGGATGTGGCTAGCGACGGTGGAAGCATGGAAACTCAAAACGGGACGGAGTGCATTCCAGCACGATGAAACGGCACAGCGCCGATCTGCATTAGTCCGTGGCCCTCCACCACATCGTTGAAGAACACGCAAGCAACGCCGTCCTCGTCAACGCGCTACCGAGACCACCCACCTCCACTCATTCATCGTGTTCATTGCAAATGATTCTGTTCAGAGAAAAAAAAGGGGCAGTTATGTGAGGAACAACAACGCGCATTGCCGCGACACTCCATATTACAAGCACACCATCCCGCACACACATGCACGCTACAATGTCGTGCAAACACCTTCACACCGCACAACACGCAAAACCTAAAAATAGAAGTTAAGGAAAGCGCTACCAGGAAGAAGAAGAAGACGACAATAACGCTCCTCGCTACTCCTTACTTGACGACGCGAACGGAACCGAGGGGTGGAACCACCTGCACATACGGGTACGCATGCGAGCGGCGCGACGCCGTGTCAATGCTGCGGTTCATACGCAACGATCCCGCCACAAACAGCGTGGAGCCGAGCTGCACCCTCTGATGAAGCAGCGCGACAGGAACAAGGTCGCCCATGCACCGCACAACAATCAAATCTTCATCTGCCACTACCTCCTCCTCCTTCTCCTCGCCACCCTCGCTCGCGCTACACGGGCTGCCATTGTGAACCGCCACGACGTACTGCAGCACACGCATGCTCCCCACGAAACCCTCCTGTACATCGCGCACCTCGCCAACGAGAACAGTGTTCACCGCAGCGCGGACGTGCACGTGTGGGGCCTCTGCTCCGGCGAGGGCATCGCGCGCGCCGTCCGCGGTTGTTGCGGCGGCGTCCTCGTCCGCCTTCTCCGTGCTGCTCTCGCCCCCATCCTCAGTCGCCGTTGCGTCGGATGCAATAGCGGAGGAAGCGCTGCTTGACTTCTCACTCGTTGCCGCCGAGGACGAAGCCGCCGCGCGCCGTGCTGCTGCGGTGGCAATGCCGTTAGTGTTGGCACTACCCTCCTTTACCCGAACAGCCAGCTGAACCGCACGCAGCTCCCGTGCTGCTGCGTCTGTCGGCGACGCCTCCACCGCGTAGAGCCGCTGCCACTCTTCCTCCGTCACCTCACCACTGCTACTGCCGGTGTTGCCCTCCGCGTGGCACGACTCAATGTGGTTGTCCAGCGAGTCGAGTAGGCGAAATCGGGGGACGCGAGCCTCATACTGCCTCCACGCCGCCTCATCTGCCGGTGAAGCCGTGCAGGGTGCCGCTGGCGACGAGGAAGGAGGTAGGGATGCAGAAGCAGCACCAGCACCAGCACCAGCACCAGCAGCAGCTACTGCCGTTGAGGAGAGTCACGAGCTGCGGCAGTTCTTGCCGCTGACACAGCGGGCAGGCATAAGGGCGGGCAGCAAAGCGCTGCTGCCACGTCGACCACCGCTGCTCCGGTGTCGCGGTCGAGTCTGCCGCTGCCGTCCCCACCTCTCCCTCGCCCTTCTCTTTCTCCCCCTCGGCCTCCAAGTCCCGAAAAGGGTTCGCCGGCTCCTTCTCCTGCTCTATGAGAGCAGCATTCGGGCTGTCGCCGAACGGGTTCGGGTAGTGCCGCGACAGCTCCGTGATACTCAGCTCCTGCGCCGTGGGAGCGGCAGACGCCACGGCAGCCGCCGCATCGACATTGCCATCCTCGCCGAGGCGGGCAACCATGAGACGACGCGCAGCAACGGTGGCGGGTGTCACGTTCACTGTCCTGCGCTTGATTCCGGGAGCGGCACCTGCCGGCGTGGCCCGCGCGAGCGTCTTGCCAGCCAACTCCGCCTCGAGCTCTGCACGGTTGTCCGCCTTGCCTTCCACGAAGGAAGAACTGGGAATGAAGAAGCGGCCGTTGCAGCTGTCCACCGCCGTCGCCGGCACCGCCTCACCAGCAGCAGAGGAAGGTGAAATGGAGCTCTTGCCAGCCTTCTCGATGTCCTCGCGGTGCAGCGCCACGTCATCCCAGACGGAGGCCAACAGCTCGTCTACGAGGTGCTCCTCTGGCAGGTGCACCGCCGGCGCAGCGCGGTAGGCGGCGCTGGCCAAACTCTCCCCTCTCTTACGCAGCAGCGCGGCCGGCGGCGGCAACGGCATCGCGGCATATTCTGCTGCGTCCGCCGCGGGTGCACTCGTCTCCACGGCAGGCGCGGTCGCAGCGGCAGCGGTGGCGGTGCTGGCCTCCTTCGCCGACTTGGCAGCCGCGGCATCGGTACATACCACCCCTCGAGGCTGGTTCGCCGCAGACGAGATGCTCGCCCGCGAAGCACCGGTGGGATGAGAGGGGGAGCCGAGCACCGTCTTGTAGCCTGTAATCTCGCCCGGCCCTCCGCCCTCTACCACCCTCGCCGCAGCGTCAGCCGACTTCCCGGTGTTGTCGTGGCGCTGCCGCACGTGTGCCTCCGCCGCCTCCCGGCGCCGAAAGGCCCGCCCACACGCGCTGCAGTGGAACAGCATCGACGCGTCAACCGGGGCACGCACGGCAACTTCCATCATCACCGCCGACGCCGTCGCGTGCACCGCAACAGCACCTGTGGCTGACTGCGTAGCATCAGCACCTGCAACGTGCACATCTGCCACGTCACCTCCTGTCATTCGGAAGTTGTGCGTTCCGGTTGTGATGAAGGGCGGGGGCAGGTGCGTTGGTGTGTAGGCGAGGCAGTTTGGGTCTGCCAGCACGTCAGTGGGGGCGTAGGTGCTGGGGCGTGACCCACGCGCGCGCCGCGCCTCGGCGGCCCCGCGCTCCAACGCCTCGAAACGCTCTCGCTGCTTGGGTGGGTACATGGGCTCCGGAATGGCTGGGGGACCCACGTTGGGCACCGTCGGGGCAAGCTGTGGTGGGACGGTGAGCCACACCCCGTGCTTGCGGTGTGCCTCCTGCAGCAGTCGCAGGTGCAGATCGTCTTGAGAAAAGAGAAAGGTGTCGTAGCAGCTCATGGTGCTGGCTGCCGGCGGCGGTGCGGAAACCTCCGCTGGTGCCGTGGACCCTGCTGCGGCAGGTGATGCGGTCGCGGTGGTGGTGGCGGTTGTCGACTGCCGTAGGAGGCGGGTGGGACGCCCTACAGAAGCTGTTGAGACGCCGAGAGCCAGAGCAGCAGCAGCGAGAGTGCCAGAGCGGAGCGCGGTGCGGTGGCTGCTGGGTGGGAGCCGCCGCCTCCAAGCTGTGGAGGCGGTGCGTGCAGACGTGCATCGGCACTGTGGCAACATCATCGCGGCATGTACGTCGAAACGATGAGATGACGCGTGGCTGCTCCTTGCCTCGGTACGGAGAAATGTGCGTCTGCGATCGGCTATCAACTCTTTGGGATAAGAAGAAAAAAAGTTGCAGTCGTTTGTTGATGGTGCTAATTAATTTCCCTCGATATCCTGTTCGCGATGGAGGCCTGTTCAAGAAGAATGCGCACAAACACCGCGTGCTAGACTTGTGTGTGTGTGTGTGAGTACGGGTGAGCGCGTGTTTGGGTGTGTGAGTGTTTTATTAAGGCGAAAAAGACAGGAAATAGCAAAGTGCGCAGCGACACCGAAAGCAGAGAAGGTGAGAGCGCAGAAGACGAAGTAGCGTAAGACGAGCTCCACGTAGCAGCCCACGACAGGGGAGAAGGGTTGACTAATCAGAACGCAATAGTGTTCTCGGTTTGAAAAAGAAATCTTTGGCGTGCACGGAGAAAAAAAGCTTTTTTTTCTTTTGTGCATGACTCCCTTTTGGAATCATTGTTTTTTTTCTTTGCTATTGCCAGCAAGAAAGAGCTACAGTACTCGTCCTTCTGCTGCGTGAGTGAGCGTGTGCTCCGGCACCCACACACTTGTAAGCAACAAGCACGCCATCGCACTATATTACTCCCCTCCCTCCTTTTCTCATCAGCAATGCGTCGCCGCTTCTCCCATAGTAAACAAATCATGACGGACAGGTTAAACTTAATTCGAGCAAGGCCAACTGCAGAATGCAAACGTGGCGTGCCCACACACTCACACACTCACTCACAGAAAGAGAGAGAGACATACGCGGCGTTACAGACAATTTACCGAGGCGGTGCACCACCGTCCAATCGACAAACGCACGACGCCGCAAAAAAAAAAAAAAAGGGAAAAAACACCTGCACCAAAAAAAAAACTCACGAGTTGAGCCTGAAAAACACGCAGCCGATCGCTTGTCCTTCGTGTGTGTTTGTCATTGTCACACGATTGTCCGAATTCTTGTCCTTTCGTCTCACAACGGTCTCCTCCCTTCCCCTCCCCTACTCCTGCCCCGCCACCTGATCCCCCCACGTCGTGTGCCCGTCCAGCTTTGTCGACCGCACTGACGCCGGCACCACGTGCGCCAGCGGCGGAGAGTGGCGGCCACTCTTGCCCACGTGCAAGCCAACGCCACCGCTAACGCTGCTGCTGCTGCTCTGTGGAAAAGCAGCCGCGTTGGGCGTGGCGGCCGACGGCGTGCTCGCTGCCTCCTCGCTCGCACTCCAGCTGCGTGGGGCGGCGGGCCGCACCACCGCGTCGTGCCCATGCTGTGCGTCGGCGTCGGCGGGCTGATTCGAGGAGAGAGAAGGCTTCCAACAAAGGCACCGGAGCTCGCAGCAGCGGTTGGCGAGGGCGGAGACCCGCCGGTGGTGAGAACACCCGCGTTGCGGTGCGCTCCCGCAACTGGACCACGCCCGCCCGTTGCCGCTGCCACCGCCGTCGCAGCAGGGCCAATCGAGAGCGTCCCGGTGTTCACGCCGGCAACATCGATGCTCGACACGCGGCGGCGATGCGGTGAGTTGCGGGCTGTCCCGGGCCGTGAGCCACCACCCGCCGCCGCGCCACTGTACACGGTGGCGGACGTTCCAGCGAAGCTATTGTTGGTGCTGAGGCCCCCGCCCAGCAGGCTCTCCTCCATCTCTCGCACAGCGGAGGTGACGGGGACGGTGATCGGGTGCGGCACCACCGTGTGGCCACTGATGCTGCTGGCAGGTATGAGAAGCGTGGCTGGTGCAGCTGCAAGCGTCGCTGCCGTTGTAGCGCCAGCGGCTGTGCGGGCGGCGTGCGACACTCCTCCTCTGTTCTCACGCGCAGCTGCAGCAGCGGGCTTCGCCGTGGCCGCCCGCTCTTCCCCTTGGCGCGGTACGAGAGCGGCAGTGGACGCCGTGGGGGCAGACGGCACGAATTCGCCGGCGCTCCGCAGCACCGGTGAGCGTGACACCGGAGTGGCGATCTGCACCGCGCGGCTGCCCACCTCGAAGAGCGTCGGCGGTGGGTGCCGTGTGGTGGGCGAGGTGCCACCAAGAGGCACGGCCGCCTGCACCGAGGCTGCGTGTGTGGGACTTGCCGTTGTTGCGAGGCGCGCGGGTAACGGTCCTGCATTTGCCACGGCTGCCGCTGGAGCTCGCACCTCGTCGCCGCGTGGTGCATCGGCACCTGCTGCTATTGCTGCGGCAGTGGTCGGCAGCATCAGCGTCGGCGGATGCGGCGGCGGTGGCGGGCTCAAGGGCAGCGCAGGTGCGGCGTTCACCGGGTTGAAGTCGCTCAGCTCCCCTTCCGGTGCCCACGAGGCGGCCACGTTGAGCGGGGCGTACGTCATCTGCTGTGCCCGGAAGCCGCGCAGCAGCGTCGAGAAGGCGAGCAGCACGCCGAGTAGGTAGAGCGAAAACGAAAGAAACTCCGGCATGGCCTCGGGGTAAATCGTGACGATGGGCATCGCCACAACGGCGCCGACGGCGATGAACATATGCAGCCGCCACTCCTGCCGGTCTTGCTTCGTCGACTGCGAGATCTGATCCAGGTGGAAGGGCATCTGCGGCGCCACCAGCCGGAAGAAGAAAAGGAACTCGTGCAGGTTCATGATGCCGGGGAACATGTGACTCTTGATGACGGGCATCTTCCGCTCCGTCGCGGGAACCTCCCACGAGAAGGTCAGACAGGGGTGCTTCGACCAGAGCCCGCGATAGCCGTACAAGGCTGCGAAGCGCACCGTACTCAACTCCGTCGCGGTGGTGACGGGCGTCACGACGCTCTCGTACACGGTGATCAGACGCTCATTTGTCAAGACGTACAATCGCCCGCACTGCCGCACGACGATGATCAGCAGCACCGCGAAGAGAGCCATCACAATCAGACCGCAGGCCGCGACAGCCGTGGACCCGCTCAGCTCCACAATCGTGTAGGACGTGTCGGTGACGGAGGAGAGCAGCACCATCCACACGCCAAAGAGAAAGCCCACGGCGAGGTCGAGCAGCAGCCACTCGTTCTCCATCAGCACACCACGCAGGTTCGGCTTCGAGCACCACGTAATGTACTCATCGCGGAACAGCGTCGTCTTTAGTGCACGGCAGTACTGGACAGACAAGAAGTCGGAGCTCAGCAGCTGCACCGTCTCGCCACGCTTCTGGCGAGCGAGGGCCTCGGGCACGTTCGTGGCGGCTGCAGACCCGATCGGCCCGCCAGCCGGTGGAACAGGCGGAGCAGCTGGGCCGCACGCAGGTGGGGGTGACGACACACCACCAGCAGCAGCCGCAGCACCAGCAGTACCAGCAGCGGTGGCCATCTCTCCCGGCTTTGCCGTCCCGCTGCTCTCTGGCGGTGGCGTGGCAGCCACTGCAGCGAGCGGGGGCAGCCGCACGTTTCCAACGCTGGTGCCTTCAAAGCCGGAGGAGGCGGACGGCGACGAGGCGGAGCGGGGAGAGGCGGCTGCCGCGCTGAGCGGTGTAGCAGGCGCAGCAGCAGCAGCAGCCGTGGTCGCCTCCACCGCCGCCAACGCCGACTCCGCTGGCGGCGGCACGGCAGTGGCGAAGGGAGAAATGACCGGCACATTCATGACGGGGACGCCTGGGCTGGTCGAGGCGTGGGTGTAGGCGTTCCCGCTGCTGCTGCCGCCGCTCCGGCGGAGGAGAGACACCGTCTTGGGAGACGCCGGCGCTGAGTTGCCGCGCGACGCCGACCCTGCCGCTGTAGCGCTTCGCAGCACCGCCACGGCATCCCCTACCGCGGTCAGCGTGGCCGGAGAGGCCTGCATCGCCTCCAGCTGTGTCTCGTACTTCCGCAGCTCTGGGAAACAGGTGAGGAGCGGCCGCCCCCGCAGCTGCAGGGCCAGGCGGAAGTAGTAGGTCGCAGCCATGTTGCGCCGCGCATCGTTCAGCAGGTGAATCTTCAGACGGTCCTGACGGCGGTGGTGGTGGTGCGTGCGGCTCAGCCCTGGCGAGAGGGGCGGGCTTAGCGTGGAGGCATTGCGGCTGCCCGGCACGCTAGCGGAGAAGTTGGTCGAACCAGGTCGGTTGTGGGTGGAGGACCACACCTGCTGACTCGCTCGCCGCTCCGCCTCGCTCTCAAAGAAGAAGAGCGGCGCACGGCCGTGGTGGCGCACGATGTAGAAGGCAAGGCCAGCGTAGGAGGCGTAGGCGAGCAGCAGCACCTCCGCGAAGAACCAGTCAGAGAACCATGGCTTCAACGACACGGCAAAGTCCAGCACAATGACAACGACGGAGCTGATGAGGGCGATGTAGAAGGGCACGAAGGTGAAGCGCGCCACGTTGCACCAGAAACACACCTCGCCAGGCCCTAAGCACGCCGGTTGGCGGCACTTGCAGATCGGGCAGTAGCCAGTCGCGGCGGACACCGCCAGCGCGTCCCGCTCACCCGCCGGCGCTGAGGGGCCCACAGTGAGAGACGCATTAAAGGACGTCGGCGGCGGCGGCGGTGGTGTTCGTGGATGATGGGCGACCACAACGTTGTGCGATGCGTTGTCCAGATAAGAGGGGTTGGATATGGTAGATCCCGTCTCTGCGCTCGCCGTCTCGTCATCGTCGGCATCGCCTTCACAAGCACCATGAGGCGTGGCAGCAGCAGCAGCAGTAGTAGTAGACGGTGGCGGCAGTGGCAGCGGTCCGTCGTGGGCGGGAGAGCCAGGCCGAGTTGCACGCCGCGGCGACCCATGTAAATGACGGTGCGCTGACGAAGGAGAAGAAGATGTTGGAGCTGCCTTCGCAGGCAAAGCAGCGGTGGCAGCAGTCGCTGCGGTGGTCGTATTGGTAACGTCAGCCATCGACACTCGCTCAACGTAGTGGTCATCACCTGTCCGCTTCCGCCCTGCCAGCATATCCGACAAGAAAGGCTCGTACTTCCACGGCAGCTGGCGGATCGTGCGCATCCACATGTACACCACCACCGTGAGGACGAAGAGAAGGCAGCCAAAGACAAGGGCGATGAGGGGCGGGGCTCGGCAAATGTAAATGTTGTTTGTTGTCCTCGCCGCCTTGCACGACATGTCAGGGCAGACACCGTTCACGCTGCGTTCGCGCAGATCCTCGCAGAAGGCGGCACGGAATGCTGCCTTCTCTGACGGCGATAACGTAGTGGCCTCCCCGTCGGAGTCGGCGTTGCCACCGTCTGTTGCGGCACCATAGTAGGAGAGTATGGTGCTGTTCACCTGCTTGCACGTCTGCGTCGTCTCGCACCAGCCACAGGACAGGGAGGGCGGCATGAACCCCTGCGTCTGGTCGTAGACACACTCGCTGCACCGCGAGATCTCCTCACAGGTGTTGCGGCTCTGCGCAGGGGTGCCGCACAGCAGCAGCAGGAGGAGAACGAACCAGCAGAAGGCCGCAGTGGAAGCGGTGCTGCCACCATGGCGAATACGGCCAGGCGGCGTGCATGGTGAAGAACTTGCCATTTTTTTTTGTTTTAATAGATCACCGTGAGCTGTGAGGTACGATCACAGAAAAGTTTGGGAAAAAAATAGAGTGGCGACGAGAAGCGATGCAGAGAGAGAGAGAGAGGGAGGTGTCCTTTCGATAATAATGCGTCTCTACCGCCTGTTTGTGTGTATGTGTGTGCCGGTGTGTGTGCGTGTGTATAGGAGGATGTGCTTGAGTTTGGCCGCGCACCGCGAACTGCAATTTTCCACTTGTCCTTTTCTTCCGTTTATTCAAAAGAGAGAGGTAAACCAAAAGCACCGCGGACACCTAAGCAGACCAAAAATAAGGTCAGTGAATTGGAAAAAAAAAAAGTTAAGTGATGGCGCAAAAATGCGTCGCGCTTCGTACCTGGAGAAAATAGGAGAAAAAAAAAAAGGAAACGACGGGTGTTTTGAGACTACGGCGGCACTGCAACGGGGAGGGGCCGATCGATCGAGAAAAAAAAACACGTACAAGACACAGTTACACACACCACCACGTCCAATCCGGCAGGGATCGGCGTTCGAATTGAAGACTATTGTCGATAAAAAAATGTATTGTATTGAAGAGTCTGGGAGAGAGACCGCTGTTGAGGAAAAAGTCCACTAGAAGGGCGACACGAGAATAAATTTTGTGTGAATGAGCCGTTGGGCAGTAGCTCAATAAACTAAAATTTGGTGTTATTGTTGTTATTGTCCACGACCGCGTCGTTGCATAAAGGAAGGGGAGAAGAGAGAGGAAAACAGGAAAGGTTGGCAACCGTGCAGCTGCGGCACAATACTAGCAAGAGAGGGTCCGTAAAGAGGTAAGACAAGTACCAAGCAGAGAAAACGCCAGTAAAAGAGAATAGCCCCTTCAGATAGCGAGAAAAGGAGTTTGGAGCACACCCGTGTCAGCCTTCCGTGATAGCGGCACTATTTGTTATCTTTTTCCAAGTACTGTTGATTATTTTTCCAACATTTTTCAGCCAGCCTCACAGCCCTTCCATGCGATTCCAGATAGCGGATCCTTCCTCGCATCACCAATGTACTCTTTTGTTAGACTCTGTTTGTAATGTTAAGGAGCTAAAATGAAACAGAGAGCGAAGCAGCAATATACATGAAAAAAAAAATGCAAGAAAGTGCGGATGTAGAAAAAGAGAAAAGAAGAGAATCGTGAAGATATTAAGTAAAATATGAAGCTCTGTTAATTTTCTGTTTGTTTGATGAGTACACTTATGCCTCACACCGAGCAGCACACAGAATTGAAGAACAGCACAGGGTGAATAAATAATAAAAAAAGCCTTTCACCAATGTATGCAGCGGCAATAAGAGTTTACAAGGCCACCTTCAGAATTCAATTGTGCCGGTAAGCACATAGAAAAAAAAAAGACCACAGAGGTATTGCTCGCAGCTTCGAACAGGCGCGCAAGCAGATAGAAGAAAATAAAAACATTTTACACATAGACTCACGCCATTTAGCGGAGCTGCCGCTGCAGGAGGCGCTTCTCATCACTACGCTCACTGCGGCTGCGACGGCAGCGATGCACCACGAAGGCCACACCAGCAGCAAAAATCAATATCAGCATCAATATACCGCACAGGATTCCGAGGATGCACATGCCGCCTTGGCACTCCGACAGCTCGTAGGAGTCGTAGGTGCCTGCGGTGTAGATGACATCAGGAGGATAGGCATAGGAGACTACTGTGCCGTTCTTGAAGCTTACATTGAAGGTGTATTCAAAGAGAGGGACCTCGACCTCCCACGACCCGGTGGGACCGCGGAGCACCGCGCAGTAGTCGAACACGGCGTCATCACCCGCGGCCAGCGTCTGCGCGTCACGAGCACGCGTACTCGCTGCGGGTTCAACAAGAGCCGCCTGGGCTGCCACTGCTGGTGCCGCGACGGCGTCGCTCACATTCGACACCGGAAGGTGCTCTCGCCACACGTGCTCGTTGTGCAGCATCCGATCCACCTCCGTCACCGTCACGTGGGCAAAGATGTTCGCCGGTGCGGTCAGCTGACTGAGGTATTCCTTCCGCGTCAAGAGGTGAAATAAATTGTTCACAACGTTGGGGAAGGCGACGGTGGAGTCGAGCGTCCAGGCAAAGGGCACGCTTGGATTGGGCGTCGACGCAAAAGAGACCAGTTCCCCATCTTTGTACTCGTACACGAGGTAGGTCACCTCGAAGGTGACGCCCAGCATGGTGGCGTGGTCTGCGAAGCGGTGATTAATCTCCACCAGCTTCACGTTTCCCACACACACACACGGCGTTGTCGTGTCTGCAGTTGCCGACGGCGAACCAGACGTGGTGGCGCCGCTGGCGATGGCGGTGCAGCACTCATCACCGCCCGTGTTGCTCGTCACCATCGTCACAACATCCTGCATCAGCTGCGTTTCCAGCCTTTTCTCGTAGGGCTTCAGCGGCGCGACAGCGAAGAAGCGAGCGGCTCGACTGGCCAGCACGGTGGCGTAGGTGCACTGCACACTCCGCGTGGGAGAAGGGTTGATGGTCACCGTGGCCATATTGGGAGTGCTGCAAGAAGGGCGGCGAGAGAGCTAAATAAATATTAATAAGGTGAAAGACAGACACACAAAATAAAGCTGCTCGTTGCGACGGCAAGGCAGCTGCGGCGCAAGCAAGGCAGCAACAAGAATACCCGAGCTAAGAACCTCTCGTGATCTGACCTGTTGTTGGCGTTGCAGATGTGAATGAATTTGACAAGGATGCGTCGTGTTGAAAGCTGTGGCGCAAAACGCAGCCATACCATGCAAGAAAAAAGTGAATGAAAAACAAAACAGGACACAACGACAGAGAGACAAAGAGAGAGAGAAAGAGAGAGAGAGAGAGAGTTTCAGCCACAAAAGAAGCTGACAATACCGCTCCAAGAAAGCCACAATCAGAAACAAAAAAGGTACATTTGTGTTTCGTTCTATGTAGCAAAGAGAAGGACGCTCAAAGCCCCTTTCAAGCAATCATAAGGCCTTATCGCCGTCATACACAGACACCGTTGTTCGACTCGCCTTTTAATATCTCTCGGTTTTTTTTTTCCCCCAGTTGAAAAGTCCGCCCACGACGTCCATCTCAATGTCAGTAGTGCGCTCTTCTCTCTTTGCGGATGTTGTGGAGGTGTTTCGTAAACAAGAATGGGTGACGATCAGCGCACCAAATCGTTCACCGTGACCAAGAGAGGAAGAGTGTGAAAGAAAAAAAAAAGGCTATGAGCTCACTAAAAATAGAGAGAGAAGCGATGCAATAATAATCTTGGTTCGATACTGTAAAAGTGTTTCTTGTTGCGCGTCATGGCTTGCGAGTGTGTGTGTGTGCGCGCGCTTCGCGTGGTCGTCGAAAGCAATTGAGGTAGCTTCTGGGTAGGACGGAGAGGGAAGAAGAGCGCGGAGAAGCCTGCAGCTAACAGCGAGGTGTTTGTCGTGACCCACCTTCCACTCATCACCACCCTCCCCAACTGGTCCAAGGAGACAATAAAGGCGGGAAGGATAAGAAGGACACCGTATGCCTCACTTGCTGCCATGAGAAGGCCGCACCTGCGCACGTTCTAGCCGGCGCCGCTGTGCCCACAGCCACACGTAGGCAATACCCGCACCAGCCACAAAGCCACCCACGTGCGCGGCGTGTCCGACGGTCTGCCCTGGCATCAACGTCCGCCACGTCGACTGCAACGCCCTCCGCTGCGCATCGACGTCCCTGTTGCCGCTACTGCCGGCCTTAGGCCCGAGTAAAGCAACGCACCGATTCACCAAATCCACCGACAGCGCCACCACCTCGGGGACGATCATGCACAGCGCCGTAATCGGGCGTCGGTAGTAGACGGCATTAAAGCCAGAGAGGGCACATATACCGGCACTCGCGCCGCACATCATCATCGCCCTGTTCACCGTCTCCTGCGCCTCGGCAGCCACAGATAAAATTAAACGCCTCGTAACGCTGCCGCAGCACGTGTGCGTGTCGACTCAGCGTACTGATGATATGGATGCCGCCTTCACTGGATGCCGCAGATGCCGCCTGCTGCTGCAGGTCCTGCACCGCAAGCTTGGCCCGCGTCGCCCGCTCCCGTCGCAGCGCCACGGTGGAGTCGTTGTACAGCAGCTGGCCACCGAGGCCGCCCACCATACCACCCACTGCCCAGACAAGAAAAGCACCGGTGGTGCGCAGGCAGGCGCTCAAGGGGCTGCGCTCCGCCCACACGTTGCGGAGCTGCGACGCCATACTGGCCTGCCGCGGCGGCGGTGTGGATGACGCCCTGTCTCCTTCCCCCTCCTCCTCCGCGGCGTCCGGCACCTTCCCCAAACTCAGTGAGGGTGGCCGCCATGGAGAAGACGTTGGAGAGAAGGTGCTGAGAAGAGATGTGGACGAAGAGATGGGTAAAGACGCTCGTGGGGCGGCGACGAAAGAGATCGACGCTGAAGCCGTACTCCATCACCCGCTCCGCGCACTCGTCGTCGCTGGGCCAGTGGCCGTTAACACAGTGAACGGCGAGAAGGACGCCGACAGGGGCGAAGCGGATCACCGCGCAGAGGGGATCGACACGCATCTTAAAGTGGAGTGGAAAAAATGTTTCTTAGTGTTTGTTTGTTTTTTTTTTTTACAAGATGGATAATTGGTTGTTGGTACACACCTGTTCGTGTGTGCGCGTACGAGAAGCTGGGCAAGCCCTGTGTGTGGTGGCTAATTGGAGAAACGCATAAGAGACCAAATATTCTACCCTAATTTGGCAGCTAACAATGCTTAAGAGAGCCAACAGTGTAATTGGAAGGAGGACAGGAATGGAGAAAGAGCTTCACTAAAGCCACTGCCATGCTTATCGGCGCAGAGACCACGGAAGGAGGTATTTGGACGTGTGCCAGTAAAACAGCACGTCCAGCTCTTTCATGTTACCTACCTTTCTTTCTTTTTCCTTTCGTAATTGAAACTCCACTTAAGAGAGAGAGGCTAAAACAAAAACTACAGACTGTCTTGTCGCGTCATCCCTAAGCCCCTCTCACCTAAAAAAAAGACAAGACAGCGGATGTCTTTCTCGAGAGACCATTCTGGGTCTTATTAGTGGCATCGAGCCAGACCGCACTGTTTGCTCGTCAAATGCACCCGACTCCACTCGCACCTCAACGTGAGAAATAAAAGCAGTTTTTTTTTTTAATTGCTTACGAAGACCACTTGATTTGTGTTCTTGATTATTTTTCTTTAAAGAATAGGGAAGAAGAGTAGCGCATAGCAGCCGCACACGCAGGCTTGCACACGCCTCAGGGATTCAAGAATAACAGACACCTGCCACAATACAAAAAAAAAGGTTGGGGCTTGCACTCTGATGCAGCTGCGCAGCACTTCCGCGAGTCTTTCGCGTTGTGTTCCGCGACCTCTCTCTCTCTGCTTGCTGCGTTGTGCAGCCGACAAACCAAACCCCTCAGCGCCCCCGCTTTAGAGCAGAAAACGTTGAAAACGCCAATACAAAAAGAAGAAAAACAAGAACCAACAGCAATGGTAACAACGATGGGGGGCATTTTGACACCGCCATAGTAGTCACGAGGTGCCCATACCCACAAACTCCGTGTCGTAGGGCACCTACACAGCACACAGAGAGAAAAACGGAATTAAGGAAGAGTCGAACACTACGGTAGTACAACATGTGTCGCTCAACACTTATGTGCACTGGCTTTCGCGGCCTCTGCCACTTGCTGGGGTTCACAACACGCACACGCGTGTCGTCAAAAAACAAATCGTCTTCTACTGATTCAGATTACACGCACGCTCAGCCGTACGTCTTCACCATGCCGTCGATCGTCACCGCAGTGCCGAACACGATCGCGACAACGCCGGCAATCATGTTCAGGTACGTCAGCCCCACGCGCACCCAGCCCACACGCTTCACCGTCCACCCGCCAATGTACATCACGAAGAACGCAGGCAGCAGGAAGGCAAGAATGCCGCCGCAGATGCTGCCCAGCAGGTTGAACACGATGTTGATGTCCGGCACGAAGACTCCCATAACGAGCGAGCAGATGCACAGCGGAATTGTGATGAAGTAAATGCAGTTGGCAAGATGATTCATCAATATTACGCTGCAGGATGTAGTAAACAGGAAGGCGTGCAGCCTGCAGGCTCAGCGCGTACGCCACGCAGATCTTCAGCATGATACCAATGTACGCGACAAACATCATCGGCTCGTCGCGCACGCTGTAGTACTTGAAGATCGAGCCCGTCATGTCCAGCCCGAACTCCGCGTACCCAAAGAAGCCGACGATAAAGTAGAGCGTACCGATCAGTGAAACGCTGCCACACCCATCAGCAAGCAGGTTGCGCGCGGACGGCACCTGCATCTCATCGAATAGGCGGAAGCACAGGCCGTGACCGAGAAACGCAAAGATGAACAGCGTCAGCCCGTTCACCGCGTCAAGCCCGGTAGAAAACATCTTCATGTCATGCACATGCGGCAGCCCAGCCATCGCAGAGTGCGCCACAACAGCAAACACGAAGTAGATCACCAGCGTCACGCCAACGATCGAGAAGTACCGCAGCGACGCAACGCGCCGCGGCAGGCACAGGGGTAGCATGCAAAAAAGCCAAACTACGGCGGTGGTGAGGCGCTGCCGAGTGAGGGGTGGGACGGACCATAAATGGACCTACCAAGTCGTGTCCAGCTGTCACGAAGCCCACCATCGTGCCGAACTGGAAGAAGATCATCACACCCGCCACGCAGTAGTCCGCGCCGCGGAACAGAATGCCGCGACACGCGGACTCCCACGAGCGGTACGGGCTGCGCTCGCACGTCGCGCCGATCAGGTAGAACGAGAACACCACCAGCACCGCGCACACAGCCATCAGGATCACCGCCAGGCCGATGCCCGTCGTGTTGAAGCCCGACGCCATCGATACAATGCCGATGCCCAGCGTGTTACTGGCCATGTTGAAGATGTTCGACACGTGGCCTCCCGGCGGCACCACGCGCTCTGCTGTCTGAACTAAGCGGTAGAAAGGGACCACCGATGTACGGCAGCGAGAGAAGGTAGTGCGCACTTTCTTCAGCGGCGCCTGCTGTGCCGTCTGCGTCACGAGCTGCGCCTCCCTTAGAGAGGGCCGAATAGGTTAGAGATTCTTGTGGCTTATAGGCCTCCACAGAGGCAGAAATCTGCTGTCGGGCTGTCCTCCCCGCACGAGATCCCGCAAGATGAAGAGCCCCCACATCCATCACCACGCCGTCGGCATCTGGAGACACTGCCCCATGACACACAGTGGGGACAGGCACTTCTGTCCTTCCGTTAATACTGCGAGTGGCTTCATAGCGGGGACCGGGACCCGTGGAGGAGGAAATAGTGCTGTGCGTCACATCTAAAACTTCTTGTGCCGCAGCTTCGCGGATCCGGGCGTGGAACTTGAGAGAGGAAGGCGGTGCGCGGCGGCGGCGGAGAGGAAGGGTCTGGTGCCCGGCGCTGCGCAGACATTTGCATCAGGAGCGGCTGGTGTGGCTGTGGGACTGCTGGATGGCTGCGTCGTGCTGTGTGACGCAGAGCCGCGTTCCGACTCTACCGACGGGTGCGAGTTGTGCATAGGCATAAAAAGGCGCAATTACAATAATAATGATGAAAAGAGATAAGGCAGGGTAAACTAAACGTAGAAAAATTGAAAGGCTCGCTGTAACTTTTGAGAAAAGTCACTACTTCTCGATTGTCTCTCTTCTTCCTCCGGCAATCACGTATCCAAATGCCAGTTGGTGTGTGCAAAGGAGAAAGTCACAAACAAAAGCGCTGGTGGCTGCTTTTATCTTCAACACCTTTTTTTTCTCGCCCGTTGAAACGTTCTCTTTCCTCAGTCGCTAATAAAGCGAAGAAGTCATATAGTGATGAGTGGCTACCGTTGAAATTTGCTACGTGCGTACGTTAGTACGTGTGTTTGTTGGGTTGTGCTGCTCAGGGGTACGTCAGATCAGCTGGGTGAGATGGGTGAGAGCGTCCGCAGTGGGTTTTCCTGATGTGTCGTTGTCGGTGTGTGTGTTGGCGTTGGCGTCGATGCGATGACCCAGGGGTTGTTAGTTAAGTCTGTCGTGCGTGCGCAGATGAAAAGCGGAGGGGACGGCACAGCGCAGTGGCCGCAGCAGCGGGGAAAGGCAGCAGAGGGAGGTGGAAGAGAGAGCGAGAGAAAGGGTGAAGGCACCGCAGGCATCGAGGTGAGGGCGGAGAGGGGCACGGCGTCCCTCGTGGAATCCTTGGACGCAGGTCCCGACAGGTGCACCACAACCGAAGTGCGGGACAGCACGTGCATGGTGAGCCTCCCCACCACGGCACCGCACGCAGCACCACAGGAAAGGCGAGACGACAACAACAACACGAGGGAGGCAACGGGCACGGCAACACCGCTGCGGCAGCAGTGAAGAGCATTCGAGAAGCGGACACGGAAAAAAAAAAGAGACACACGTCAAACAACGAACGCGGCGACCAGCGAAGGCGCGGCGGCGCTCCCGTCCCCCCGCACACACACGCACGCGCACACAGCAGCCGCGAGGAGAGGGGGAAGCAGCGGGAGTGGGATTCCGCACACGCAGAGTTCGGTCGTCGCCGGCAAGAAAGAGGAACGGGAAGGGATCAAAGTACTACAACAGGGCTGAAGGAGCGGCTCGTGGGCACTGCGGTTGGTGCGGCGACGGCACAACGCAGTGGACGTCCGCGTCCTTCCCTCCGCCGCCCAGCCACGGCACACGACGGCACACACACGCCTCGGCACGAGCGCACGCACGGGAGAGTGCGTGCCTCAGGGGAGACAAACCAGGTGCTCCGGCGAGCCGCTGTGCTGCGGGGTGGGCGGGGGAGTGGATGGTGTGTGTGCGCTCTCGCAAAGCATAAAAGAAATAGAAAGCTAAAATTAACAAAACGGAAAAGAAAAGAAGTGCGCAGCTGCGCGAGAAGATGGGAGCACAACAGAAAAGAGACGGGTCGCGGCATTCACCCACGCGGAGTCCGAAGACGCTTAATCACAAAAAAGTACGAAACCAAACAAACACATGTGCTTATATAGATCGGTGTGCGTGACGGCGGGTACGTCGAACAGTGGGGCCCTCAGTCACGTGCTGAGAGAGAGAGAAAGAAAGAGAGGGAGCTCGGAGGTGCTCGACTCCGTCACGGTGGGTTGGGAGAAGGGAAACTTAGGGCGGCGGGGCCCGGCTTAACAGCGCTACAACAGAGAGAGAGGGGATGCATCGCTACCACGCACAAAAAGGGCACCCGCGGGTATCATCGGACACTCTCCCCCCGCCCCCCTCCCACGCCGTCGCCGGCACGCCACCCGGCGTCCAACAGAGAAGGCAGAGGGAAGGGAGGGGTGGGGGAGAGCGCCACAGCAGCGCGGTATCGCACCCCTCTGTAGTTATCGATCAGAAGAAAAAAAAAAAAAGAGCAAAAGAGCAAAAGAGGTAATCCGCTGCGGACACACACTCGACGGATTTAAAAGCCAGAGAAGGGAGATATATAGATTTAGAAAGCATGAAAAGTCGGTAGTGGGTGCTGCTGCTCCGAGCCTGATCAGGAAGCACCCGCCGGCAACCGTCAGGGAAACCAAAACACAAGAAAGAAAAAACAGAGAGAGAGAAAGACAGGTCGTGGTGTGCGCTGCGAGCAGTTAAGTACGCCTGCCGCGGACGCACAAGAACGCGCGGCTACAGGTGAAGTTAGAGAGAGGGCTGGTGGGAGAAGAAGAGCGGCGTCGACGTCGCCACAACACGCACACTCAGCCGTACGTCTTCACCATGCCGTCGATCGTCACCGCAGTGCCGAACACGATCGCGACAACGCCGGCAATCATGTTCAGGTACGTCAGCCCCACGCGCACCCAGCCCACACGCTTCACCGTCCACCCGCCAATGTACATCACGAAGAACGCAGGCAGCAGGAAGGCAAGAATGCCGCCGCAGATGCTGCCCAGCAGGTTGAACACGATGTTGATGTCCGGCACGAACAGGCCCAGCACGAACGAGCACAGGCAGATCGGCACCGTGATGCAGAAGTGCAGCCAGTACGGCGACGTGTCCAGGTTGCGGCGCAGGATGTAGTACACGGGCAGGCGGCACGACTGCAGGCTCAGCGCGTACGCCACGCAGATCTTCAGCATGATGCCGATGTACGCAACGCACATCATCGGCTCGTCGCGCACGCTGTAGTACTTGAAGATCGAGCCGGAGATGTCCAGCCCGAACTCCGCGTACCCGAAGAAGCCAACGATGAAGTACAGGATGCTCACCAGCGACACGCTGCCGCAGCTGTCCAGGGCAAGGTTGCGCGCAGACGGCACCCGCATCTCATCGAACAGGCGGAAGCACAGGCCGTGCGCCAGGAAGGCGAAGATGAACAGCGTCAGCCCGTTCACCGCGTCGATGCCGGAGGCGAAGATCTTCATGTCGTGCACATGCGGCAGCCCAGCCATCGCAGAGTGCGCCACAACAGCAAACACGAAGTAGATCACCAGCGTCACGCCAACGATCGAGAAGTACCGCAGCGACGCGACGCGCCGCGGCAGGCACAGCAGCAGCATGCCGAAGAACCACACAATCGCGGTCAGGATGCGGTGCCCGTTCGTCGAGCGCAGGAAGGGGTTCACGCTGTCCGAGTTCAGGAAGGGCCCCAGCAGGTCGTGCACGGACACAACGTAGCCCACCATCGTGCCGAACTGGAAGAAGATCATCACACCCGCCACGCAGTAGTCCGCGCCGCGGAACAGAATGCCGCGACACGCGGACTCCCACGAGCGGTACGGGCTGCGCTCGCACGTCGCGCCGATCAGGTAGAACGAGAACACCACCAGCACCGCGCACACAGCCATCAGGATCACCGCCAGGCCGATGCCCGTCGTGTTGAAGCCCGACGCCATCGACACAATGCCGATGCCCAGCGTCCCGCTCGCCATGTTGAAGATGTTCGACACGTGGCCACCAGGCGGCACCACACGGTTGCTGAAGCGCTTCAGACCCGCTACCATGGGACCAATGCACGGCGCCGTCTCCAGCCCGTGCGGCGCAGCGTCATGGTCGCCCCCGCTGCTCAGCGAGTCGTTCTGCACCACCGCCTCCACCGCCGGCACCGCCACCTTCTCCACCGGCGAGTCCGTGCTGTCCACCACCACGTCGTCCAGCAGCGGCTCGTTCCGCTGCGGCAGGCTGTTGCCCGACGCCTGAGAGTGGCTGTCTGAGCGGCCCATCTTTCTAGTCTCTGTCTCTCTCTGTGGGTGCGTGTGTGTGGTGGGTTGTGCTGCTCAGGGGGAGGTCAGATAGGAGAGAGCGTCTGCAGTGGGTTTTCCTGATGTGTCCTTGGCGGTGTGTGTGTGTGTGCGTTGGCGTTGATGCGATGACCCGGGGGTTGTTAGTTAAGTCTGTCGTGCGTGCGCACATGAGAAGCAAAGGGGACATTTTACACGTGACGTGTGAAGAGATGAGAGGAGACGGCACAGCGCAGTGGCCGCAGCAGCGGGGAAAGGCAGCAGAGGGAGGTGGAGGAGAGAGCGGGGGAAGGGTGAAGCCACCGCAGGCATCGAAGGGAGAGGGCGGAGAGGGTGCCCGACAGCGCACGAAGTGAGGGGCACGGCGTCCCTCGTGCAATCCTTGGACGCAGGTCCCGGCAGGTGCAGCACTATGGAAATGGTGGGAGTAAGTCATTCACAGAATTGACCGGCTTTTTCGTTGTCGTTTTTTTCTTTTGGCCTTCACTGCGAAGGTTTGCAATAGAGGCAGTTAAAAGGCATAGCTTTTTTGTTATTGGTGGGCGAGACACGGCGCCGGCAGTGTCGCAGCTCCGCTTCAACGAAAGGTGTGTTACAGCGAAAAAGGAAAAAAAAAGACAGCGATAGGTAAGAGCACAAAGTGAATTAAAAAGATGAAGTTCACCCCCTTCGTGTGTTTGTGTGTGTCTGAATGAGTTGGTGTGTAGATGAAACCGTTGCCACACGCAGACAAAAACAAAAAGACTTGCCCGGCGGAGAGACTTTAAAAGCGGACGCACACGGAGCAGCTCAAAAAAAAAATAAAAAATGTTTACAACAATAGGCTTCGAAGGGGTCATGGAAACAGGCGTGGTCACAAACCTTCCCAGAGCAAAAATGCGCAGAAAAAAAGTCAAAGGAAAAGAACGGCTTTTTAAATAGTGTAGAGAGTGTACATCACTGTAGGCGACGGCAGGAAGAGCTGTCAGGCCGTAAGTCCTTCTTCTTTGTCCTTCCGCGCTGGAAGAACAAACATCCCACACACAGAAAAGAAAAAGCGGTAACGTGGGAGCGTTGAGTTGCTGTTAACGTGACCATTGCCCATTTCATAGTGAGCCCGTTGCGATAGACGGAGAAGAAAAAATTTATAGTTTAGAGAGAAAAAAAAAAAAGCACCGCGTGAAGAGAAAGGAATGGCGCTTTTCTTGCTTAAGCACTTGGACTAGGAAATTTGTGAAGTATAAGAGGGGCGAAAAGAAGAAATGTGCGTACTCCGGTGAAAAGGGAAAAACTGCCGAGTGCGAATGAGACGAGGCTGCGCATTTGCGGGAATTCGCTGGTGCTTATTCCCCAGACGTGCGCACTTCTTTTTCCTCTTGTTAGCGCTCTTGAGCGTTAGTAAAGGTGCCCCTCTCCTCCCGCACTCAATACCTTCAGATCGCCTTCTCTCCTCCTTGTGTCGCCTTTCACGTGTAGGGCAGCTCGTTCCGCACCAAGTCTTCCATCGACTCCCGCCGCACCACCAGCAGTGCTCGCCCCTCTTCCACAAAAACAATGGCAGGGCGGCACATCTTGTTGTAGTTGGAAGCCATCGCGTAGCAGTAGGCACCCGTGCAGAAGACGGCCAAAATATCTCCGTCATGCGCCTCAGCCAGTGCGGCCTCGCGAATAAGCTGATCTCCCGTCTCACACAACTTGCCCACCACCGCGTAGGTGTGATCGACCGGGGCGTGCATGCGGTTGGCCACCGCCGCGCTGTAAAGTGCTTGATAGGTAACGGGGCGGATGTTGTCGCTCATCCCGCCGTCGACGGCCAGGTAGGTGCGCACGTCCGGCACCACCTTCTGCGAGCCAATAGTGTACAGTGTCGTGCCCGCCTCACTCACCAAGGAGCGTCCCGGCTCAATCCAGAAGGCGGGCACCTTGATGCCGGACTGCGCCGTCGCCACGTACTGCTGCGCGGCCGAGACAATCGCCTTGACGTAATCGGCAATGGGGAGGGGCTCGTCCTCCGTGGTGTAGCGCACGCCGTAGCCGCCGCCAACGTTCAGCACGCACTCCGTCATGCCCCACCCGTCCATTACAGACATCAGCCGCTGTGCCGCAGCGACGTGGCCCGCAGCTTGAAATATTTGAGACCCGATGTGGCAATGCAAGCCGACAACCTCGATGTGGGGGTGGGCGGAGAGCGTGCGGTAGGCGTGGGTCGCCTGCCCGCTCGCGATGTCGAAGCCGAACTTCGAGTCCACCTGCCCCGTTGTGTTGTATTCGTGAGTGTGCGCGGTCACCCCAGGAGCGACACGCAACAGCACCCGCACCACACGATGCGACGGTGATGATTGTGTGTCGTTGATAGCTGACGCCGGAGCTTCCGCCTGTGGTGCGTCGGCTGCGCTGCACATCGAGCTGAATACTTCCGCCGCCAACACCGGCAGCCGCTCCACCTCGCGCATGTTGTCCACCACGAAGCAGCCCACCCCAGCCGTCAAGGCGTACCGCATCTCCGCATCACTCTTGTTGTTGCCGTGGAAGTGAACGCGGTCAGCCGGGACACCAGCGTGGAGGGCCGTGTAGAGCTCGCCTCCGGACACGACATCGACGTAAAGACCCTCCTGCAGCACCACCTGATACATCGCCATAATGGAGAGCGCTTTCGAAGCGTAGGCGACTTGGTAGGCCACCCCAGCAGCTTCAAAGGCGGCGCAGAAGGCTCGGGCACGGCGCCGCACGTCCGCCACGTCGTAGACAAGAAGAGGGGTGTGGAATTCTGCAGCGAGGGCAACTGCGTCGACGCCACCGATGAGAAGGTGGCCGGCCTCGTTAACTGGGTGGCTGATGGCACTCATCGCAATGTAGGTGGGGGGTGTAGTATGTGAGTGCGCTTGTATTCTTTTCTCTCTTTACATATGTATGAAGCCGAATGCGGAGCCAATGTGCAAAGCTCGTTCGTTCAATAAAGAAAGAACTCAAAGAGAGAGAAAGATGGTGGGAAAACGAATGACGAGTTGAGGGGTGATTTAATTGAAGAGACAGTGATGTTAGCGCCTTTCTTCCTTAAATGAAGAAGAACGCCGTCTCCCTGGTGTACGTAGGCAATGGGGGGAAAGGTTGAATAAGCAGCACCATTTCTCTTTTTCTCTTCCTTAATGAGGGTGAAGAGGTAGACGCAGAAGATAAGCCGCATACCACTCAGAAGTACCTTCTCACCGATCAAGCATAGCCAAACAATGCGAGAGAGAAAAGAAAATGAGAGCAAGTGTCCTCTAAACGCAATTTGTTTTGTTGCGCTGAACGCAGCTGGTCGATTGACCTCTGAAGAACAAACAAAAAGCTGCGTTTGATTTTGATCTTTTTTTTTTATGCGCAAGCTTCGCGAACGCATAGGTGTGAACCCGCGTCTCTCCCCTTTCTCGTGGACAAGGAAGAGACGGAGGGATTTAACTTCTCTCTCACCCCAGTCGAGGAAAAAAAACAGAGGCAAAAAGAAAAACGATTCGGTTTGTTTCATCCTATTCTCTTCCTTTAATGGTCTCAATTAATACGTCTGTATATATTCTTTTTTTCTGTTTGTTTATTCACCCTTTTCTTTTGGAGTTTCTGTTTCGTTTTACTAGGGGGAAGTTAGAGAGAAATATGGAAGAGGGACATGGAGCAGATGCCGTCTAGACAACGTCGTCGAGGGGTGAGTGGAAGGGGGACTACAATCCCGGCCCACCACGACGATGGCCGGATCGGCACTCCAACATGAGCGAGACCGTGAAAATGAACACAAATAAAGTTGGAATCTTTCGTGACTGTGGCAGGTTTTAGTTTTTTCTTTTTTTTTTTTTTTTGGAATTTGATCAACGGAAAAAAAAAAACTTATTTCTTGATAGAGATCTCCTTTGAGTGTATAAAGAGATACATCCCTTTTTCCTCTCAGTTTGTTCCTCTCTGTGTGTCTCTGTCTGTGTGTGTTGAAGTTGAAGAGTGTCGAAAAAAACTTGTTGGCATGGAAACTAAAAAAAAGGAAACGGAAGAGAGAAGAGGAGGTGCTACCGCGCGAGCATCGTTGTGCGATGCTTAGACTACTACTAGAGCTAACGCATACGAGAAGAGAACAGAAGAAGAAAAAAACGAAAGCGAAGAGAATCCAAGAACAGCCGGCGAAAAAAAAAAAAAAATGGTGCACCACACCTGTAAATTGAGCATCAAGAAGAACGAGTCACATAGAAGGATGGTGCCTCTGTGTTCCACCCATGCGTCTTTTTCGCGTGGGTTGTTCTTGTTGGGGTCTGCTTGCTTCTCTCTTCTTCTATTTCTCATGCTGTCGTCGCGGTCCTTTAGTTGCGGGTCAGCGTCACGCCGGCCTTGAGGTTCTTGTCAAACGAGAGCGTCAGTGTCCACCCGCCCTTGAGCGCCGCGATGTAGGACACCATCCACTCCAGGTTCTTGTTGACGCGCGCCTTGGCGGTGTTGCCGAGGACCACCTGGCAACCCCACTCCGCCGCGAGCGAGCCGTCCCACGCATTGGACTGCAGGTCCATCGAGACGTTCGCGGCAACGCGGGGCTGAAACTTCGGGTGCAGAGGGGCGGTGGTCAGCACGTTGGCGCTGACGTCGCGCAGCGCCTTCGTCTGCACCGTCACCGTCGTGTTCTTGGTCGCCGCGGCACGGCAGCCCGCCGTCCAGCCGATGCTGCCCGCCTTGAAGTCGTAGGCCGCACCGCAGCCGAGGTGCACGCCGTTGCCGGCGACAATGCTGAGGCCCATCTCCAACGCCTTCTCCGTTACCTTGTCGTGCATGCGAAGGCGACCGTTCGCGAGCGGCTTGAGCGTCTCGTGGTTCACCTCGAAGGAGAAGTTGGGGAAGGACTGGCCCTTCTGGGTCAGGATACCCTCGATCTTGTGGCCCTGCAGGTTCTCGGCACGCACCGTCGCCTTGAAGTCGTGCAGCTCCTTCGGTGTCACGGTGAGCTTGCCGTAGCAGGCGCCATCGGCGGTCAGGCCCTCGATGTCGACGCTCACATCCCCGCGAGCGTTCGAGGTGGTGCCCACCGCGTAGGTGCCCTTGGCGGCCTTTGCCTTGTTCTCAATCTTCCACTCACCGCTCTTGTTGAAGTTCTTGGTCAGCAGGTCCTTGCTGTCCTTCTCAAAGTCCTTGTAAAGGGTGGCCATCTTTATGTGTAATGGGAATGGAGTACAGGTGAATTAAAGAGGTGCGCGAAGGTCTGATGCGGTGGGGTAGTGAGCGATAATGATGAGAAGAGCTAAGAAAAACTGCAGCGGGGGGCAGTCGAAGTGGGTAAGTGTGTGGGTGAGCAGAAAAAAAAAAAGCAAGAGGAGCAGAAGAAGAAGACGAAGCGTGTTTTTTAGTCCAGTGAAGATGAGAAACAGGAGGAGATTCAAGGAGCTCGCATAAATCGTGAATCTTTCAGCGGCGCTATTCATCTTTTGGTGCTGTCGCCGCAACAGAGGTTTTTTTCCAAACCGACACCAAGAGGTCACTCAAAGTTTAGAAGCACCTCTGCTAGCGTCGGTGAAGGCGGTCTAACGCATGCCAATACCCTCACCCGCACGCCTCCTCGTGATCCCGTTGACAGAACAAACAAGGAGAATAGCAGTGCGATGCCGGTTGGGAGAACATACCGCCCTTCATCGACACTGTCAGCGCCTCTGCCTCTCACCTCTGTAGGGGGCACCTCGAGACGAACAGTAAAAATAGTTGAAAACCGAGAACCAGTTTTATTTTAGAAGCGAGAAATGTGTCTTAGATGGACTTTACATGTATGCTTGCGCAAGTATGTGCGCGTTTGTGTAGGTGGGCTAATTTAATTTTTGTGGGTATTTCCAAAGTCGGCATTCGATGATCGTAGGTGCGGAAGAGGGGGAAAGAGAAAGAAATTTGAGAGTAGCAAGACAGATTTTGAAAGTGCCTCACACAGAGTCGACAAGAACTATATCCGCCTCTCTTTTATGTATGGTTGCAAGAATAGAAGAGAGTTGGATGCCAGCGAGAAGAGATCTCGCCACAGCGCAGACACACCACAATTTATCAGCTGCGAGCCGCCAAGATACTCCTGCTGTCTGTTTCCTTCCTCAGCTATTTCCACCTCGAGTGGTGGTGGTGCTCTCTCCTATCCTTCTCTCTCACTTTCTTCGTCGGGCTTCGTCGAAGCAAAACACTTCCTGTTTCTCTTTTTTTTTTTTTTGACTCTTGTTTGTGTTGGTCTCTCATCCTCTGCGCTTTCAGTTCGCCTGTTGGCTTGGTCACTCATCAGCGAGTACGACTCGAAACAAAATTTTTTTTTCCGTGTTACTAGATGAAAAGTAAGTTTCTTTTCGGAATTGAGCTAAGTTCGTAAGGGGAGAGGGAGTACAGGGAAAAAACGAAAACAAAAAAATAGTGACGAAAGAAAAAATAATAATAATAAACGTTGCATTGAGACGTGTGGTGTCGCTGCTGAGCCGACGATCATCCACCCAACACCGCTTGACGTACGCGCTGAGCCTGCCGTTAATGTTTTTTCCTCTTCCCCTCTTTTTTAATCATACTTAGGCTTTTCTTTCGAAAAGGTGTACGATACTTATGCTCAACTAAGTCAAGAGGTGTGTGTGTGCATGTTTGTGTCTGCTGCAGCATCTCCGGTCCCCGCTATCGATCCACTGAGGCACACCGGTTGAACCGGCAACGCGATGGCACAAGAAAACGAAGAGCGGTGCGACACCACCAGTGGTTGAGACACCACGTCTCACAGAGTGTTTTAGGAGAAAACAAAACTTAAAAATATATAAGAAAGGTGTTTAAGCCTTCGCAACGAAGACGTCGGGAGTCAAAAAAAAAAGTGAGAGAAAAAGGGAGAAACGAAACGCTACGACGACGACCATTCAGCATCTTTTTTTTTTTAATATTTTGATATTTTTCTTCCCCCTTTCCGTTGTAGAAAACAAAAGAATAACGAGAGAGGCGGAATCGGGCGAGGGGAGAAGGGGAAGGGTGCGCACACAGGAGAGAGCATACGCTGGCGAGATGAGGTACGCCTCTTCTCACCGGGGCATCACCCTCGCCTCTTTACCCTGAACGGCACCGCGCGCTCTTCCAATTCATCGTCCTCCACCTCATCCTCTTTTTTCTCGTCCTCCTTCCTCCACAATACACGGCGAAGGGTAAAATGGAGAAAAAACAAACACAGAAAGTGTCCCGCAAAGAAACAGACACGTTTCTCGTCATGTCACCGCGTGGGTGCCGCTACAGCACGCCTCACCGCTCGCTTTACGAGTGCGTCAGCAGCACACCCGGCTTCATGTTCTTGTCCATCGACACGGACACGGTCCAGTTGTCCGCCATCTTGGCAATGTAGGCCACGGCCCACTCGGAGTTGCGGTTCACGCGGGCCTTGATCGTGTTGGCTGGCAGCACCGGGCAGGTCGCCTCGATGCCGAAGGTGACGCCGGTGCCCTTCACGCCGCGGCCGCGGCCGCACTCCACCTCGACGGCGCCACGCACGGTGCACGGCTGGCCGCGGAGGGTGAAGGACCACGGCACGCTGGCGCTGGACTGGTAGGTGCGCAGGCGGTTCGTGCGAATCGCAATCTCGTAGCCCTTCTCCGCCCAGCGGCAGCCGAAGTTCCAGTTGCAGTCGTCGGCCTTGCGGTCGTAGATGGCACCGCAGCCGACCTGGCAGTTCGGGGCCACGTCGATGCCCATGCCGAGCTCCACCTGCTCCGGCGTGATCTTCTCGTTGATGCTGGCACGCTTGGAAAGCGCGACGCACGTCTCGTGGCCGATCTCGTAGCGGAGGTTGTCGCCCTTGCGCTGCGCCGCCACCTCGAACTTGTGGCCGTTCAGCGTGTAGTGCGCCGTGGCCTTGATCTCGTTGGCAATCTCAGGGGTAATGGTGACCTTCACGCCACCGTTGCACGCCGCGATGTACTCGATGTCGGCGGAGATCTTGCCATCGGAGGTGGCCTGCGGGTTGATGAAGAAGGTGTCCTTGGGGCCCTTGTACTTGCACTCCACCGTCCACTTGTTCGACGCGGGGTAGTTCTTGGTCAGCATGTCCTTGGTGGACTTGTTGTAGTCCTTGAAGAGGGCCGGCGTGGAGTACTGCTTCGCCGCAGCAGCGGGAGCAGGGGTAGAGGCTACGGGGGAGGCCATGGCTTCGGGTGGGCGAGTGAGTGTGTGGTTTGGTGAAGGAAAGACGGTGTAGAAAAAAAGAGGTGAGTTTTAATTTTTCGGTAGGAAAAAAGCAATTTAAAAAAAAAGAATTTTGGCTATGTGTGTGTGTGGAGTGAAGAAGTCAGAAAGCGTTTGGACTCTGTGCCGCAGCGCGTTTGTTTTGTAAAGAGAAGAGAAAAAATTGCATGAGAGAGAGAGGAGAAGAGGGGGAAGGGAGGGAGGGATTAGAGAAAAAAGGGGGGTGTATCGCACTACGCGACGTGTCGCTTCCTTTTTGAGCGTGGCTTCTTTTTTTTTTTACTTTGCGAGTAATATGGACTCTTAAATGCTGCTGATTAGTGGTTGCGAACACGAGAAGGAAGCGGTAGAGGACAAACCGCTTTCACGTGATCACAAACGTCTGATGGTAGACGAGCAACTCCTTCCACCTCGATTTCCATTTACGCAAAGGTGGAGAGAACAAGAAGAACAAAGAGAGAGAGGGACGGAACGCAAACTCTTTAAGAAAAAAACCAGCTGCATTCTCAGGTGGCGATGCACAAGGTCAATGGAAGAGGAGTTCGCTCTTGAATTCTCGTCTTAGTCAAGCTCACATTTGTCGTTAGGCAGATGGCTCTTCGCTTGCTGTCGAAGTTGTCGATGACGTGCCTTTTTTAGCGCCTCTTCCTTGTTTTACTCGCCTTCCTCAGAAACGAGGAGGCGGGAGGAGGACAGGAGAGTCGAAGAGCACATGAAATGTCACCAGGCGGGTTCAAGCAGAGTCGACGGTGTACCGCATCAGCGCCAGCAGACGCGCGTTGTTGTCCGATGCGCTGGTGACGGCGGGGCCTCCGCTGTGGGGAAGAGGACGGCGCAGAGGTGCGTGAGAAAGCGCGGGTGGTGGCAGCGATCCTCTTGTCGCCGCCACTGGAGACGTCGCCAGCACCGACGGCCGCTGCTCCCCCGCGCCTCCCACCCCACCACCAGCAGGAGCCGAAGCACTCGGTGTCGTGGAAGACGCCTCACGACCCGCACGCTCGTAACTCTCCCGCACCAGTGCCCGCCGCCGCGCCATTGCCGAGACGGAAGCATACAAGGTCGACGGCCGACCGCTGCCACTGTGGCTGTTGGCACGTCCTCCCGCAGTGATGGAGCTGCGCTGGTCGGCAGTCTCCGGTGCTGGAAAGAAGGCGGAGGTGGTGACGTGCCACCCGGTGCGACTGCCGGCGACATCCGGCAGACCGTCTCCGCACCGGGCGAGATAGTAGGCTGGAAGCGCAGGTGGCGCAGATCTGACGGGTGCCACTGACCTACTTCCCCCTCCTCCCTCAGGGACGGGGGAGGATACGCGTGTGACAACCGGCGCGGTGTCTCGTGTGGGTGTGTCGGTGGCGCCGCGGGGAGCCGCAGCCGCCTCGAGTGGCGGCGTGAGCGGCGCGTCCACCGCCAGCGCTAAGGAGGGCCGCGTCGTGGAAACATCCCCGCCCTGCCGCGCTCTACTCGGTGGACGCGCGCCACAGCCATCTCCAATGCTGTCCTCCGGGGTCGGCATGCGGGTGGCGGTGGAGGCGGCGGCAACGGAGGTGCTCGCAGGGGAGTGCGGTGACGTCGTCGCCTCACCCACCCGCACCGCGGCTGCCAGCACGGACAGGTCAAGCGCCGCCACGCTCTCCTCCTCGTCCCCTGCCTCTCTTCCCTCACCGATGTCGGTCGCTGAGGCCTCGCGGGGTGAGGAGGTCGAATCCCGCGACGAGGCGGCGGTGGAGGGGACGGCGGTGACGGCGGTGGCGTGCGGCCGCGGCAGCAGCGTGAGGGGGGCCGCAGCGTCGGTGACAATTGTAACGCCACTCTCCCCACCGCTGTGGTCTGGCGCGGACAACGCAGACGCCTGCGCCGCTGCAGCGTCGCGCGTGGCGGGGGACGGCTTTGCGGCTACCTCTGCGGCTGGCAGCACCGCGTGATTGCCGAGGAGACCACTACTACTCCCACTCGAGGTGCTGCCGGTGTGGCCGTCCGACCCACGCGCCGGCCAACCTTTCCCGCCGCTGTCGCTGCCCTCCTCCGCGTCCTCGACGTGCCGCAGGGTCGGAGTGTCCACCACCGAGCTCGCAGCCCGAACAGCCGTTGCGGTCGACGTCGCCGCGCTCAAGGTGGTGGCCGTCCACGATGCCTGTCGCAGCTGCGGCGTCGTCTGCCGCGACACCCGCGGCGTCCCCTCCAACACGCCAGAGGTGAGTGCCGACACCGCCGTCGTGGTGGTCCCGCTGCGGTCCCCGTCGGCGTCGACGTCGGCGGGCGTTAAGGTGGCTCCCGGCTGGTCCTCGGCGTCGTGAAAGACGTCACCAACAGTGGGCAGCTGCAGCCGCAGCGCCTCGCTGATGCGCCAACCAGCACGGACACTGCCGGTGTTGGAAGCCACAGCACCACCTTGTATGTCTGGGGAAGCATCGACTGCGCTGCCGGCTTCATCTCCCATACTAGCGGGAGTGAGTGCTGCTGCTGCCGTAGCCTCCGTATGGCCTGTCGTGCAAACGTGTGTGGCGGCATCGCTTTTGCCCTGCGCCGCCGACTCGCGATCACTACTCCGGTTCGTTGCAGCTGCGAGATTGGTGGGTGGCGTCTCCACAGACAACAACGACGGCTCATTGTTAGTCGCGTTACTGCCCTGCCGCGGACCGTCCCCTGCATTCTCTGTGCTTGCTTGTACCACCGTCGGCGAGTCCGACCGCGACACGACAAGTGTGTCGACTGAGGACGCGTATGCCACCTTCGCCGTCGACGGCGCAGCGTGAGCGGCGGTCAGTGCCGCTGCTGCTGCATGGCCCTCCTGCGCTGCGGAGCTGCAACTGCTCGCCGTGGTGACGGTGGCAGGTCGCCGGCTCGCTGCCGCGTTCACTGCGCTCTCCGCACGACTGACGCTGACGCTTGCCAGCGGCGACGGGCTAGCCCACAGCTCCGCCGCGGAGGCCGTCGGCGAGGCAGGAGGTGAGACGCTGGAACTGCGCCACACGCAGCGGCCGCTCAGGGTGGGTAGGGGCTTCTGTCCAGTAGGCGCTCAGGGGCGTCTCACTGCTCTCGCGGCTCTGCTCAGATCGGCTGCGCGCCGCAGCGGACAACTCCGAGACGGCCATCTCGTTCGGGAAGCTTGGTTGCAGCGACGTCAACTTGACCCTTCCGGCAGAGCTGAGCGCACCGTCGTCCACCGCACTCCCCGGGTAGCGACGCGATGACTAGACCACTGCTGTCCGCATGTTGGCTCGCGCTGCGACGGCGGTCATGGCACGAGCTGCAGCGGTAGCCACTGCTGCTGCTGCTGCCTCGACTGCGGCTGCGACCAGAGTCGCGGTGGCGCTGCAGCGGGGCCTCGTCAGACCCGGACACGGAAGGCGGTACGCCGCTGCCACTGCTGTCGACGCCGTCACCGCCGGCCCCGTGCCGTCGCCGCTGCTCGTGCAGGCGCAGACGAGTAGCCGTCGGCGGTGGGGAGGACGTGTGCGCACGGGGACGGCTGTGACGGCGACTGCGCTCCTCCACCTTCTCCTCTTCCCGCGGCACACCTGGTGCTGCCGCCGCTGTCGCACGCTGACGCCCACTGACGCTGGTAGCGAGGGGCCGCAGCGGTGACACGAGGGACTGGCGGGGAGACCGGGAAGAGAGGAGAGGCGATGGCATGCGTGGCACGACACCGCGAGGGGAGTTGTGGTTCGAGCCGAGACCCCCACCAGTGGTCGTCGCGACGCCACCACCCATGGCACCCGCGCCATTGCCGCCACCAGCGCTGCTACCCTGGAGCGCCTGAGGCCCCCGCCATACTGCGTGGTGTGGTAATGGTGGGCAACGTGGGCAGAGAGATGTTTGGCACGGTTGGGAAAGGCGACGAGGCACTGCGGTGTGGCCGAGGCAAGCCGTCAGCCGAGACGGTGTTTGCGCTGTCCATCTCGTCCTCGCTGTCCACAACGTCGCGGAGAGGGACGGCGCACACGTCCGTCGGCACCCGATCGTCCAGCACGCTCTCCTCCTCCTCGTCTACGCCAGTGCCGGTGGCGTCCTCAGCAGAGGGCTGCGCGTGGTGGTCCTCATCTTTACTGCTGTTGCCGCCATCATCTCTCTCTTCCTCAGCTGGACAGCTTTGCGCCGTTGTTGACAGCGAGACCTCTCCCCTTGCAGCCCTTTCAGCGCCACGAGGTGTGTCGTGTGTCACCTCCACTGCCATCGAGGCAGCGACCTCAGCAGCAGCACCACCGACAGCGTTCTCCCTGTCACCGTCGTCGCTCCTGCCAATCTGCGTCCCAGCAGCCACACGCGCTGCCACCGCCGGTCCGCCCTCACCGTCGAGGGCGTCGCCATCGTCCTCCTCCGCCGCGTCATCGTCGTCCTCTGCCTCGAAGTCATCGGCGTACTCCTCCTCCTCCTCGTCCTCTTCGCCGTAGTGGTCGTATGACGACTCCCTCGGGAGGGGAAAGGGGTAGTTCTGGAAGGGCGGCAGCGGCGGCAGTGGCTGCAGTCGCCCCAGCACCGTCGTGGACGCCGACGTCGTGCTGGTGGTGGTGGCCGCCAAGTCAAAGAGCAGCGGCGCGCCGTCTCCCCCGCTGGCCGCCACACGGCCACTCGTCGTCCCCTCCGCATCGACGAAGCTGTTCGTGCCGTGCAGATCCCCGCTGTGGCGCTCCGGCCGTGGTGGGACGTGGGGAGAGGGGAGGTGGATGGGCAGCGCCTTCGTGGGCGAGGTGGAGAGCCCGCGTGTGGAGCCGCCGCGCTCAAATACACGGCTCACCGATGCGCTGCTCAGCGTCACCGTAGCGCTCGGCAGGTCAAAGAGCGAGGAGGTGGTCGCCCCTGCAGCGACGACGGTGGACGTGGTGGCAGCAGAGGTGGTGAAGGCGGGGTTGGTGGAGGTGCCGCCGAGGACCGTAGTGGCAAAGAGAGGAGCTGCCGGCACGACACCCCCCATCATCACCACTCCTGTGCTCGACGTGACGCCGGCGACTCCTGCCGACTCCTCCGAGACACCCATGCGAACAGGGGTGCCCGACACCGCCGTCGTGGTGGTGGTGGCGGTCGAGATGGCCGACGTCAGCGTCGAGGACGCTGTCGCCATCAGCACGTTGCTCGCCGTGTTGGCGGCACTGCTCGTGTTGAGGGTACCGCTGGTCGTCGTGTGCATCGACGTCGCCCCGAGCGAGGGGGCCAAGGAGCTGATGTTGAGGAAGCTGTTCGAGAGCTGCAGGATCGGCGAGGACTGCCGCCGCGACTGCGGGGAGAGCGAGGGCGTGGCGATGCGAGGTGGGTGGCTGGAGGCGCCGGCACTGCCTGTCTCGTGAGAAGGGTCGTTGGCCGGCGTGCCGCGCAATGTCTCGGCGGGAAAATTTGATATGCTTGTCCGCAGCGCTGCCGCTGTCCCGGAGGCACCACCACCATCACCACCAATGCCACTGCTTGCGGTGTTGCCATCTTCACCAGCAGCAGCATCGGCATCGGCAGCGGTGGAACTCTTTGACGCGGCATCGTGGTCGGCCTCTTCGCTGTCGCAGTGACGGGACGCTTCGTTCTGCACAGACATGTCCACCGCCGCAGAGGCGGTCGGCGAGGTCGCCGTGGCGCATTGCGCGGATGCATTGCCGGCGCAAGAGTGCCCTTCAACCGTGGAGTCTCTCGAACCCCTTTTCTCGTTGTTGCCGCGGTCACCACTGCTTCGGCGGACAGCCCACGCCCCATCGTGCAGCCCTTCCTCGCCGTCGTCGTTGTTGTCGCCCTCCTGCAAGTAGGCGTCGACGTACGCCGTCGTGTGCGACACCGTGGAGGGAGTCGAGACCACTGCCGTCGCCCCGCCACAGACTGCTCGTGGGTGGCTCTCGTGCAGCGGACACGCGTTGTTGTCGGCACTGCTGCCGCCAGAGCAGGACAGCTTCGGGGAGCTGCCCAACGTGAAGGCCGGCGCGGAGAGGTGGTCGTCGGCAAGCGGAGGCTGCGGCGAGGTCGAGGCAGCCGCCATCGTCACTTTGATGGCCCCAACAGGTGGCCAGGAAATGGACGCCAGCGCCGGGACGTCCTCCGCAGCGGCAGCACCAGCGAGTCGAGCTCCGTGCGTGGTCGCCGCCGACGCTGCCGGTGCTGAGCTGCCGCCCGGCGGAGCTGAGCTGCGCGGAGGCGGTGAGCGACTCCGACGCCGCAAAAAAGACCGGCCCTCGAGAGTCGGCAGGGTGGGGGGAGAAGGTGGTGAGGAAGCTCACCCCGTTGACGTCCCTCTCGGCTGAGGAGAGCACGTCGTTGAGGGAGCTGGCGACTACCGGCGCCGCTGCTGATGCGGCTACCGTGACGCGCCGCATTCCAGTTGGGGGTGTCGACACGCTCCGCAGCGGCACCGGCGCCGGGGGTCTCCGAGACAGCCCCGCTTGCTGTGGTGGTAGAGATGGTGTGCTGTTCGCCCCCTACAGCCTCATCGCGCATCGGCTGCTTCCCCTCTTCTGCCTGCTGCGGCACCTCTGCGAGAGGAGATTGGCGGCGATCGGTGCTGCTGCTGTTCTTGCTGCTATCAGCCTCGACTGCCAAAGAAGGCATCTGCAGGCCTGCGGAGCCGCTGTCTCGAGTGTCGCGCGCAGCGCCAGACTGGCGACGCCGACGACTCCCCTCCCAGCCGCGAAGGGGCGAGCGTCGGGCATCACCGTAGCGATCCTCTGCAATCAGGTGCGCCGTGGTGGCCTCCGTCGGCGCTCCAGCTGGTCTGTCACCCTCCCCCGCTTGCCCACCAAGACTGCTGCCGTTGCTGCTGCTGCCGCTGCTGCTGCTGTGGCTACTGGGCCGCACCACCATCGTCACCGTGTCGTCGTCATCTTGGTGGTTCAGGGTTGAGTTGGAGCTCGGCATCGGCAGCGGCGACGTCGAGCTCCGTGTGCGTTGCGGTTCGTGCTGCGTGGACTCTGGCCGAACCTCTTCGGCTGCAGTCGCAGGGAAGCGCGGTGCCGCCTCACCGGCAGCGCCGACATCCTGCGGTGACGTGGGCGACGACGGCGACGACGCAACTGTATCTTTGGCGGAAGACGCAGGTGTTTCACCCTCTCGCACAACAGGGCCTGCTGTGTGCTCTTGATGCTTCGGCGACGTCAACTCGAGTGCTCGTGTTTCTTTGCACAAATCAGCATGAGAGCTTGGCCGCGTCTGCAACGGTGTGCCCTCTGATTCCTGTGTGAGGTGCTCCAGCTTTTCATTCTCTGCAGGAATGCTGTTGTTGCCTTGTCGGTCGGTCCTCTCCGACTCTCCCCTCGCCAGAACCGAAACGCCGGGCTTTACCTCAACCGCGTCGGAGGCTGTGCTAGGCGCCTGCTGTTGCTGCTGCAGCTGCTCGGAGCCCGCTGCGGAGGTCAGCGACCGCGCATCCGCCAGAGAGGAGGAGACGGAGGTGACAGACCCGGCGTGTGCGGAGAGCGCGAAGGGCGGCACCCGCGGTGGGGCCTTGGAGGGGAGCCGCGCAGACGCGTCCGGCCCACCGGGTGTCGTGGATAGCGAGAGCGATACCGACGAGGCAGCCGCCACACCGGTGGACGACGTGTGCAACGGGAGGAGGGCAAAGAGGTACTCACGCGAGGTGGCCAGCGAGCCGGTGTGGGTGGGAGAGGAGAGAGATCTCTGCTCCGGCAGGTCGCCCCCCGCGCCGCCCACCAACACCCCGCGCAGCGGGCGGTGGCTGTTGCCACCATCCTCGTCGCTCCCGCTGCCGCTCTCGTGTGCGGCACGCGGAGAGGGGTACTGGGAGGAGAGGGACGGCTGCAGCTGCGAGGAGGCGAGAAGGCTGTTCGACTGGCCGCTAATACTGAGCCCGATTGGCGCGTGCGTATGAGGCTTCTGCGATGCGGTGGACGCAGCGGGCGGTGGGGGTGGAGAGGAGGTCAGCACAGCGCTGTCGCTGGTTGCCGGCGGGGCCGTGACATCTCGCGGTGCGACCACCTCGGACCGGATCAGGTGTGGCGCAACAGGCGTTGCACCCGCCGATGTCGTGACCGTCGCCGAGGCAGACCTGATCAGTGCGTCCGGCTCACCACAGCCGCCTCCGCTCGAGCCATCCGCTACGGCTGTGCTGCTGAGCGGGAGAAGCCGGCCTCCCACGGCGTGGGCACCGCGTGGGCTGGTCCCGTCGCTCTGCGACCCTGACTGGCTGCGGTGGCTCGGCGCGAACTCGGGCAGCGCAGAGGTCGCATCGGACGACGTCGGTGTCCCCTCGCCCCGCAGCTCGCGCACGATGGACTCGGTCGACTCGTGCATCGCCGGCAGCGCCGTCATCTCCTCCTCCACACGCAGCCCATAAGGAGAGAGGGTGAGGAGGGGCAGCTGCATCGTGGGCGACACCGGCAGCCGCAGCGGGCCGTCGATGGGGGAGCCAACATTGAGGGAGGTGGCGGAACTCGCCGTCGTCGTCGTCGCGGTGGGTGAGCCGCGGTGGCTGGTGCCCCTCTTCGCTGTCGTGACGCTGAGCCTCCATCGAGGCGTGCCGTCGCCGTGATGGGGCGAGCACGGGCGACGTGGACGGCGCGTCGCCGGGGGCAGACGCAGCGGTCGAGTGCGTCTGCGCACTGTGGCGATGGTGGTGCGCGGAGTGGGGGCGGCGGTGCGACGCCGACTCCCTCCCGCGACTGCCGCTGCGCCGGCTGGAGGAGCTGTTACCGCTGCCCTTGGGAGACGCCGCGGCAGCGGCAGCAGCGGCAGCGGCAGCAGCACGACGCGCAACGCTGATCAAGGCACTAGAGTCCAACCCAGGCACGGCGTCCGCGGCCACCTCCTCCCGCTGCACCTTGATGAAGGGAGCCTTGACCGGTGGCGCCGACAGCGCGTTCAGCGCGGATGCCATCGATAAGGACGCCGACGTGTTCAGCAGAGAGGTAGAGGTCGGCGAGGAGGGACCGCCCTGCCGCCCCGAGCCCCATCCAGACGACCCACCTTCAATAAGTGGAGACGGCAACAGAGACGAGGACAACTGCTGGTGCTGCTGCTGCTGCTGCTGCTGTTGAATGCCCGGCGACGTGCCCCACCCCGCAGCAGCGGCAGCTCCACGCTGGGCAGCAGCAGGCGGAGGAGGGGGAATAGGCGATGGCGGCGGCAGCGACCACGGCGACGCTGGTAGCGCGCTGCTCACGCTCGAGTTGGCAGCCCCGATATTGCCACCACCAGCACCACCGCTGTTGCCAATGTCAAAGTGCCAGGAGCCTGTTGGGGAGTGCCGGGGCGGAAGGGAGATTGAGAGGGAGGAAGGCTGCTGCTGCTGCTGCTGAGGTGGGGACTGCGCCGCAGGAGGCGAGCGTGTCTGCTGTGCGTGTGGGACGCCGTGCTGGTCAGCGAAGTAGTAGGCAGCAGAGGCCTCGTCGTTGCCGGCTGCACCACCCGCCGTCCCCGTCGCGGCGGGTGTGTGACCGCCACTCGCAGACGGCGTCGCGACGCGCACGGGAGGGCACGCCGTCACGGCCAGGGAGGGCGGAACAGACGAGGCACCATCGAGCGAGGTGACGGAGGCGTCGGCGGACAGCGTCGCCAGCTGCTCCAGCGACCCCCTGCGCCACCCGGCCATCCCCGCCTCTCCCCCTCCCCGATCTCATTACTTGCGGCTCTCGCGGCGTTGCTCGTTTCCATGTTTACCCCGTGCCGCAGCTGCTGCTGCAGGAGAGGCGGCGCGTCATGGGCCAGCTGTCCACGTCGGTAGGCGAGCAGCGTAGAGGGCAGCGTGTAGCTCCGCGGCACCCCCGCGGGGTGGCCTCCGCCAACAGCTGCATTGCCGCCGACTCCCACGCCACAACCGCCTGCGCCACCCACGCCGAAACTCGCGAGGCATATCGGCGCGGTAGGGCTGGAGAAGGAAGAATGGCCGTTGACGCCGCCGCAGCCGATACCGCCGCCGAGGCTGGACCCGCTCGGGGAGTTCACACCAATCCCGCTGACGGAGCTGCCGGCCTCGCCCAATTCCCCTCTGCCACCGACGGCGCCGAGCATGAGCATGTCGTGCAGGCTGCCGCTCACCACAACGCCGCCGACGAGGCTGGTGGGGGAGTTGTGGACGAAGATGGTGCCCGAGGTAGACGCCGTGGCGTCGAAGGAGGCAGACGAGGCGGAGGAGGCAGAGCGACTGCGTGAGATCGGGGACGCGTGCGGGTGGGCTGCGGGCCCCGCCGCTCGCGAATTCTCGGGGAGCGAGGGCCACGTGGAGATGGTGTCGTGCGAGTTGTGGGAGCGGGCGGTGGTGTCCGTCGCTGCCAGCCGCGACGACGCGGCCAGCCGCAGGTGCGGTGGCGGTCGCAAGTGTGGCTGCTCCAAGGAAGCAAGTCGCCCCGTCGATGCTGCTGTCGCGCCGGACTCGCCGTCCCCACTCCCTGTATGCGGCTGCTGCTGGGAAGGAGGAGAAGAAGCTGCTCGCGTGCTGCTGCGACGCCGCCGCCAGCCACGCTGCCTCCTCCCGCTCAGGCACCGCCCGCAGCGAGGTGCGGCGAAACGTTGTGAGGGGGAAGATGTGGCTACTGCGCAGCGGCGTCGGCACGCTCTCAGTGACCTGGATAGAGCGCTCACGCCGGCTCGATGACGAAGAGGACGCCTCGGGCGTCAGCAGCCCCGAGAGCAACGAGGGATGCGCCACGTTGGAGGCGGAAAGAAAGCCGCCACCTGACTGCGCGGCGCCGTCGCTACTCGCTGCCACTGCGGTCGGCAGCGCACCAACACCGCCTGCCGCAGCCGCGCCGAATGCGCCATCACTCGTCAGCAGCCCTAGGTCCGAGCGGCTGGTGAACTCCGACAAGACGGTGTTAGTGGCGGCGAGTGGCGGTGAGAGAGATGAGTGTTTCCCCAACGCATCCGCAAGGTGAGAAAAGACACTTGCAGTCGACAACAATGAGCTTTCCTGCACCGCCGGCACCTCCTCCAGTAGCGCTGCGCGAGCACACTGCTGCAACGAGAGCCCACACACCGCCTTCGCCACGTCACTCGCGTTCTGCCACAGCGAGCGGAGGTGCTGCTCTGTCAGCCGAGTAAGGCGCTGCTGCCGGTAACCGTTCAGCGACGGTGTGTAGAGGCCGCCAATGTTGAAGACGGGTGCAGGGTCTCCGCAAGTGCCATCCTCCTGCTGTCTCTCCTTCTCCTCGCCAGCACTCTTTGCCTGGCCGCTGCCGTCGCAACCGCCACCATCGATCGACGCCGTGACGGCGACAGACGGCGCACAGACGCCACAGCCGGGGCCGCGTGCGGTGTGCAGCACCACCGGCGTCGCCGCGGTGCTCATCGCTGCCGCCTCGGATGCCGTGCGCACCGCCCTCTGCTCCTCGCGCTCCTCCCCTACAGCTGCGCCGGGGCCGCACTCTGGGGTAGATGCCGGTGGGTGTGCAGACGCTGACTTGGGCAGCAGCGCCAGCAGCTCCGCCAGGTGGCCCTCCACGCTCCGTGCGTCAATCAGGGCGACACGCAGCTGCTTCAGCACGGCCGCCTCACGCGCGCTTCGCGGGGTGTGAGGAGCGGAGCGCTGCTTTGCGCCTGCTGTGAAGGGCGATCCCGCAGAGGCAGTGGCGGCTGCTGTCCGCGCGGGCAGGGCGAGGCTGGTGACGTTGACAAGGTAGGGTGGGTGAGAGGGAAGCGTGCTCGTGGGATTTGCAGCCGCTGTGGCAGAGTGCCCTTCGTCGTTGGTCGTGTTGCTCTGCAGTGCCTCCGCTTCCCTAAAGAGGCGTGCGTTGGTGTTGCCCGTTTCACCTGTGGGCCGAGGCGGCGATGCAACTGTCTCCGCCTCCGCCCCCGACGACGCATCTGCCACGGCGAATGTGCCGCCTTCCCTCTCTACGGCATCCTTTGCGGGAACTGCAGCCATCGCAAAGAATGGCGGCCGTGGCGGATCATCTGCGTGGCCGGCCTCTTTCTCTTTCTCCTCGGTGCGTGGCACTCGTCCTCTTACGCCACCACCGCTACCGCTATGGCGGTCACTTTCTGCTGCGTTTCTTTCAGATGAAAATGGCCTCAAAGGCTTTGAGAAACAACCGACGTCGGATAAAATGGTGTTCACAGGCGACTCACCAGAGTACGGCGACCCACGCGGTGCAGCCTCCGCTCCCCCTGCAAGGTGCGCGCCACACTTACTCGCGCTAAGAGGATCCCCGTCATCTCTTAGGTCAACAGGGCTCTGGGAGGGCGGGGTGGCGAGCAGCGCCAGCGTATCCGCGCGTCGCGAGCGATCAAATTCCCCCGTGTTCTCCATCGATCCGTACGTGTCAGACGGCACCCCCTCGCCGCCGTCCTCCTCTGCTGCCTTATCGCCGCTGGAGCCCAACGGAGACGCACTCACCTTGTCCTGCACATCAACCGCGCTACCACGCTGTTCTTTCTGTGTCGCCGCATCGGTTGGAGCTCTGCTTGCTGCCGACTGCGCCGTAATGCGGCGAAGAGAGAAATCATCCGCTGGCGAAGCTACCCTGGAGGACACCGGCGTGATGGTGGCGCTCTCGACTTTCGCCACGTACAGGGGCGACCCGTGCAGCCCCGACAAGGTAGACTGGTGCGAGAGGGAGAAGACGGACGGCGACGAGCCTCGCGATGCCGCAGCCGACGACGGCAGAGAAGACGGCGGGGAGGAGGAGCACGGCGACCCTGTCAGCGAAGAGTTAGAGTCATTGAGCACCGCCTCACGGCGTCGTCGGCGCGGCCGCGTGCGGGGGCGTGGTACGCCGTTGTGCAGGCTCGTGGCGCTGCTGCTGCTTGTCCCTGTGCGGATGCCGTGCACGCTGTGGTCGGAGAAGTGGGCGTGCTGCGGGACGTTGAGCACCGGGAGCGAGGCGGAGAGGTCCCACCACGCCGGCTCAGCCTGTGCCGCGGAGCCCGCCGCTGCTGTCGTGGCGACGCCCGGTAACACACTTCCCATTTCCTTAATTACCGCGGAGGCGGCTGGGGCCAGCTTCAACTTTCCACTCGAGGCGGCTGGTGGGCCGATGAGCGAGCTGCCGAGACTCGAGAGTCGCACCGCTGCGTCGCAATGACCACCATTATTTCGCTGAGGTTCCTGACTCGCCTCCTCCACGCCTGCACTGTGCCCCTTGCTACCTTCCACCGTAACGTGTGGCGCCGCACCGGCACCGCTCTGTTCAGGCTCCTCGGCGATCGCCACCTGCGGCGGCGGATGGGCAAGGAGAACAGAAAGCTCCGGCACCCCGGTGCCTGCAGTGGAGGCGCTGACCGCCAAATTCGACGCCGTCGAGTTCATCGAGATAGAGTGCGACACCCGCAGCGAGCCACCCGTCCCAGCGAACGTGCTGCCGCTCAGTACGGGCGTGACATCCGGCGAGCCGTCTTCGGCTGCCGCTGAACCATCACCACCGCTTCCCACCGTCAACGTGTGTTGCCCGCTGCCACGGTTGAGCCGCACTGGTGAAGGGGGAGCGTAGTGCATCGGCACCCCAGCCGCGGTCACGTTCGGCCTTTCCACAGGCGGGCGGGAGGCTGCGCTGTTTGCCTTTCCCTCTGCGCCAGCAGCGGCGACAGGAGAGGACCCAGCCGTCTGCTGTGGTGGACGCCGACCCGGTGGGCTGAAGCTGCCGGACAGCGACAGCGGTGAGGTGGGACTGTGGACTGAGACGGTGCGGGGTCCGCTGCGGGTCCGCCAGTGCCGTGGTGGGTACAGCTGCGAGCCTGTCGCGCCAGGCGCCACGTGAGTGGGGGAGTGCGCGGAGCCGACGGAGACGGGGCTGCCAGCGGGGCTGCTGCCACTCCCCGCGCGTGCTTCGTAGTGTGAGACGACGATGATAGGTACGACTGGTTTTGTGCCACCCGCGGACTCGACCCGCGGCGCCTGCAAGTCGCGAGGCACCAGCGATGGCGGCTCCCACGAGGGAGTACGTGTAAACGAAGACATTCAAATACGGATAGAGATACGTATTTTGCCTGTCTGCGTGTGTGTGTGCGTGTGCGTGTCAAAAGGGAGAAGAGAGATTTCCCTACGTTGGCAGAAAAATTAGGAAAAAACAGAAAAAAAAAAGCCTGTGAGAAGGCAACAATGGAGAGCAGAAGCAGAGATTTAATACGATCTATATTCGGGGGATAGTGGGTGAATGGCCAAGAAAAAAAAAATTTACAAGAAAAAAAAAAGAGAAAAAGAGAGCCGCAGTTCTTTGGAGGGTCAATCCAGTGCGCTGGAGAACGAAGCAAACTCACACCACCACGCGACGGCTCGCACGCGTTTAAAAAATCAAGAGTGCGTAGAAAAACACAAAAACGAAGCGCCTCCCCTCTCTGCTGTAGACCATAAACGTGGAAGGCGCAGCGATGTACCTGCACAAGTTGAAAGGAAATGAAAGAGTCGCGGAAGAGAGAAGAGAAAGAGAGAACAGATTTTTTTTAGTCAGATGGCTAAGTCTTCTAATCTACGGTCATCTAAAGCAGACAATCAAAAAAGCAACACTGCGCTCTCCGTGCCGTCAAAGCTCAACTGATGACGGGCACGTGGGACAAAGAAAGACCGAATGAGCTCCTGGGAAATACTTTTTTTTGCGGCGCACACCAGATTATTTGCTAGGCAGCTTTCCAATTGTGCTTGCACCCGACGTGGCATCAGCACTGCAAACGCATATTTGCGGATTGAAGTGCTTCGTCCCTCGCAATAAACGGATAAAAAATGCTTCACGCACCTCTGCCTTCTTTTTTGTTCTGCGAATCTGCGTCGTCTGCGCGACCTTTTGGCCGCTTATTCGAGTTAGACATTACAACTTAAACTCGGCAAACGCCGTTGCTTCTCTTCCTACCACTTTCCAATGTCGCCGTCGCCCCTGCCACCTCAGAAAAAAAATCAAGCCAAAAGGAAGGGTGCCTGGAGCGCGGCGTCAGGTGCCACGCCTTACCATGTAGCCGCGCTCTACCGCGCCACTCGCCCAATATCAGCAGTCTGCGGCTTCAGCGTGTCCATCGTAGCAGAGAGATGCTGCATGACAGCCGCAAAGGGATCAGCGGTGTAGGCCGGCACCGTCTGCACCTTGTCAAAGAGACGCAGCTCCTCCTGCGCGGCGGCCATCCGCTCCTCCGCGGCGGACATCTGCGGCAGCATCAACCGACGGCGCTCCTGCACGGCAGCACGGCGCTGCGCCGCGGGGTGCATCGCTGCGGTAGACTTCTTCGACTCCTTTTTGGCCGCCAGTCGTCGACTCGCTGCCCTGTCCTCCGCCTTCTTCGCCACCTTGGTGGCCGCGGCGTCGTCGTCGGTGCCCGCGGCGGCGGCTGCTGCTGTCATGGGTGCACGGCTGGTGCGGCCGCGTCGCTGGCGCAGCGCATCGCGGATCTGCAATGCCGTCTGGCGGTCCTCCTCGGCGTGTCTGGCGGCCGTTGCACCTGCTGCGGCTGCGGGAGAAGCGGAGGGGCGAGGGAGCTCAGCTGCAAAGTCTGCCGACGTGTTCGGTTGCTGGGACTGCTGCTGCTTGCGCGCAATCTTGGCGCGTAGGTTGACGCGCTTTGTAGACTTTCCTCCTGCCATTTGTTGGACGTGAATGGCGTTAAGTAGCGCAAAAGGTAGCACTGTGCTGGTGCTGTGCCGTCAGTGACGTTTAGGTGTCGCGTTGCCGTGTGAGAGTGTGGGGTAGAATTGAGGTACCGCGCACGCTTAGAGACGCCGACAGTTGTAGGCTTCCACATGCAGCACCGCCGATTAACCAAAAAAGGGGGGGAGCGAGAGAAGAGTGGCACATCGAAGAGTCAGGGAACGCTGGGAAGCCTAATTGACGGAGGCGGTCTGCGTCATCTACAGAATACGAAGCGGGGCTGAACAACTGAGCATTTCGCTAAACAGCACTCATGGAGTGGTGCAAACTTGTTGCGACTGCTTCTCTACTTTTGTCTGCTACCATACGTCTATTAATCTTGCTCTTCTGCAGAAAAGAAAAACACGCCTCCTCTACAGTGGAAAAGATGGGCAAAGAAGAACAGAGTAAGGGTGCCTCTGACGTGAAGCGAGAAACGTTTAGAACAAGAGAAAATTGAAAAGCAGATTGGAAAGCAGATAAAAGGAGAAGGCGGTTTGTGGGCTTCTTCGTCGAAACCTCAGCTCTGCCGTCATGCACCTTTATGGATGTCGGCCTGAGCGATACAGGCGAGGCACCGCCAGCACTGCGTGCGTGTACCGCACCACCGTGCCGTACTTCATCTCCTCTGCGAGCACAAACGGTTTGGCAAACCATGATCGATTCCTGAGAAGGTCCGATGAGCTGGGGAACGGAGAGACCGTCATGGCACAGCACGCCGACGAAGGCGAGGATCCGCACTTCGCCGTACTGCATGGCGGCGTGCAGCTGCACGGCGAGAGAGAACTGGTGACATGATGCCGGTTGTGCCCTCGCAGGTATCGCGCAAGCAATTCAGCCTCGCACGCGTGTCGTGCCTTTGTGCGCCGCAAGGCGGAAGTAAAGACGCTATTGCAACCGCGAGCGTCGTCTTCATCCTCAATAAGATCTAAGTCCTCGTCCACCGCAGGCTCCGCTTCGCTTGTGGAAGATGTGCTGCCGGGGCCTGTGCTGTCATCGGCAGCGCCGTGGTGGAGACCGGAAGTGCGCCAGAGGTGCGACACCGTCTTAGACAGCTTCACATCGGAGCTGAGGTGGACCAGCCACGTAGTGGGCATCGTCACGGCTGCAGAAGAGGGCGAACCATCTTGGCCGGCCGCCAACTGTGCCATCTCGGCCACCTCCTCAGCAGACAACCGACACGGGGGGTGGAGGAAGCAGTAGAAGTTAGAGAGGCCTTCGTCGCCACTGCGATGCCGTTGGGGGTGCGGGAGCTGAGACGTTTGTGCCATTTTGCCCGAGTCGCCATCAAGCTCAGAGGCCTCAGGCGACTTATGGTGCGTCCTGCACTGCGGACCGGACACCGTCTGCGCTGAAGCAGCAGCCGAACAAATGGAGGGGTTCGTGTGCAGCAGGAGAGAGAAGTAAATCCACTCCTGCGGGTGGACCAGCAGCACCGCCACCCCGCGCTCCTCAATAACGTGCCTCACTGCAGACTCTGCAGCTCTGCGACGTGCTGAATCATGCAACGTACTCGAGCTTGTTGTACTATCGCGGGTTCTCACCTCGCTGGGCCTGCGCTCAGCACGTGCCAGTGCGCGAAGAAAGTCAGCAGAGGGCACGCAATTCCAGTGGCGAGTGTTTCTTCTGCACGGCGACACTGCATGCGTTCGAAAAGGCTGGACGACGGTCCACCAACGTGGTGTCGGCTGTGAAGCGCTGGTAGGCGCGTCATCGAGAGTCGTCGCGCGTGTCGCTGTAGACCACGGACCACCCGCTCGATGGTACGAGTTCCCCGCTCTGTCACTGCGTCTGAAAAGAAGATGGGGAAAGGAAAGTGCGAAACAGGTGTACTGCGGCTGCCTAGTGAGTCGTCTGCACTTCCCGCCTGTTCAGTTGAACCACGATTCAGAGCTTTTGTTCTCTGTTGGACCGCCCTTGAAGCAGGTAGAGTCCATTGATGCCCCACATTTGATGTCGTCCGAGTGTCTGGGTTGGTGCGCGGCGTTCTGCTCTCTGCTTCAGTCTCTTCGAACTCTCCCTCCACACTGGCAAACGCGGAGCCGCAGAGTTGGTGGTAATACTCGTGAAGGGAGCAGACAGAGCCGGTCAGCACGGCACGCGTGGCGGCGTCGTAATTCTCAACCGCTGCCCCACACTCCCATTTCCACGCATCACGAAGAACATTCTCTTTATCCTGTTCGTGTGGGGAGGATGGCAACGCAATGGGACGTGGCTGCGGCAGTCCTGGAATGGCATGCAGCTGCCCCACCCGCAATAGCTCCCACTCTTCGCCGCAGAGCAGCGACGCGTCACCAACGGCGACGAGCTTCTTTCTAGCAGGAGCAGCACTGAGGGTGTGCTCGCACGTGAGGCTCGATGGCATGGGCTTCGTACACGTCGAAGCTGCGGTAGTGGCGGTACTACATTCAAGGGTTCGCTCTGCAACGTAGTACAGCTCGTAGGAAGCGGGGCGAGACCAGGAGAAAGCGTTATGCAAGCCGCCCTGCTCATGAGCTGCATCGCTCATAGGTGCAGCAGCAGATGCCGTGACACGCTGCCACAGCGCTGCTGCACGACTCTCCTCCGTTTGGTCGCAGTCCGGTCGCGTAAAAGCCGCGGAAATGTTTTGGTCGGAGCCACTCCCACTGACCACTTGCTTAACAGGTACTTCACAAGCACGCGCTTCCTCCTCGCAGCGTACCAGAAAAAGTCGGTGCCAATCATACACCGCCCCCTTTCCTCGCGCAGAAACGACAGCGTTTTCTTTACAAGTACTCACCTTTGAGCAAAAGGGTTTGAGATCTGATCGCAGCGCATCTGCGCTACAAAGGGGCTGCACACGCTGCTGTCGTGACAAAAGCAGCGCAGTGCCGTCGAGAGGAGGAAACAGCCGCGCTAGCTCGACAAACAAATTGGCGTTCGTCACGGTAACTCTCTCCTCTGATGCACCTTTTCCACACTGCGACCGCGAAGAGAGGCGTGCCATTTGTGTCCCACTGCATGCTTGTCCCTCTCTGCTCGTGACACGGCGCAGTCTGCGCATGCCCGCCACGCCACCGCGCAGTCGGGTAAAGGTGTGTCGCTCTCGCTGCAACACCGGTACTGCGGCTGCGCTGAAGCTCTCAGCAAAGCGGCCGCAGAAACCACACAACCCGCTTTGGCGGAGAGAGCGATCAAAAATGCATTGGCGAGGTATCTCAACTTGTGTGCAAAAAGAAGTGGGCAAGTGTGAAGTCTGAAAGCGCTGGCTGATTTCCTCCGCAGCGCCATTACCGCTTCTTCGAGCACACAAGGACACTCCGTCGCTAGGCGAGCGTTGAGCTGCCCATTCCAATCGCAAGACGCGGTGCAGCACTTTGTCCACCAACCTTCCAACAGAGCATATTGTCTCTTTTGCCATAAATTTGCAAGGATGTAGAGAGCGGAAGGGGGGAAGAGTGCTGAGAATAAAGTAAACGGCACAGAACGAGTACAGCGCACCTCGGCGGCTACCAGATTTGGGAGCCACATGTCCAAAGCAGAGAGAAGAAAAGATACAAGTTCAGCCGCGCGCTCGTGACGCCTTCCAACGCGACAAAGAAAAGAAACGTTGTCATACACAGAAACTTTCCAAAACCCCTTTTCCACAAGGTGGGAGACACGGCTGGAAACGATACTGGTCCGTAAGTCCCCTACTTCCTCTCTCTCTTTTTGTCTTGTTGTTGGTAGAAGCAACCGTGGTGCGGAGAGTGGTAAGTGTACCCGTCAACACTAAAATGAAGAAAAGATGGCGCCTTTGGTGGCACCTCCATCGCCCGCTTTCGACCTTTTAGTAAACTGCTGCTAACCTTACGAACACAAGCCTATGAGACGGCGGAAGCCTTCTGCGATGCAGCCGCGAGGCGCGTCACGGAGTCCTCCAGCAGATCCACTACCGCCGATGACACACACGCGTAAGACTGCTGCGTCGCGTCCGTGAAGGAGAAGAGCGTGGGGGTCAGCGGCAACACCGTCACTCGTGGAACACAGCAGTGCCGCAAAATATCCGCAGCAGACAGCGCCGCCTGGCCAGACGGCGACGACACGTCGCAGCTCCCCAGAAAAGCGGGGGACTGGAGCAGGTCTTGCAGATACAAGTTGACGCGCATGGTGTCAAGGCCCTGTCCCTCTGCCTTCGCTGGCGCAGACGGCGCTAGTGTGTCGCACACCGCCTGCAGAACGCTGGACTGGCACGACACGTAGTCGTCGAAGCTCGTACGGCCACACACGACAATGAAGTCCTCGATGGTGCGGCAGCGGCCATCCGCGTGGTGCTGCTCGGTCGACGCATTTGGGTTCTCTGCGTCGGCGGCGGTTGGGTGGCAGTAGTACCGCCACAGTCGATACGCGTTTGCCGCGGTGCACATCTCCAGCAGCCGCCCCACCGTCTTGTGGGACGAGATGGTCTGGTGGTCAAAGGAGCCCTCGCCGGAGACCACCACGTCGCAGCTGTGGAAGAGGCACCCGCGCGGGTGCTGCACCGCAGCGCAGTCACGCCTCAGCGGCACCTGCTGCTGGTCGCCCGCCGCGGACGCCGCCGACGCAGACGCGGCATCGCCGTTGCTGCCCAGTAAGTGCGCCACGTGCGGCGTCTCGTAGAGCCCCAGCAACCCACCAACCATGTCGGCACCGGGCACATAGCTAGCGCGCAGCAGGTAGCGGAAAAAGCCGCTCATTCCCCCCAGCGCCACCACCGCCCGGGCGGTACAGCAGGTCGGCCCACACCGCAGCCTCGTCGTCTCCCTCCGCCTTCGCCGACGCGAGAAGATCGTCTGCGGCCACCGCGGCCGCCGAGGCACGCAGGCGCGGCCACTCCGTGCTCTGCACCAGCTGCCGCCACGTGCTGCTCACCACGCGGGTGGCGGCATGCCGCATCCCCGCCTCCAGCGAGTCGAGCAACGACTTCTGCGCCGCCGACGTGATGGCGCCGACCGCGGCGTCGTCCCCCGTGGCGCTCTGAGGAGGAGAGGACGAGGACGGGGAAGCCTCAGCCGGTGCCGCACCGTCCTTGCGGGCTGCCGGTGGCGGTGGCGGGGCACACTTCTGGGGGCCGAAGGTGTACGTGGCCCCGCGCGGTCCGACGAGGGTGTTGTCGACATCGCAGATGAGGCACACCTCAGCCACATGCAGCCCCGATGCCGTGCTGCTGGCCTCGGCTTCAGCACTGGGCCGCAAATAAGGAAAAAGTCGCAGCATCTCTTCACCCAGGCGAACGTGAGTGATGCGGTTTAGGTCAGCGCCACGGAAAGGCTCCTTTTAGGAGAACACCACTGCCCTCTGCATTGGCGGCGGCCGTGGCAGACGCAGTGGGTGTGGTAGAAGGCTGCTGCACGAATATCTCCAAGCCCAGGGCCTGCAGGGCACCGAGCCCGCCGTCGTTGGTGGAGCTGCCGCCGATCCCCAGGAAGAGCCGCACGCCTCCATCGACCCCCAACTCGTCCTTGCTGCCTCGAATCTCCCCCTCCATGTATGCGAGGGCATACCGAATCAGCTGCCCCACGCCGTAGCTCGTCGTCCGCGCCGGGTTGCGGTCCTGTGGGCGGGCGATGCGGGGCAGTCCAGCCGCCTCCGCCATCTCGATCACCAACACGCGGCGCGCCACGTCACACGCGAACGACACGCCAGCGCCGGTCGTGGCGAGGGACGCTGGTGCCGGTCCTGCAGCGGCCGACGTCGAGGGCAGTTCACCTGCCGCTCCTGCTGCTCCTTGCGTGTGCTCGAGGGGGGTGCCGAGGGGACCCGTGACGACAACCGAGGCTGGCACGTACACGCGGCGCAGGTGCAACGCGTCGGACGGCTGCGGAGGGGCGTGAAAAGTTGCCGCCGCGCCGGCAGCCGATGCAGTGGTGGCGGCGAGTGTGTTGGTGGTGGCCGAGGCCGTCGTGTTCTTCTCGGACGCATCGCCCTGTGCCTCGAGCGAGGCGGCAAAGGTGACGCTGTCGATCAGCCCCGCCCCGCCATCGCTCATCGGCGTGTGGACAAAGTCGGCAGGAATGGCAATCGGGACGGCGTTTTGTGTGCGCGACTCCGCTGTGCCTGCGCCACTGCCCGCCTTTTGGATGCACAGAGAAGAGGCTGAAAGCCAGCAGCCCCGCTGCCGGAAGCATTGGGCCACTTTGCCTGGCGTGAACACCGTCGTCGTGTGTACTGTGGACGCTGGGGATTGAAACGGGAGGAAGAGAGCGGCGGTGCGGCGAGCCAGCTGAGGTTGGCAGCGCGCTGCTGCCGCTCTCGTGCAGCTTCTTCCAGACCTGGCGGTAACCAGCCTCTACCGCCTCGCCAACCTTGTCGGATGGCAGCGTGCCTTTAAACGTGTCGCAGGCACACAGCACGTGCAGCGGCCGCGGAGTCGGAGAAAGACGAACGCGGTTCATTGCTGAAAAAAAAAAAAAAAACGTTGTCAAGGGAGTGCGGTTATGTTGATGGCTATCTGCCCGTTTGTGTTTGTTCTGTGCGCGCCTGCGCGAAGCCGACGCGTTGGTACGATACGGAGAAGAGAAGGAGGAAGAGGGCTGGCGAGAAACGAGAACTCGTCGCGGAAAGAAGGGAAGGGGTGAAGTGGAGGGCTGCGATGGTCTGCTTAGGGTTGGGTGAGAAGAAAAAAGAGAGGCGGTAAGGATGTAGAGAGTAGAAAGAAATCGAGAACGCGGATCCGCAAACAGCATCTTTTAGTTACCGGCTCCTCTTTATCTATCGATACAAGACGTTGCTCAGAATTTCGAGCTACGCCGCGAAGGCGGAAAGGTGGGTTGTGCTGGTGGAACAAAAAAGAAGAAAAGGTGCTGCACCAAAGTCAGCAACACCGGGAGAGCAACATCGATGAGTATTTTAATTGAGAAGAAAGGACGAAGCACACACGTGCGCGAACAGGCTTCCTTTGACAGCTTTGACAGGAAAAGATAACTCGGACGTTGATGAAAATAGTATGATGAAAAGTAAAGAAACGCATCCGCAGAGAATCAGATGCACCAAAAAAAAAAAAGCAACTCAAGACGACGATGAGTGGATGCAAATAGGATGAGAGAAAAGGGGAAAACGCAAGAGGGGTGCGCACGCAATCCGAAGCAGCTTTCTTTATCAACAGCATCTCTTGTATCACTCCTCATCTTTCTCTGGTTTGATGGCGTACATGTCCATCTTTCCTTCCCTCAACGCCTTCTCCAGCTCCGCGGTAGAGGGCAGCTCCTCGTTGAGCTGCTTTTTGGAGGGCAGGCGGTTCTCGATGTCGCGAGATCGTGGGGCGTTGCGGCCGTCCGCGTCCACCTGCTGCTTCAGAAAGTCTTGCGACTCTTTGAAGGCAGCCTCCTGACGCGCCTTCTGCTCTTCCTCTGTGCCACGTGCGTACGACTTCTTCGCGTTGGTAAAGAGGCACGCCTTCTGCGTTTCGAGACTCGCCACTGAGCTGCGGTGTGTTGCGAAACGAGGGCTGTGAATAGAAGGGCGGATAAGCATCTGCGCGGAAGGCTTGAACGTGCCCCGGGCAGCAGTGGTGGTGGTGCTGAAGGCCGCAGAGGCGCAGACAACGGCGAAAGATGCCTCCGGCCACAAAGACAAACGCGATCCCTCGGCGGCGGCCAAAGACCGGCGAAGAAGTACCCGGGACATTGGTCGACAGAGAAGTCAAATAAAAAAAAGAAAAAAATCTGTCAACAAGCAGAAAACGAAAAAAAAATATGTATAGGGAGTGAAGCGGGTGCTTTTTGGTTTTTTTTGTTGTGTATTTTACGGGCGGATAAAGCAAAGCGAACGCAACAAAAAAGGGTTTTTTTCTTTTTTGTATATGTATGTGTGTTTTTGTGTGTGTGGTAGCTGCAGAGCTAGAGCTGTCTCTCTAAAGAAAGTGCAAATTCAAGGTGGCAGACAAGACGGGTTTTGATGAAGGAAGAGCGGGAGGAGAATGGGTAGGATGTGCGCTGTTCAGCAGTGCAACAACAACAGCATCGAGGTGTGTGCGAGTCGTGGTGACACATGCATGTAAAACAATTATTATTATTTTTGCAAAAGGAAGGATGCGTTGAAAGAAAAGCGGTGCAAGGAAGTGTTGAAGCTTCTGTAAAGCACGTTTCTTCTGTTGTAAGTCCAGTGAAGAAAAGCGGACAGCACTGTGTTGCACGGTGCGAGTCGTGACGCAATCTACAAGAGTCCTCATCGCAAGATGAAGGTGTCGCTTGCTGACACCAGCCAGTAGTGCCGACAGTCACATACACACAGCGCTGTTGAAAGAAACCACGTGGACGCCGACATAACGGGCCTCTAGCAATGGCCGTCGTTGGCAATGCCTTTCTGGAAATAATAAATACGTTTTTCTCCGCACACACCTTATTGTACTTTATTCACTTTTTTTTCCTTTTCTGAGAGGGCTGCTTAATTTCGCAGTCAAGAGATAACATCAACGAAAAACGGCGTTCACACACGCTGCCAGCTCGTTGCTCGGGAATTGCATGAAAGTCTGCGCCACACACACTGTACACCATCAACATCTTTGACGAAAGAAAAAAAGCGGGGACATAGCAAGCAAAAAAAGATTGTAGAAAAAAAAAGGCCAAAGATGCAGACAGGATAATAGCGAATGCATTGTTGTTGAGTCTGGGAAAGGCACCTGGCAAGGAGGGAAGGGAACGACCAGCGATCCACAGAGCGGATACACCACAGCATTGAGGAGCTTGTGACAGTACACGAGGGACATCGCAACCTAGATACTTACTAAAAGTGGGAGGGCGGTGCTTTGTCAGCGTCGCAAGCTGCTAGCTGTGCAACGCCGTCCGCGTGGGTCGGAGACGCTTCTCGGACATCGCCGAGAACGGGGCATCTCCGATTGTGTGTCGGCGCCGCTCCTGCGCAAGCGACGAGGATCGGGGGAGAGGACGTGCGCTGATGCGTTCGCAGACTATCCCCGCGCTTGAAGGTGTGAACGGTGCCGCTTCCCGTCGCACCCGCCGCCGCCGGCGCAGCTGCGGAGGAGGAGGAAGACGCAGCAGCAGCTGTCGGTGACACAGAGGATGGTGTCCGCGACGCCGCTGACGGGCCGTTGTGCTTGCCAGCAGCGGATGCCGTGGGCCGGCTGCGGACGTCAACGAGACGGCGCCGCGTGTTTGCCTTCGACACCGCTGCGGCGGCGTGGGAAGGGTGGGGCGTCGCTGCAGCAGCGCTGCCCGAGTTCTGGCTTGGCCCTCCTGTAGGCCCCGTTGCGAACGTCACGGAGGGGCCGTCGCTCGGCTCCACCACAACCACGTGCCGCGAGTCGGAGTTGGAGCGGCTGACGGGCGCAGGGCCGCTCCTCCCTTCCGGGGACAACGTCAGCGGTGCCGTGAGCGGCGTCGTCGCTGTCGTTGATGTGTGGGACGCCTCCTCCGGCTCGGGTGCCGGTGCTGCCTCTGCAGGTGCAGAGAGTCGCAGCGCCGACCGCATCGGCGTGGAGGCGGCGGAGTCTGCCCCCGCACTCTCCTCGCCCTCCAACGCAGCTGTCTGGGCGGCGGCGGGCAATGCCAAGGCGCCACCTATGCTTGTGAAGTTGCCGCTGCTCAAGCGCAGTCGCTCCTCCATGGCACGTGTACGGTCCTTGCGCTGCGCCAGTCGCCGCAGCAGCGCGCGTGACTCGGTGGTGTTGGCGGCCGCCTCAGCTGCGCCGTTGCCGAGGTCGGACATCCTTCGAGAGTCCGCCGCAGCCGGTCGGTGCAGCGCGGTCTCCTCCTCCTCCTTCTCCCGCTGCCTCTCCCTCCGCGCCGCTGCTGCGGTGCGCACGTCGCTCTCGGCAGCGGGCAGCCGCACGCGCACCACGGTGGAGGGTGGTGTGGCTTTCGCCGCACTGACGCCCCTCGCCCCCTTCGCGTCGTCTCGTGGCGTGGTGGTCACTCTGGGCGAGGCAGTGGCAACGGCGGTGGACGGCGCAGGAGGCACCGGCTCCACCACCTCACCACCGTCCGGCGCGTTGTGCGGAGGGCGTGGCTCTTCTGCCGCAACAGTGGCAGCAGCGGCAGCACCTTCGGGCCGCGGAGACGTCGCGTGTGGCGGCTTCGACTGCAAACGCCCAGCCCCTCGGCCCGGCACTCCCGTTGCAGATGTGGACTTCTTCTTCCGCACCGCCGGCCGCTCCTGCGGTGCTGCGAGTCGCCTCGCTGCGGAACTGTTGGAGGGGGTCGAGAGCGGAGCACTAGCCGCCACCTCGACCTCGGCCTCTCCGCCACGCTTTGCGGTTCCACCGCGTCCGCCGACAGCGCTGTGCAGGACGACGGCCCGCCGTCCCCGACCACGTGTGTTGAGCCTACCTGCTACACGGGGCGTCGATGTGAAGCGCAACCGCGGTGTGCGCGCCGGTCGCGCTCCTGTCGGCGAGGACGTCTCCGGCGCCGCCCCTTCCTCCTCGTCCACGTCAAGGGCGGCGGGGCCGGCACTCCCGCTCGCGTCGGAGCCAGAGGCTTTGACGGCGTCGTCCAGTGCGTCGCGCTCGTCTCGCAGGTGAACGGCGTCAAGCGCGGTTGCGGCGGTTCCTGCGGAGGTGGCAGTGGCGGCGGCAGCTCGGCCGGTTGTGTGGCTGGCGTCCACGGTGAACGTCGGCGGCGACGCCGAGAGGAAGGCCGGTGGATCTTTGCGAATGGCCGTCACGCCGGAGCGACCGTGGCGGTCAGGTGACGGTCCTCCCTCAGACGGCGAGGCAACGTCCAGCGCCGCGCGCGCTTCGTACGTAAGGCGCTGCTCTAACGGTGCGGAGCAGGACCGCCTCTCGCTCTGAAGGCGCGCCACGGTGTTCGTGGCCAGCACGCCGTCTGCACCCTCGTCCGCCGCGTCGTGAGCGCTCTCTGGGCTTGGAGTGCGCGTGCCCTCGGTCTGCTCCGCCGTTGCCTTCGGTATTGCCTCCTTATGCTGTACCGTAGGCTCTGCAGGCGGGTCAGGGTTCGGCTGCGCTGCTGTTCCGTCCTCTGCAAGCCCGCAAGGGGCCTTTTTGTGTGAGCGACGACCCCACAGACCTAGGCTCGGCATGGGTGGCGGCGGCGTCGCTCGTGCGTTGTGCGCCGTCCTGGAACGCAACGGTGCGGCGACGACTCTTGTCCTCCATGACGGACACAGACGACGTCGACACGGCGGCGGGTGGGCTCTCGTCACCGTTGCGCTCCTCTGTGGACAACGCGGACGGCAGGTACCGCGCGAACGGCGCTCCCGCAGCTCCGGCACCGCGCGTTGCGGCTCCGCCTTCCTGTGCCGAAAACGCCGCGGACGGCCCTCGACTGCTGCCGCCGCGGTCGCGATGGCGCCGTGACCGCACCGGCTCTTTGCCGAGCCGCGGCCCGCCAAGCTCGTTGTCGCGCCGCTGCGACTGCCCTCTGCCTGCTGCACCAGGACTTCCCTCCGAAGCCCCGGCGACGCCGTCGTCCTCCTCTCTTGTGCGCACGCGCTGCTGGATGGTGACAAGCTCGTCGAAGCGAGCACGCAGGCTCTGCCAGTCCGCCATCCCGCCGTCCGACACCACCGTCGGCGCAGAGTGGCCGCGTCGAAAGGTGCGGTGGGACTCAGCCGGCTCTGCGGTAGACCCCGCAGCACTCGTAGGGCTATTGCTCCGCTGCCGCCCATCAGTAGCGCCATCCACTGCCCGATCCACATTCGCACTCGGCGACGCCGCGTCAGTGCCAATGCCGCTCTCGCCTGTTGGCAGCCGGCGGCCTCGCCTCCGCCCCACCGGATCGCCGGCGCCGGTCCACGGCTCCCCTGCAGCGCCAGCACTAGTGGTGATCGTGTTACTGCTGCGGTGCCACGGCGAGTGCCGCCTGCGCCGCTGGTGCGGCAGCGCCGGTTGCCCGCTCTGCGCAACGCGGCCCTTGTAGCTGCCATCAGGCTCCGCCTCGTCGTCCCACTCCCACTCGTCGCCCAAGTTGCCGTTGCTGTCCATCTCAGACCCGCTGAAGGGTGGCCGGTCCTTGTCCGAGGAGCTGCCGGGATAGCTGTGGCGGCGCGTGCTGCGCTCCAGGCGTCGTCTCTCCGTCTCGCCGCGCGTCTGCGAGTCCTCGCGCTCGCTGCTGGACGGGCTCGCTTGCCAGCCGCTCATCAAGTCCGCCTCGAGCAGCCGCAGTTGCTCCTGCGTCTCCGCATCGAGCTCGCGGTCCTCCTCCTCCACGTGATCGACCACGACGACCTCGCTGTCCCGCCAGCACGCCGGCAGGTGCATCTGCTCGTGCTGCCGCTCAAAGGACAGCCACTGCTCCAGATGAGCAGTGCGATCGCCACTGCCGTCTTGTGGTGCGGTCCCCGGGCTAACTGAATCCGACTTCATGCCTGATCGCTTGAAAGAGCCCGCGGTATCGTCGACGGAGTTGCTGCGGCGCAACGGTGCCATTGGCGGTCGACGCATCGTCGGCACCGGTGCAGCACTCATCCGGCGTCGCTGCTGGTGTCCATGCAGCTCCGACAGCGAAGAGGGTGGCGGCGGAATGGCGAAAGGGTTCAAAGGGGGGGACGCTCTGCGAACGCTGCGCCAGCGCCGGCTGCTGCTCAACCAGAGCCGCCCCGTCCTCGCTGCTGACGGTTGTGTCGCTTGCCGACACGGCGCACAAGCCATCTCCGCTGTCCTGCACCGGGTGCGGAGCGTCACCAGCCGCCTCGTCCGCATCAACGCCCTCGCGACTGGCCCGCTCGACCGATGGCGAAGCCGACAAGGCAAGCTGCCGGTGCGTCGGCGCAACTTCAGGGGCTGTTTTCGTCAATGTATCCGAGCCCGCTGCAACGTCCGTGGTGCTTTGTATGCCTTTGCTGCCTCCGCCGTCCAATGAAGGAGGATGTGCCGAGACAGCGGCGCAGTGAGGTGTGTGGCTTCCCGCTTCGCCTCCTGCCTCGCCTCGCTCAGGGAACGTCGGCAGCGTCGGCGCGCCACCGCTGCCCTTCGTTGAAGACTGACCTTGCACCGCCCGCATCTGCGGAGGCTCGCTTGTCGACCGCCGTGCCTCGTCGTCGAGCGAGTAAGCCGACACGCAGCTGGAGTTGAAGTGGGAGAGACTCGTGGAGGCAAACTTTGCGGAGGTGCGTGTTGCCGCGGCACTCGTGCGGCGCGACATCGTTGCCGGAGATGACGACGGTGATGACGATGACGGTGAAAGAGGGGACCGTACGTCACTGAGCGTCGGAAACATCTGCGGCGGCGCCGGCAAGTTGCTCGCTGTGGCGTTGGCACTTCGATTCGAGGCCGCCGGCGACGTGGAGGAGAGCGCATTGGGCTGCAGCTGCAGAGAGCGCAGGTCTTTATCCCTTCCCAAGACGCGCGGCAGCTCGTTGGACGGTATCGCGGCCGCACCGGGCGGGCTGACGAAGTTGTAGAGCACGGGGCTGTAGGAGCTGGAGCCGGAGATGGGAGGTGAGGAGACGCCGGCTGCATCGGTCATGGCGTCGTCACCATTGCCCGCGCTGGGACTGATCTGGAGGCCATTTCGGTCCAAATTGTCTCGGCGGGGCTGGGGACTGCTGCCGGAGCTACGGCCCACCGTCCCGGACGGTGACCGCGTGCTCGCTGGCGTCCCTCCGCCCGTAGCGCTAAAGCTGCCGCTCATCGTTAGCATCGCTCCTTGCGGGAGCTGGTGCGGCTGCCGGGGCTGCTGGTGCTGCTGCACTGGGCTTCCCCCGCCGTGCATACTGCGGGTCATCGGGCTGCCGCCCCAGGTAGACATGGGGCGGGAGAGGGGGGAGAGCGTCACACTGTCGATGCTGGTGAGGACGCTCAACGCGTTAGAGACTGTGGTCAGGCGCAGGCTGCCGCCGGCGGTGGCCCCCGGAGGCGACATCATCCACGTTCCGTGTGGCTCTCCAGGGTTGAAGGGGCTGCTGAGGCTCCGCCGCACGCCGAGCAGCGTGGGCAGAGGAGGGGGATTGAAGGCGGAGCAGGGTGGAGAGGTGCTCTTGAGAAAGGGAGATGTGCCCTCGCTGCTGCGTGCTGCCGCCGCGCTCCCTGGCACCATCGAAGGCGGGGTGCGGCGAAGTTCATCCTCGCCCTCCCACTGCACGGCTGAGGAGCGCCGCGGCGGGGCGGCGGCTGAAACCCGCGAGCCCTGTCGGTGCACCCCGCCCTCTCTGTCGGCGTCGAGGTGCGGCTGCGGCCCGTAGCGGTGGCTCGCGGCGTCGGTAGCGGTTCTGTGGCGCGCAAGCAGAGAGGTGGGGGCGTGGGCAGAGATCGCCGGCTGTGGCGGCGGGGACGGCGCTGTTGTGGTGGGAACGGCGGAGTTGGGGCTACTGGCGACGCGCCGCCCCTGCGTCGAGCGAAGCAGCACGGGAGACGACGGCGTTTCGGACACGGACGACGACAGCAGCGCCAGCTGGTCCGAGACGTTAGACGGGGTGGCGGACGAGGACGTTGGCACCTCGATGTTCTCTAGCCGGAGGTAGTTTGGTGAGGTAAGCGTGGAAGTGGGGTGCGGCGGCTGATTCTGCAGCTCAAGAAAATGCGATGGAGCGCTGGCGATGACCCGCTCCAGTGTGGGGTGCACCACCACCACCGAGCACGACGGGGTGAGCGGAGCGGAGATGGGGTGAATCTGCGTGTCAAACGATGGCATTAGCTCGACGTCGTGGGCCCCAGACGGGCTCGCAGAATCGAAGCTTACCTGCGGCTTGTGCTGAGCATTCCTAGATGATTCGTCTCCTGCACCACCAGCTTGCAGAATTGTCTCTGTTGGCGTAGCCACAGAGTAGTGCAAGAAGGTCGCATGCGCCTCGCCGTCGCTGCCGGCCCCGCTCGCCGGTGAAGGGCTGAGCGGCCTCCGCTGCAGCCAGGATGAGGACGATGCCGCAGCCAAGAAGGCTGGCGGCCTAGTGTTCATCTCCGCCAAGCTCGCATCCAGGCGCCGGAAGAGCAGCTCCTGCTTGCTCAGACAGTTCTGCATCCTCAGCAGAAAAGCCTCTACCACAGCTGACGTCCGCGCAGACGGCGGCCCGGTCATCCCCGCCGACGCCGCACAAGCTGTGCTGCCGCTCGTGGACAGTTGCTTGCCGCTAGGAGCGTCGACATTGACAGCAGGAGGAGAGACGGTTTGAGCTTTTTGACGATGGCTGCTCCGCCCACGAGCAACAGATGCTTCCTTCTCCTTCTCGGACAATGCGCTCGCCGCCCGCCCCATCACCTTTACCTTCTTTTTCGTCGACGTGGCGATAGCGGAGGTGCCCAGGCTATCACGACGGCGCGGATTTTCGTTGCTGACACGCCCCTGTACACTTGCTGCACGGAGGTTAGCGTCACTCGAAGCAAGATTTCCGATCGTCTCGTCGGTTTTGGCAATCTCCCCTCGTCGCGAGCCCTCCCGCCTAAATTGCCGCTTTGTGGCCCCGCTACCTTCGCTGCTCTCCCCACCCGATAATCTAGTGTTGAGCTCACGTCTCTGCTCGGATGGCGTCAAAGATGCCCTACCACTAACGCTGCCCTGCTTCGCCGTGGCGCGACTGCTGGCGCCTTCGCGGCCACTCACGCCAACTCGCCCGTCTGCTCGCGTCCGCCGCCGCGCGCTTTCTTTGCGGTCCTCCGCGGTGGAGCTGCAGCGTGCGGTGGACAAAATGTGCGGTGGAGGTGAAGGCGACGAGGTGGAGCGGCGAGGTGAAGGCGGATCGCGTGTGCGCAAGCGCCGCGTCGCACCCCGCGCGTCTTGTACCGGGCTCGCGTCCATCGACTCTATAGGCGGAGAGGAAGAGGGGTCGGTTGCGGCAGCGCCACGTTCCCTGCTTCGCGGGGCTGCTGCCGCAGCTAGTGCATTGGGCGGCTGCCCGCTTCTATCGATCGACGTTGTCAGAGACATAGCCCCTTCATCTAATGGTAACGCAAAAAGAGAAGCTACCTGGCAATAAACCGCGCGCTCGTTTCCTCCGCTGTTTCTTCCTTTGCACTGTGGTCTGGCGAAAGAAATTTATTTCAGCTCAGTGAAGGAGACAAAGAGGGAGGAGTGCGCAAGCCAGTCAAGTCGTATAGACACCTTTAAAACCAAAAATACAAATAAACGCGTCCGTGTCCTCTCTTTTGCGCACAATCACTCACAGGGACAAAGAAGAAGCACACAAAAGAGATGGTTTAACGAACGCAACAACGGTCAAACACACAGCTGCTGCGAAGAAGCAGAAGAAAAAGAAAGACTCTCTTCCCTTCTTGACCGGCACGTGGTGTAGAGAGAGAAAGCACACGCACAGCTAGGCAAAATCCTGAGAAAGATGGTGGAGCTGTATATACGCCCAGGTTTTTGGGTTTTTTGCGAGCAATGACGCGTGTATGATTGTATGTGTGTGTGTGTGTTTGTACTTGGGTGGGTGGCTAACACAAACGCAAAGGAAGAAGAAAACAATACGTAGCGCAACTCTTAACTTACAGTGGAAAAAAAAAACAGAGGAAGACAGAGGAAGAGAGAAATAAGATAAAGGCGTTTTTTTGCCTCTTTTCTTTTTCTTTTTTTTCTACGTCACGGAGATAGGTGATAATAGTACGGAAAATGAAACAATGGAAACAAGAGGGAGTAAATAGATACAAAAGAAGATGAAAGAGCGAGAGGTAGCAAAAGAAAAAGTGCTCAGGTGGTGACCAGATAAGAAGCAGGAAAGGAAAAAAAAGTGTTGACTTTGTCGTTGATCAGTTTTTTTTTCCGTCGATTCTGGTTCAACAAGGGAAAATGGAAATGAAGCAGAGAGAAAACCAAAGACGTAAAGAGAGAGATACAGAAAGGAAAAGTGGATGCGCTTGTGTCTGTGTGTATGTGTGTGGATGTCTTTGTGTGGTTGCGACTAAAATAAAAGGAAAAGGCGGAAGTGGAGCAGTGTTGGAGTAACGGAGTAGCAGTTTCTCTCCGAGAAATGATGCCGACAGGTTTTCTTAGCTTTTCAACCGTTGTGGCTCAGCCGTCGGCTATGTACAGCGATGCGAGGAGAAAGGCGGAAAAGAAACTTGTCCTCTTAGCCTCGTTGTTCCAAAAAGAGCTCCCTTCTGTCGAGCCGACTCTCGAACACAAAAAAAAGAAGGGAAAAGTAAAGAAGGCTTCTTAAGCAGAAACGCGGAAAAGTAAGAGAGAAAGGAGACTTTGAAGAGCTTGTAGCCGAGGGAAGGAGTATCGACTCTCGCTCTCTTGAAAATCGTGTTTCTCGTTGCTTTCCGTGCAGAGTGCTCTGGGGGAAGCCCTGGAAGGAGAGAGAGTGAAAAAAAAATGAGCGAAGGGGCGTTACGACTTACGGCAAAACTCCGTGATGCACTTTTCAGCTAGTAATTTAGTGGAGTGAGAGGAGAATGCAGTTGTTATGGTTGCATGTGGGTGCACATCCAATATTAAAAAGACAGAAGACAAAGGAGAATCCAGATGGAAGCTGAAAAGCATCTGTGGAGGGTGAAGAGTCAGACGCCGCGCAGGACAGGGCCCGGTGTAAACCCAACAGCGTGGTGCGACACTTATGGCAAAGCTAAGAGAGGTTGCTGAGAGATCTGTGGTTCGATGCTTCGTACCGGCCGTGGTCCAGGGATTCGCCTCTTGGGCAACCAATTAAAGTCATCGTTGGTTCATTGCCGAGACAAGCTGCTTTAAAGGCTTGATTCGGTTACTCGCATGTCATTTGAACATGTCTCTTTTTTTTTCCCCCTGAACACAACTGATTTAAATCTAATGTTTTTTTTGGGGGGAAGGAATAGGAACGACGCCCTCTCGTTCTTTCTTTTTAGTGGTGCGAGCACCACCACTGCAGCAGTGCATCCCGTCGCTCTCCATTTCCGTCGCAAATCGGACTTGGTACACTAGTCACCTTGTCCTCAAGAGTGTGTGACCCCGCATCTGCCCAGCTGAAAAGCTGCCGATGCGCATCGGCAGTTACATGCGCCGCCACCGTCTCCTCCACTGCGGACACCCACTCACGATCCCGCGGGCCTTGCACACAGCCAGACGAAGCTCCGTGTGTCTCGCTTGCAGGTCCATGGCGTGCTGCATGGCCAGTCTCGACGAGAAGACTCTTTACGAAAGCCGCAGAGTCGTCGTCCGCAGCCTGCCGCAGGTCGTCGTCGCCCACAAACCGACACGGCACTTGGAAACTGTCTACCTGGGCCCACGCACTACTCGAGGCGGCTGGGACAGCCAGCCATGTCTTCTCCCCGCCATTCCCCGATTCAACGGACTCGGCACGCGTCAGACAGCCGTTGAACCAAAAAGAAGACGTTGTGGAGTGCAGTGCGGCGGGCTGGGCCCCACGATCGCGGGACACCTCCAAAGCTATAGCCTCTGATGCTTCTTGCTGCTGCTGCTGCCGCTGCTGCCTTTTCGTTATTGACTGAGAGTCATCGAGGTCCAACATTGCCTCATGGGAGTCGCTAGCAGGACTAGAAAGATTGATGGAGGAGTCCGCCGAGTTGGAAAGCATCGCTGTGGTCTTCTAGGTGAGTATGTAATTGTGTGTACAGTGTATCGCCTCGTGGCAGAAACATGGAATAAGGGCAAGAAGAACGACGCAGTGCAAAGCGGGCTTAGTGAAGCAGCTGTCAAATGACAAGTAACAAGGTCGTGACGAGCATTGCAGTCCTCTTGCCCTGTCTGCATCCATCAGATTTCAAAAAGAGAGATGGCGGAGCCAACATAAACTGATCAGGAGCTTCTGCACAACACTGCAACCGCGCGCTGCTGCGTCAGAAGCTAAGAACTCCTGTTGCGATTGCGTCGTACTTTAGCATTTCCTTCGCTTTTACGCCATTCTGTCTGACGAGGTGCAAGAACCACCACAACCCACCGCATCTGTGTTTCAGTTTCCCAGCTGAACTATTGTGCACACTCTTGTTTTCACTCTGACGCGACCAACTTTGGGCAGGTAATAAAGGCGAAGAACAAAAAGAACCCAAGCCGTAAGCACCTGCAAACCCATAGGAGAGAGAAAGAAAGAATAAGCATCGTGGAAATTTTGATATATCTTTTTGCTGCTTTTGATTGGATATCGCTGTCAGTGTGGGAGAAAAAGGTTGAAAGAAAGCAAAGCGCCGTCCACCATACCATCCGCTTCGGTGACGGTAGCTCCACAGCAACACCACGCCTCGTAAACCCTGCGGGTGTGAGAGATTTGTCGAGAGCATCAGCTTCAGTACTCTGGTGGGGAGCAAATGAGAAATAAGTCTTCAGGAAGGGGAAAGAGGACGCGCAGCAGCTGGAACCATGCATCGAATTAAAAAAAATTCAGTTACAGACACATCAAGCTCTCCCGGATTTTTTGCTGACCTGTTACCCTATCGTTCCCCCTCTGTTCTTCGCTTCCTTACGACCACGCTCGGTCTCCGTGCGCAACCGCCCTGATTCACCACCCTCTACGCCACCTCGTACATGATCAGCTCAATCACGATGCCAACGCCACTTACCAAAGCGTTGAGCTTGAACAGGGCCTTGAGGAAGGGAATGCACAGCGAGGTCATGAAAATGTTCATGCCAACTACACCCAACACCACCACGCCGAAGGAAGTGGTAAAGAGCTTGGAGATGAGGTCAATGACGTCGATGAAGGCGACCTCTCCAACGTCCTCGAAGAAGTCGGACACCTCGTCCTCGGCGTCCTCGTCGGACAACGGCGCCACCGTCGTCGGAGACGGCCCGCCCTCGGCGGATGCCGTGGAGGCGCCACTCACATCGTCCGTGGACTGCATTGGCGTCGCCGCCGCCTGCTGCCGCTGCTGCTGCTCCAGGCGACGCTGGTTTCGCCGGCTCCGGCCCCGCGCCGCCACCGTGCGCGTTACGCGACCAGAGGCACGCAGCACCTGACGCTTGAGAAACTTGTAGCTGAGCATCGTGTACCCGACGAGGCCGAGGGAAAGGAGGATCGTGCCGTTCTCGACGATGATGCCGCGCCAGCCGTGGTGCAGAATGAAGGCGAACCACTGCCCTGTGCAGAAGGGAACAACCATGTAGAGCCGGTCCCCGAGGCTGACGAGGTGGTGAGAGTGAGGCCTGAGAGCGGCCCGCCGGCGGCGACGCCCAGCTGCGCTGGAGCCATTGCCAAGCTCACTGGTCTCCTCCGCGAGTGGATCATCGGCAGAGGCGGTCTGTCGGCTCGATGGCTTGCCACGTGCCGCCGCGGGGCTCTGTGACCGGTCGAACATTGGAAAAAGATGCGTGTCGCGGTCGTGCTTGCCGTCCACTATGTCCTTCACCTTGCACAGGATGCCGCTGAAGAGTCCGGTGAGGAGCGATACGGCGAGCCACAACCACGACGGTGGGGTGGCAGAGACAAGAAATGCTCTCGCTGCGCCGCTGGATGCCGCGATAGGCTGCACCGAGCCGGTGGACGATGTCAGCCAGCCGTACCCGCTGCAGGTGCCAAGTGCCCAGGCCACAGCCATTAAGTACTCTCCGCCATTGTAGCGGTAGACAGCAAGGTAGAACGTGACCGCCACAGCGATGACGCTAAACGGAATCACGCGCAAGAGGAGCGGGACGAAGACGGCAATGTCGAAGTCGGCAGGGAAAATGCGATAGTAGAGCGAGCTGTAGCGGTGCGGCGCCGCGGCGATTGCCGCTGGGGCATTTACTGTAGCACCGACAACGGAGCCCATGGCTACCACGCTCGCTGCAGAAGAGCCGAATGCCGACGACGACGACGACGACGCAAACCCTTGTCCAGCAGAGCTGCTGGCAGCCGCGGATGAGGAAGAGGACGCTGTGCCGGCGCTGGCAGCCGACACCGCCGACGCCCCGGATAGCGATACGGGCACTTCAGTCAGAAAAGAGCTGCAATATGCAATGTAAATAGCGGCGAGGGAGTACGGGAGCCACAGCAGCAGCGACGACGCCACGAGCGCGGATTCGAGGGAGCGGCCGTCTGTGCCACCAGTTGTGGCCCTGCGACCGCCACCTGCAGAGCGATGCTTCATGCCGGTGAAGAACGTATAAACGAGGAAAAGACGAGAAAGCAGTCAATGACAGTAGAAGGTCCTCACAAATAAAAAAAGAAGAAGCATTAACGTATATTCGTGTGTGCGCCTTGTAGACAGGTTCTTTTGTTATCGTTTTATTGTCTGGTGAGTGGGTACTGATGGTCACGCAAAACAATTTTCTGCTTTTCTTGTTGTTTGTGTGGCACTGTTGTTTGTTGTTTTTGGTGCAGTGGAGAGAAAGAGGAAGAAGAAGAAGAGGAAAGGTTGATTTCATGGTGGACGGCGCAAGTGCTGAAAGAAGCGCCTCTTGATGTCGACCAGGGCAGAAGTTCGTGACACAGTTGCCGCACTCCACGTGAATACATAGACACGTAGATGAACCCATGCTAAAGAAGAATATAGAAAGAGATCCACATTTTTGAATTAAAGCCTAATGCACCGTCGGTAAAACAAAAGGAAGCGCGAGCAATTCTGTGTGTAGCACAGCTCGAGCGCCTGTGTGTGGTTGCCTACACGGGTTTTGGTCATGTTTCTGCGGCGTGGCAGCACAAGGTGCCAGGGGACAGACTCGAGCAAGCGAACCTCTCTATCTCGTCAGCTGCTTTCCAGGCTAGTTCATGGGCATCCAAGCAGATCCCGGCTGCAAAACGGAAACAGTAAACGACTTTTCTCTCTCTTTTAGTGTAATTTTTTTTTTAATTCAAGGAGGTGAAAAACGATTGTATATGTACATCAACATGTCCTTGCTCACAACCCGCTCCGTGCTTGTTTTACCACTCAATGCGTCGCTTCACTACGGAAAAGAGAAGAGAGATGAAGAGTGACGTCTGAAGGAGGTAGACTGATTTAAAAAAAGAAAGAACAAAAAAAGTAAACGTTGAGAGGAAGCACAGATCGCAGACCGCCTCAGCTTTCGTGATGGATGTGCGTCAGAGAATCCCTCTCTTCTATTTTCCATTTTACGCACTCACACTCGGGTGTGTCCCGCGTGCGTGAATTACTTTGCGCACAAACAGACACATGTGCGCTGCAGCCTATGTACAGAAAAAAAAAATCCCTTGATGGGCAGAGAACGAAGAGAAGCAGACAGAAAAAGAGCTGCTGGACCCGTCGTGGTTGCAGACACCTTCTTTGTTGTCTGTTCGCGGCTGTAGATTACACACCATGGGTCAGCAACTTTATGCGCGAGCAAAGATGAGCCGCGTCACATCCTTCTCCTTCTCTGTCACAACGGTGTGCGTTCCACGAAGCGCAAAGCCCTCCTCCTCCAGAGCCTCCATGATCACAAGGAAGATCATCGACCGGCCCTTCTGGTCGCAGTAGTGCTGGCCCAGGTCGATGCGCCAGCTCTTGTACCCCTCGTTGCTGCCGTCTCCTTGAGCGGTGGCCTCGCTCGCGTTGGTGTGACTGTCTGCCCCGGCTCCGCCCTCAATGCGGCCGGTGGCGCCGTGCGACGCCGCACCATCCGCGCCGCTGCTGCCGCCGTTCGTCAGCAAGAACTTGGCCGACTCGCCCGGGCGTTGACTGGGCAGGCTTGTCGTGGTCTGCTTCGGCAGCGCGCGCTGCAGAGCTTCAATAGTGTCTTGGCGAATGCTTGTCCCCTGGATCGAGATCGCAGGGGGGTTGAAGACGCAGGTGACGATAACGTTGGGCATCGTCGTAGTCTGTTCGACGGGTGTGATGATACTAAAGCAGCGTAAAAGCTTCTCTTAAGTACAGGCGCCTCGTCAACTAGATAGTATCTCTTAAAACGCGCGGCGGATGTGCGACGACTTGTCTGACAGGTGAATGAAATGAGAACTTGACGTTTGTAAGTTTTTTGCTGTGTTTGTTTGTTTGTTTTTTAACACAATTAACGGAGTGGATATACACACGACACAACAACAACCAGTTAAGCCCCAACGATACAAGGAAGAAAAGGTAGGTACGAAGGAAAAGAAACAGTTACGAGGCGAAGTGGGTAGTAGGGTTTGAAGAGCAAAAGCAGAAAGTGAGGCTTATCAAAAACAGCCTGTGTCCACCGACCGCCCATTGGCACACATCTACCACGTCAAAAAAACAAGAAAATGCCGCTTAGCCTTGTTAAACTGGGCTTCATACTCTTTGCAACGGCTGGGGGGCGGGCTTAAGAAATCCTGTTGCTGTCAGTTTCGTTGTGACTCTGTGACGACTTCATTGAAGACGCAGAGTCTGCTAGTGCTGAAATTATAATTATTATTACTTTTTCTGAGAATGCCGCGTGCTGAGTCGCAACCGTTGCCCTCGCCTCTTCCTTTTAAAACTCTAACGCCTCTCAAGCTGTTTTCACTCCACAAGCACCATCACACGTGTTAAACACACGCACTAACACAGAAAAAAAACCACTACTTCAACACGTGAAGAGAAGAAGCCCTCGACAAAAACAAGGCTCCGCTGCAGCTGGCGGCGACGGAGCACGGAGTACCCAATGACAACAAACAAGTGAAATGCTACAAGCTCGTGCTCTATGACTTGGAATCTGGAAGGGTAAAACTGACAGTTCGCCGCGACGAACGCTGGGAGAGCTCTGAGTCAAGGGACGGCCTCTCTACACCGCCGCCCGCACTATTGGCACCCTTTTTGCTTCCACCAACCGGTGTATGAGGGGCACGCGCCGCGGCGACATCCTCCCTGGCATCCATGGTGGCCTTTCGGAGAGTTTCTGCGAACGACCGGCGCGGAGGCGCTGCCTGTGGTGCTGACTGCGAGGCGGACGCGGCAGGGACTGCAGATGCGGCACGATCTGGCTCCGACCTCGGCTGCTGGTGACGGCGGCGATAATGGAAGAGAAACGTGGAGTCGTCGCTGTCGTCACCTGCGTGTTGCAAGGACGTCCCCTCACAGGTGGAGTTGACTCTTTCGATGCGGATGGCATGGCGTCGCATGGCACCCTCGACGCGTCTCGACCCCGGCTCATCTGCGCCGCCCTTCTCTCGAGAGCGAAGTGCGCCAAGCGCAGGTGGAGGAACCACCGCCACCTCTCGGTCTGGCTGAAGAAAATGAAGACGCGTTGGCGGCAATAGAAGACGCGGCCAGCGAGTGGAGCCCGTTTCGATCTGCCGTCCCTGCCCACCTCGCTGATGGCGCTGCCGCAGCGCGTGCAGCTTGCCACGATGACAACGTGACTCGTCCCTCCGCAGAACCCGCTGTTGCCTCCAGTGTTTGCAGCTTCTCCTGCGGTGGCCAAGAAGTCACAGACCAGCCCGTGCCTCGGCCGGGCGACATCCAGGACAAGACGGAGTCCTGCACCGGTGCCGTCTGTGAAGGAGGCTGCGACACTGCTGTGGACGCATCGGCGTAGCGCCGCATCACCAAGGACTCCCATGCCGAGTTTTCTGGGTGCTCTGCCGCGTCCTCCTCCTCGCGCCCGCGGCGGCGGAGCGACCGCCGACCCGGCTCCTGTGTAGTGGCGGCCCCTTGAGGCGTCAACACGGTGGTCGACGTCACGAAGAGCCGACCAAAGTGCTCAAAGCCCGGCACCCACGACAGCGCAGTGCCGAGTGCGTTGTACCGCGGAATCACCATCGCGGCACTGCACCGCGACTCCTCTGTGTTGTTCCGCGCAGTCTCTTCGGTGCGAGTACGCCGCAGCGGCGGTTCGTCGGAGACCCGCTCTCGCTGGAACGCAGCCGCTCCCGCACGCGACGAAGCGGGAGACGGTGCGCTTTTCGATAGCGGCGGGGGAACGTACAGACCACCCGACCCGCCAACCAGCGGCGCCTCCTTTTCGCCGAGTTTGTCGCGGACACAGCCCAGAACCCACGACGCGCCGCGAAAGAGATGATGCACACCCCGGTAGAGCGACCCACGCGTCGGCATCAGCCCGCCGTGCCCGTCCACAGCGTCGGGGTAGTTGCTGCCCCGCCACCACCACCACCGCTGCCACGGCGACCCTGCGGCGTGGCGCCGTACCGCCTCAGGTAGTGCTCCTCCTGCAAGGTAAGCGGGAGCGAATTTGTCTGCGTGTCCCACGACGGCCGCGCTTCGGGGTGGCGCAACGTGTCGCTTCTATGGTGATCTGTTTCCCTCCCAGAAGGCCCAGCCTCACTGCGGCCCCGGCCTTCGTGCTCCCGCTGCCCTTCGCTGCGGTCCCCATAGCCCCACCCGCAGACCCACGGCTCAACCACCTTCATCTCTGGAACCACGACGCCATCGCCGCGGTTGACGGCAACCTGAGCAGCCGCCCAGTCCACGCTGTATGTACTCTGCGGGCTTAAAATCGCGGCAAACAGACGAGCTGCCGAGCTGCTCACGCGAGACGAGAGCGGATTTGCGCGAACAAAGGCAAGCATGTCCTCCACCTGGTCCCCACTGCTGTGGCTGCCCGCGCCGGTCGCCGCACCACGATCCAGCGGTGCCTGCATGCGGCGCCGCCGCAGCAGCAAACCAGCCAGTTGGCGCGCCGTCAGAAAGGTAAGCAGTGCTGCGTCGACATTCTCAGGGCTCAGCACGTACTCGCTCGCCGGACGCAGCACCACTTTTGCCGAGTAGGTGCCAGTCGGTATAGCAGAAGACGAGGGAAAAGACATCGACAACGGCTGCAACGCACCGCTGCCGGCGCCGCAGCGAATTGAGACCGCCACTTCGCTCAGCCGTGCAATGGCGCGCTGACACGCAGCCGGAGACACAAAAACACAGAGGAGAACGGCAGACTTGTACGTCGGCCTCCACGGCATATCCGGCCACGGAGGCCGAGACGGGAAGTAGAAGACACCAGTCAGCACAGCCCCGCCGCCAATGTGGTCCCGCTGGCGGCGGTGGTCAACGCAACCACTGACTTCGCCGTCATCTCTCGCAGTGTCGGCGGCAGCGGCAGCCACGGCGGCGATGGCGTCGTGTACGTCGTACACAAGATGGTCGCTGTGGAGTAGGCCGTACAAGAAGGCACTGCGCTCCACAAGCTCGGGGCCACCAGGCACAGCAACACTAACACCAGGCAGGGCAGTATTTTTGGCCACAGTTGCTCCAGCTGATGCAGCCGCGCTGCTCGGTGCGTCCACTGCTGGAGTCCTCAGAAGATTCTCACTAAGAGACGGAACAAAACGTGAGGCGGTGGCTGCCGCACTTGATGCGTCATTCCCGCCGACGGATGGACCGCCTGCCCACGCCGACGCTCTCCCGCCGCGTGGCATCTCCGGTTGCAAAAATGAACCCGCCGTACTCGGCACCCACTCCAAGTGACATTTGGTGAGCAAAGGCGAGGCTTGCAGTCAGCTCTGAAGAGAAAAAAAAACGCGGAAACACCACGTTGTGTCTGGAAAAGCAGAGTAGGAAAGAGAAAAGTATTGCGCTGCTCTGAATGTGAATGTGTTGCGCAGTGGCGTCTGTTGTTCACGAGCCAGCCTGCACACCTCTCAGCAGTCTTTACCTTTCACTAAGAAATTTGATCTAAGAAAAGAGAACGCGGATGTTAGTCGAGTAGAATCAGTTTCTGTGGCGTGCACAACCCTCTGAGTGATTTTATCGAGACGCGCTTAGATTTTGAAGTGAGCTTTCACAAGTAGCAAATCTATCAAATTTCAAATGACAGAGACCGAGAGGCAACCTGGTACAGCAAGACTTGCGCTTCCTTTGCTTTCCTATCTAAAATATGAATTATTTGTTTTTTTGTAGGAAAGAGATGTGCGAGAGCAAAAGAGCGTGCGAGTGCGAAACCCGCGAGTAGAAGAGAGGGAGATATGAGGGTGTTGTCGAGATAAAAAATTAGCGTGACGCAGAGCGAAGAGTGGCAACATCGTGCTCAGACCGTCGAGAGGTGCGAGAAAATGCACTACCTGGCCATGAAAGCTAAGGGCTTCGCGTAAAAAATGCGAAATGGCTGCTTCGCATAAAGATTTACGAGGCATTTCAAGAGAGAGCGATGCGCGCAAAAATTGTGCATGGTGTGCGAGACTCGGAATCTACCCGCAAAAGGTCAACGCGCGCCACAACACCAACAAAACTCCTATTTACAACCTCTCACACAGAAGAGAGAAACTTTAGACGGTTCTGCACCGTTCTTGCTTATTACCGCATTCGACAGAAAATTAGCGTGTGGGTGTATCAGCAAAAAAAAAAAAAAATGCAGCGTACTGCTTTGCGATCGTGAGAAAAAACTATTTTCTATAGTACAGAAGTGAGCGAGAAAAACTTGAAAAGGAGCGAAACCACGTAGCAACTGCCGATCGTTCGGGCACGACGATGTGAAACAGACAAAAAAAAAAGGAAGAACGTAGCCAGTAAATCAACGAAAGACACCAAGCAATTTTTTAAAAAAAGGTTGAGACAAGGTAGCCGCAGAGACTTCAAGCACGGCACCCGTCGCTGAGTTGATGAAATCCTCTGCTTCGACACACCACTCTCCACTCAACACTACATCGCATAATACTAACAAGTGAAAACACATGGCAGTGAAAGCAGCATATAAATAGTTTCTTGGTGAAAACCGAAATAAAAGCAGAGTAAAATGAGCAATTCGTCCTTCTGTAGTAGGAAACAACTCTTAAATGTACACCTGCCCCGTTTACCGCGGCTTCCTTCTCAGCAAGTCGTGAAGCAATTCCACAGCATCATCGCACCCCGCATCGAGCCAAACGAATGTCAGCACTTCATATAAAACATGTATTCTAAGAACGTTCAGCAAAGTAAAAAGCACAGGACAAAACAAAGACGATGTGCTGGGTGAAATACACCTGAGCGGTGAAATAGAACAAATGATGCATTATGAATCTCTACAAGTGTGCGTGACAGGAGTGGAAGAGGAAGTCAAAGCAGAAAATGAGAAAATGAGAGGAAAACCACGGCACAATTTACACCTGCCCCATCCACGACGCAGCTCTGGAAAGAAAAATGTTGAGGTCGAAAGGCTGCATTCGCGGAAAGCAACGAAATGGTCGCCAGGCGCAGGCACAGCATGCCCAGCCGAAGCGCCGTAAAAAAAAAAAAAAGGGCAACATTTTTTTTTTCTACGAGGAGAGCAAGGAATCCTCGCGGTCCTCGTGACCTGTCAAACGCGACGAGTCCAGGGAAACAATACTGCCGCTGCCGGACCTCAAGTCGAAACCATCTCCGCCCTCCATCCCCGTCCCACTGCTTCCTCTGGCCGAGTTGGGTACCCCGTGGACGCTGCCGGGTCCCCCGTTGCCTCGCCCGCCGGGCCCGATTCGGTGAGACATCTTGTGCTGCAGATTGTACTTGTGTCGTCGCTGCTCCACCACCTTCTGCATCCACGTCTGGATCGACGTATCCCGGGCCTGCAAAATTGGGTGGTAAAACAGCTCCGCCGCTGTACTGCGCTCACTGGCGTTGCGGCGCAGACAAGTCAGCAGAAAATCAAGCACTCCAGGCACGTCGCACTCGATGGGCAGGGTACTGTCTCTCCCCATGGACCGGTAGTATTCGCACATTGCGGGGAGCCCCAACGCGTGCTGCGGAAGGTCCACGGAAAGCACCTCCGCTGCGATGCAGCCAATCGACCAGACATCGCACGCACTACCGTACGGCTCGCCGACGAGAGTCTCCGGGGCCATGTACGCAAAGGTGCCTTTGATGAGCCGCAGATCGCCACCGTGCTTGTGCACCGCAGTTCCGAAATCCGTGATTTTGGCGTGCCCCTGACGAAACAGTACGTTGTCCGGCTTCAAGTCGCGGTGCACAATTCGCAAGCTGTGCAGGTAAGCCACAGCGCTGACAATCTCGCGCAGAAGCAGCTTGATCTCCGGTGGGTTCACCAGTTTTCCGCTGTGAACCAGCGAGCTTAGCGACCCGCCAGTGCAAAGCTCCATGAAAATAGAAATGCAGTTGTCATCGCGTTCGCAGAAGTAGTAGCGCACAATGTTCGGGTGCTGCAAGGAGCTCATGATTTCCACCTCTTGCGCAATGTCGCGCAGCTGCGACCCGACGCCGGGAACGCCGCCATCGACATCAGGGTTGCTGGCGGTTTCCCCCGCCACCTCCCCTGTGTCGGAGTTTGTGGCGCGGTTTGCATCGCCCGCAGCGGACTTCAGCTCCCCATTGGCGGAGACGGCGGCAGATGTGTTTGCCGTGGTGTTGCTTCGGCCGCCTTGCTCCTCGTGGCCGCCCTCGTCAGAGTCCTCTTTGAGGTAGATGCGCTTCACGGCGCACTTCCCTCCAAATTGCTCCATCTCCGCCTCAAAGACATTGCCAAAGGCTCCGCCTCCAAGGCGCCGGCCCAGCACGTACGGTGGAACCTGGAACGGGTGCGACGGGGACTGCTCCTGCTGCCAGAGGGCGTGAAAAGAGACACTGCCCAGCTCCGCCTCAACGCCAGCGCCGGCGAGCATCACTGCATTCAGCGCGGCAGGAGTGAATGGTACTTTGAGGCGGGCCGACATTGGCACGCGGGAGTCGAAGGAGTCCTCGTAGCGAGACATGAAGAAGACAGGGCGGCGCTTCACCAACAGCCACTCCATTGCAATGCGCAAGACCTCAGACCCGCTCGGTGCGTCCGCCGCGTGTATCAGAATTACTTTGGAACGCTCCGAGCCGTGTCTGAAGGCGTTGTCCAAGGCGCCTAGGTCAGTGACCCGAAGCAGCATGAGCATCCGCTCCCACAGCAACGGTGCCACCTCCGAGAGTACACCAGCGTTGCGACAGTAAACAAGGGCAGTTATGTTCACTTTTTCGGCCACGTCCGCAAGCGGGTGCATATTGGCCCTCCCCACGGCACCGGGGGCGTCGATGGCTCCTCCCGCCTGCTGCGACCGCCGCTGCTCAAGCGTTGCAGTGCTCAGCAGAAGCGCACTATCGCGGTCCTCCTCCTGCTGCTGCTGCTTTGCTCCCCCGCTGATTGGAAGCGGCCGGCTCGACAGCGAAGGAACGTTGATGTCTGTCAGGGTCATGTCGTCGTTGTAGTAGCCACCGGCTGCCGTTCCCGACCCGCGCCGCTCACCGTGAAAGTTGCTGGGAATGCGGTAGTAAGGTGACCCGGAACTGGCCTGGTGAGCATTCCCCTCCGTCAGCTCCTGCAAGTTGCGCACGGCCAGCAGCGTCTGCTCCGCCGTGTAATCGCTGTGCGACTCCGCCTCGTCAATGTTTGTCAGTCCATCCATCACGCGCCGGTTTCCTGGCGCTCCATACTTCCCTTCGGCGTCATCAAGGTAGCTGTCGACCCCCGACAGGTCGTTAATGTCCTCAAGCTCTTCCTCCTCCAGCTTTTGTTGCGCAGCCCGCACCGCCGCCTCGCGGAAAAAAGATGCCGCTGCCGCCGCGTAGGTGTTGTGGTGCAAAATGAACATCGCTATCACGTACATCAGAAGCGCGGCAACGCCGAGCACAGCAGATAGTACGATGCACGCGGTCAAGTGAGTGCGACCAAAGACTGCGAGAAAGACAATGCACAGCACTGCCACCACCGTGCACGTAGAAAGCACTGCTACAATGATCCAGCGGTGCTTCACCTGCCCCAGCCACTGTCGCACACTCAGCACCCACGTGCGACTCAGCTGGCAGGCCTCCTCGCTCGAGATGGCGTCAAACAAGCGAGACGACACGCTGTCGAACTTCGTACTGCTCGACCCTTCCTTTTTCCATGTCGCAACGACGTCCACCACCAGCTTCCGTATTTCCGGTTTCGACCAGCTCATCAAAACCGGGTTCAGATACACGCCCTCGAGCTCAAACGCCGAAAAGCTAATGTGCGACTCTAAGCTTCGCAACTCCCGCTCACGGTGCTGCGTCCACACAGAGACGAGAGAGAGCGACGCTCGGCTGCCGTGCTGCTGGCGCGTGTGCAATGAGCTTAGCAGCGCCTTCCGCTGCAATTGCAGCTCATTCCATTTAATGATGTTTGCGAAAAAGTAGAACAGCGATGGCGTTCGCAACCACTCCACCTCGCCAGGACGGATCGCTAACGACTGGTCATCGCCGAAGGCGCCTGCACTGGCGCTCCCCGCGTTTTCATCCCCGAGCCGTAAATCATCGGCGTGCACGGCAACCGGTGAGCCGCTGTTGTCGGAGAGCGAAGCCTCGTCCCCGGACCCGAAGCTGCTGCGGTGCTGCATCTCTGAACATTCGTCACTCTCGCTCGCTGCGTTTACGTGGCTCGAGTGATGCAGTGGATTAGAGCTGCCAGCTCCGGCGCGGTCATTCGGCACGGCCGAAGCGTTCGCTTGTCGCATCGGTGTGCTCGCCGACTTTCTCTCGCCGCCTCCAATAATTCCCCGCAACACTTGCGCACTTAGGCGGCTGCGACTAATGCTATCACGAGTGTCTGTGGTTGCCATATCGCCTGCCACCGCTTGAGAGTCCGAAACATGTCCCACCCGCGCTGCGCCGAGGCGGGAGGTAGATGCCTCAGCGTCACCGCTGTTACGCGGCACCGCCGCACTGGAACGCCTTGGCACGTCTGCCTCCGGCACGGTGTTCCCTTCTAGACGATTGCCGCGCAAGATTCCCGATTCATGTCCAGCACTTGCGCCTCCGCTGAGACCCCTGCTTTTGCCTTCGGAGAGCTGACGAAATGATAGATCTTGAAGCGGCTGGGCCGGTCGTGCAATTTCCCCAGCTGGCCTAGTTGTTGCTAATTGATCACCTCTCGACATTGGGCTAGTACTGGCACCTGGATGGAATGACATGCCGCTCGCAGCGGGAGAGTGTGGGTGCTTCGAAACCCCTGGAGAATCAGCGAAACGCGCTTGACTTCCAAACGCTGGTACGTCCGCTGAAGCTTCTACGTGCGAGACATTCATAGGCTCTGCAACTCTGAAAAGGGCGGCAGGGCTCACGCTTTTCCCTGCATCAACGCGCGGCAGTGCCGTTTTAACGCTGCTCTCAGATTTGCTAAGCGAGTGGTTCATGGAGATTCTGTTCTGCCGGGGCGACTCGACTTGGCTTTCAGTTGCCTTAAAGCTAGGGCTTCCAATGACCACCTGTTGCTGCCCGTCTAAACGGGAGGGCAGGCGGCCTTCCTGAGCTACCGCGATCCTACTTCGCACAGGAGTACGTCTCGTCACGACCTTGGAAGCATTTTCGAGAGCGCTACTAGTTGCTTTTGCACCGTCTGCAGGTAGGCCAGGTTTCATCTGACCTTTCCCGCCATTTGTGGGGGCGACAAGCGTCTTCGGTGATGTAGTTTTCTCCTTTGCACCCATTCCCTTTAAAGAAGCTATTTTCGACATCAAAAAAAGATATGTATGTATATATAAAGGCACGCAAGCAAAACTACGGAGGTGGCGTACTTCTGACGACTGCCAACCCTCTTTCGCGACTTAACTCAGTTAGCCGCAGGAAAGCTTTTGCAGAGTCTTTTCACGACTAGTCCTCTCGCTGCGATGCAGAAAGAGAAAAAAAAAAAATCAACAAAAATTTTCTTTTTTTTTTTTTTAAAAAAAAAATTTTTAGCTGGGAGTGTTGAATTTTTTTTTCCTTTGCGTCTTGGCCACTTGCCACGCAAAAATATTATGTAGCAGGAGTTTAAATACAAAGAACGGCGCTAGCGCGCAAACAGGAGAAAAAACTCGCGCTTGGTCTACTTAATTGTAAGCGCGAGCACGGCGGACCTCTTAGAGTCGCCAGAAAAAAAAAAAAGCAACACTATTTTACACACGTACTAAGAGAGCCAAAAGGTTATCAGCTTTGTAAATGCCTGTTAGAGCTTTAGTGCCTTCTTTCCGCACCTCAGGAATTGTTCACTGGGGAAAGCACTGTGAGCATTGGAGTGTGGACGATATGCAAAAAAGATAGGGCAATAGAAGTTGAAAGCGGGGAAAAGAGCAGACAGGGTCAGAATGAAAGGACTGTGGAGAGAAAGTTCATAAATATGGAGCTGAGGTCCCAACACCCTCCACGCTTGCAGAGTCAACCCGGCGCTGTCGATGGCCGCTCGAGCAAAGCTTGCAAGTGAGGATCATGCTTGGAGCAGTTTGACGCGACACAAAGGCGCTGGAAAGCCAGACGGTTGCTCCAGCTCCAGAAACAACGGCACGCCTGGAAGCACATGTCACCGCGTCTTTCACCTATCCATGCCTCAAACTACGCCGCACTAAGGAGCATTCGCTGCAACTGATGAGCGTAAGTGATTTAAAAAAAAAAAAAATCTTTTGTTATTAGCCGACCTGAAGCGATTTCCGTGAACGTGACTGCCCAGAGCAAAAGGACATTAAGTGCGGGCGGCCGCCGCATCGCCAGTTACCTGGTCTCCAGCATTTGCAAAACTCTGCTCCGTACCTGCACATCATCCTTTTGAACAAGCAAAGAGCCAAGAAGAGGACAAGCTCCGCTCCCAGATCCTTTCATAATCAAAATGCTGCGCCGTGAGAGCCAAGTATCACCCTCTCTACCAGTCAAGAAAATAGTCTCTGGAGCGGGACACGATGGTGCGGCGAAGCCGCCAAAAACCCAGCCAAGAAGAGCGTCGCGCAGCCATGCCACCGACGGTCATGAGACTTTGAATCCATAGATGTAGCATTTTAGGAGTTTTTACAGAATTTTCCCTCTGCCATCTTCGAATAGTACACTTACACTGTGCAAAAGCTTTGTGAACACAACAATCACTTAAACATGTGCTTACAACGAGCTTTAAAGAGGCGTTCTGCTGCGCACTGCGATACTTCAAGTGATAAGCTGTGGATATAACTTCTTTCTCTTCACCACCCCACTTTTTTCAAAAAGCTTGAACAATTGAAACACCTTCGACAGCCACCTAAAACCAAAGGTGATGAAGCTCATGTCGAAACTGCCGCTATCAGATCAAAGGCAGTTACCGCAACTGCACGGCTGCGTCTTGGTAGCAAAGATAATGAAACTCTTTGGATCGCATGCATTTCAGAAAAAAATGTGTTGCGACAAAATGAAGGTCGCCACACTACAAGTCGCGTTTTATGGCCACACGAGCACACTGCAATCAGCCCAGCGACGATCAGCCACATGCAATGTGCTCTCTAGAGAACAAGGCGAGATGTGGTGTTTAGTCCGCCGGAAGGGTAGAGCAAAGAACAGATGAGGATACGCTACGCATTTGAGAACAGCAGACTCAATGTTGACAAAGCAGCCTATCAACCGACCGTGCGGCGCACGAGCCACTCTTTTCAGCCGACTCACACAACTCCAGAGCCCAGTGAGCAGAAAAAAAAAAAAGTTTTTTTCTTTCATCTGGTAACGGCCCTCACTAAGAACATGTGAGACAAGAAAAAGATAAATGGTATTGAAAACTTCAACTGATAGCACCAACCCCAATGAGCCACAATCACTCGTCTGGCAATGCTTTAGAAAAGGCGGCTTCCAGGCGGCGCCAGCCGCCGCTTCCGGCAACACTGCGCTGGAACAACGGTATCCCCCCTCGCCCCAACAAATTGCCACAATGCACTTTGCAGCACCGGGGAGACGAATGACAATTGAGTTGAACAAGGCACCTTATTGTTAAACCCCCCCCCCTTTTTTCTATCAATAATTGAACGAAGAAATATAGACTTCTATACTACATTTGAGTACAACTCAGATAACCAGAAAGGGAAAAAAAAGTGTCCTGCAAAGGCCTCAGTTTGTAATCGCCCTTCCTTGCTCACGCCGCCTTCTTACTCTCCGCAAAGATAGGCACTCCTGGTGTCCATGCAACTCCCCCTGCCTCCCGGATCAGTGTCCTGCCGCATTTGATTTTAAAGTCACGCACGAACGCCTTTAAGCGATTTAGAGCGGGCCCATTGACTGCATACCGAAGAGAAATCTAGAGTGAAGCTGTCCCTTTGTTGAAGCCAGAAATTATACGGCAGGAGAAACCTTTCGCCTCACCACCGTTTTTGTTTGTCTTTTCTCCACTTGGAGCGGTAAGATTCCGATGTCCACTGCTAAAGTGTACTGGACCCAACTAATAAGCATTCTATACTTTACGGCCGCGCAAAACAGTATCAGGAGGGTATCGGACAGCAAATTTTTTCACCACAGCGGCAGCCGTGGCTGTTCCTTGGCCCTCACGGGGCTTCGTCGGATTCTCGGTCTGTGACTTCAGAGGAAAATGCCAAGGTTGTACTCCCTTTTGTGTGGGGCGACGGACATGGCGTCCGCGATCTCTAGTCGCAGCGGCCAGCAACGACCTGCACCGTTACCCAGGTGCGCCAGGTGATGTCCGTCGTAGTGATGCGGCGGGAGTGGGAAGCCGCACCATTGGATTCCTGAGCAGACTGAACTACCTTACCACGACTGAGCGCGGCCAGAAAAACTGGTATGAGGGAGAGGCGTTGCCATGCCAAGGCCCGCTTTCGCGACCACCATGCCTTGTTCGCATCCCTCGGCAAGTGCGCTGCGAGGCGCCACTAATTCCCAGAACATCTATTCCACTGTCTACTAGTATACCTTCATTGCAACTTTAGGGGGCGCCAAATACCACGGAGTCCAGGTCGGCGACTTCCGACCAATGTTGCCAATGCATGGCATGGCAAGCCACGCAACAACTTCAGTCGGCATCGCCACCGGCCTGTAGACATTTTTGAGAAAAGACGTATCCTCGCAAACGCTCCGCTGAACTTTGAAGACGTGAGATACACAGTCAGAGTATTGGGGATTTCGGCGTTCGGCCTCCACCAAACTGACAGAGCCTTTCTTGGCAGTGACGCGATGTTTGCGTATCTCGGTGATGTGCCTTTACAATGTCTGCTCATCAGTAAGCTGGGGCTCGCAGTATGGACACAACAGCCGCTTCGGTGCAATGCGGACGAGAACTTCGGTACCGTCGTGTCTAGTGAAGAAACCGCGGGTATTGGAAGGGTGATGCCGGTCGACGTGATGCTCTAACCCTGGGAGAGAACGAAAAGAGGACGAACAATTTGCGCATCAAAACGGCCTCTGGTGTTGCAGTAGCGGTGGTCGCAACGCTGCAACTAACGCAGGACAGATCCGCATGTGGCGGGAAAGGACTGGCTCAGACGAGAGAGACGCATTTCACCCACGACACGCATGCATCCTTACCACTGTCTCCACTCATCTTCTCATTTTAACGTTTGCGCGTGTTGGAACCGGCAAATCCGGGGCGTGTTCCTCATGTGTGTACATATGCCGCTGCATACCGTGCAGCGTGGATTTTCGGTGACAAACTGGGCACGGCAGGTTCCCAGCGTCAGAGACGTTGTTCGCTGCTGGCCCAATCGGCCGGCCGATCTAATGTTGATTTGCGAAACTGGGAGGGAAGCGGGGCTCACGCTCACGACCATGAGTACCTCGGATGTGGTGAATCATGCCGCGCTTGTGCAGCTCAGCAGCACAGTAACAGCAGCGGAACTTCATCGCAGTCCCGATCTGCACCAACACAGGCCGCAGCACGTATCCAGGGACGTCTGGCATAACGGGGGGCGGACGGTTCTCATGAACCGTCGCGACATGATCCTCGATGCATGCCACGGTGAACTGGTTGGGGCAGTAAGGACACTGCAAAATCGTACGCTGGTTGTCCACGAATGTAAAAACTGGGGCCTGTCCTGGTCGTGGACGCCGGTCGCACACATGCGCTACCAAGAGGCGTCTGGTGGTATAAACCTCTCCGCACCGCATACAGGGAAACTCTCCTCTCTGTACACGGGTCGAAGGACCATCGGCCGCCTGGGAGCGCATCGGGCGTTCTCAAGGAAACCGCGCACGAGGCACAATACGGTGAAATGCAGCTGCTGGCTTCGGCACTTGAACACCGGAGTGTTCGCTGGTCTTGTGATTCGGGGAGATGTCGCGGCCGAACGCGGAGAATAGACAGCCCTGTATCGGGAAACGAATGTGAATACCTTTTACCGGCACCAAAAGCGAGTTTCGGGCCAGCTACGGCGCAGGAGCATGAGTATACCCATGCATATTGTGCAGGTGTGCGCAGAGGCCCCCTCGTTGAGCCAACGCCCGCCAACAAATGGGGCAGAACGCCGGGTTACTGCATTGAACAGCACGTGGCGCGTCAGGCAGTGGCTCAGCTACCTCATTGCTAGCAGACGAAGTCTCAGCAGAAGAAGAGGAGCTGTCCGAGGACGACTCATCCTCGCTTCCCGAGGAGGGTGGCTCAGGCTCTGGAAAAGTGAACTCGATTGAAACCGCGGAAAGTTCGGAGTGGCACGACAGGTGCACCTGCCGCCGCCAAGAAGAAAACTGTCAGTCAAAGTAGTGAGTCCACGCCGGTCCGTCATCTGCGGCAGCCCACGCCTCTTGGCATCTTGGCCACAGCGTCTGCAGCCTCATTGCCAGGCACACCACAGTGCCCAAAAAGAAATTGAAAAGAGAGTCTGACCTTGTCACGAATCAGCGTAAGTATCAGCGTCCAAATCCGCCGTATGATTCCATCGCATGCTCGCAACGGGCCTTTCTGCAACGAAGAAAGCAGGCTCCGAGAGTCGGTGAAGACTGCGACCAATCGCCGGCAGCGCGTACGCGGCAGGTTAAAATTTAGTATTTGCAGCCCAATTTCCATGGCTACACACTCTGCCCGATAGCTGCACGCCATCTCTCCGGCGGCCTGCATCGTCCGGTCAACCTCCGACCCCCACTTGCACAGAATGGCTCCACCACCGGACTTCTCATCCAGGCTGGCGGATCCGTCCGTCCAAAGGGTGTAGGCGGCATCGTGGAATTTCCTCACCCGCCTCATACACGCTGCCCTCTTCAACTCCTCGTCAGAGTCTGCTGTCAACCCGCCCGGAAGGCGGCAGTTGAAGTAGGCCCGCCTCGCATCTCGCATCACCCGATGCGTGTGCGGCACGTCAACGTCATCTCCGGTAGAGTAGGAGCTTCCAATTGCTGCCAACTCGGTATGTATGGGGTGATCAGGGGGGAACATGCGATCCGCCACCTCAGTCAGATGGCCACCTCTTGCTTTCGCCTGTAAGTAGTGCCGCACGCTACGAAGCGTGACGATTGTCTCCAAAGGCAGCAGCCGTGCTTCCCTGAGCACGTCCGTGTGATGCGCTCCGACCGGCACCCCAGAAATAAAACAGGCAGCGTGCCCTAGTAACCCCTCCAACGTCCTGCGGTCAACAGGTAACGCTGCGTGCCACCACGCCACCGCGCGATAAAGCACCTTTGCCTGCACTAAAGCCAGGTAGAGCGGCCGAAGCATATTCTTTCTAGGACCCCACGACGTGGAGGACACTGCCTGGAGCATCCGCAGCCGATGACGACCCGCATTTGCAACCACATCCACATGTGTACTCGCTCCCTTCATGGGTTTAAAGTTAACCCTCAAAATCTTCGGACTGCGGTCCTCCGTAATGGGTTGTCCACAGACATGCAGCTGCAGTGGGTTTAGGCTTGGCGAACCAAAGAGTGTATAGTGTGTTTTCGAGGCACTGAGCTCCATAAAGCGTGACCTCGTCCACCGCTCTACACAATCCAGACCTCGCTGCAGCACCGCCTGCACCTCTTCCTTCGTGTCCCCTCTCGTCACAATCGTGGGGTCTTCCGCGAAGAAGGCATGTTCTAGCCCGGGGATCCGGCTAAGTTCCACACTGAGGGTGTCCATGGTGATGATAAACAGGAGGGGGCCCAAAACGGAGCCCTGCGGCACACCACAGGTAAACTTAACCGGGTCGGACAGAATGTGCTCAATCCGAACACGGGCTGTACGACCCGTGGGAAAGTCCGCAACCCAACGCGAGAGATACCTGTCCACTTGGTACTCCTCCAGCGTCCTAACAATCCAGTAATGATCAACAGAGTCAAAGGCCCTAGCATAGTCGATACGCACCGCTCCTACTTTCTCACGCGGTTTCCGACCAGTGATCGTTGACATAAGCCCCACGAGCGGGTCCAATGTCGACCGCTGGGGTCGAAAGCCCGCCTGGTACGGTAGAAGACGCGGCTCCACAGTGTCACGAATCCGCTGCGCCACCATGCGCTCCATCAACTTACACAGGTTGCTAGTTAGGGTCACGGGTTGATAGGACTCCGGCACTCCGGCGGTTTCCCAGCTTTCAAAAGAGGAATGATAGTGCCTTCCTTCCGGTGCTTCGGCACGATCCCTGAGGCGAGGCTCTTGTGAAAGAGCCGGAGCAAGAATTTCTTGCCTTTCTCAGGGGGGTGCTTCAGCACGTCATTGTGCACGGCGTCAGGGCCAGGCGCAGATCCCGATTGCATTGCTTGCAAGGCATCGTCCAGCTCGCCTCTTGTGGGAAGCAACAGTGGCACCTTCGGGAGGGACGACATATCAATACGGGGTGCTCGCGGGTTACGCGTCGATTTCTTTGAATATAACCATCTACGTGGAAGCTTCGACATTTGTCGGGCTTAAAGTTCGTCTCTACTACAGGACCCACCGACACCTTCCCATCCTTGAGGCGTTTCTCAAGCACAGCTTGCTTCGACGAGGAGCACCTCACCATACACTTTTGGTGGCTTGGCGGATGCGAGCTTTCTGAAAAGCTGCTTTGGAAAAAAAAAGGGGGGGGGAAAGAGCGCAAAGGAGGTTCGGGCAAGGCGCCTTCGTAAAAAAAAAGATTTGGTTAAGCCACTGCTCGATGCGCGACTGTGTTACTGGTCTAAGCTTCAGTGCTGTGTCCTGTGATTATACTGAACTTCGTGGTCTAGTCGAAAGAAAACAGCAAGTCATTTCCTGTTTTAAGGTTCATAAGCCTCCTCAGTCGTTGGTGCTAGAGACATTCCTTCTGCGCCAGGCGTTGCGCGCACTGGTAATTTTGGAAAGTCTCACATCGCAAAACTTTTGGGAAAATGCTCGTTGGTGTCCAACACCTGTTCAGAGTTTATAATGAATAAAAGAGCGCTAGGCGCTACTCTCTCCATGTAGTGTCAATATAAGAGGTTCGATTGCCCTTCGACACATCGCGACTCGAGACAATCCCAAAAAGGAAAAACCCCAGGTTCAGGTAAAAAAAGAATTTAAATGAAACAGAACGATTATTTTACTTTAGCATTTGAACGGTCTGCGAGGAGCGCACTACAAAAAAAAAGGAAGATAAGAATGCGAAAGCGAAAAGATTTAGAAGTGACAATTTCGCTTAAGGCAGAACGTGACTGCTTTATCATCATAATTGTTACAAATGCTCATCCTTCTAGTAAAAAAAAAATGCAGCTTAATAGCTAATTCTCACTTTTGTACTGCCTCCCGCCTACACTGTGTTACAACGTTCTCAGTTGTGTTTTGCAATACTCTTTTGTCTTTTTCCCTGCTTTCACCCGTCTTTTCTATCCCTCTCCTTTCGTCAACGCAAATCATCACAATTTAGAAGCGCCTCCTTTGTTTTTCACTAAAACAATTATGTCTCTTGATGCAATGTTTGTGCGCCGTGGCCGCGATGACTATTACTGGTCTGACACGGAGTACGCGCACAAGACGCGCAACCGCGAGATGCTAAAGGCCCACGGCCCCGAAATCAAGAAGCTCTTCGGTCCCGACCCGTGGCTGCGGCGTCTGCTGACGCCGTTTGTGTTTCTCCAGCTGTACCTGGGCTACCGCGCTAAGGACATGGGGTGGCCGACGCTTTTTCTGGTTGCGTACTTCGTTGGTGGGACAATTACGCACAGCGTTTTTCTTGCCATTCATGAGATCACGCACAACTTGTGTTTCGTCACCCCGTTCTTCAATGACGCCTACGCGTTTTTTGCGAACCTTGTTGTGCCCGTGCCGTACGCGATGATGTTCAAGACGTATCACGCTGAGCACCACCGCTATCTCGGCTGGGACGGCATCGACGCGGATCTGCCCACGCGCTTTGAGGGCAAGTACCTGTCAAACTACGCTGGTAAGTTCTTCTTTCTGACGTTTCAGGTGCTGTTCTACGCGTTCCGGCCGACTGTCGTGCGCACCGTCAAGTTTGAGAAGCTGCACGTGCTGAACTACATTGTCCAGCTGTCATTCAACCTGATGGTGTATTATTTCTGTGGGTGGTGGCCGCTGCTGTACTTCCTCCTGTCGACTTTCCTGGGCACTGGATGGCACCCGCTGGCGGGTCACTTTATTTCGGAGCACTTTGTGTTTGAGGGGAACGGCGGTCAGGAGACGTTCTCGTACTACGGTCCGCTGAACTGGGTGATGTGGAACGCTGGCTACCACGTCGAGCACCACGATTTCCCCAACGTTGCGTGGACGAAGATTGCGCAGCTGAACACGATTGCTCCGGAGTTCTATGTGGATTTGTACCGTACGAAGTCGTGGCCTGGAACGCTCTTTGACTTTTTGCTTGATCCCGGTGTCAACATGTGCAGCCGCGTTGTCCGCGAGCGTGGTGCGGCGAAGCGCCAGAAGCTGCTGCCGACGTCGGAGGGCCGCATGAAGGCCGCGGTGCCGCACGAAGGTCCCTGCACGTGGAACAAGGAAGGGTAGATTTTAGACTGCTTTTTGTTTTTCTCACACATCTATTATTATTACTGTTTTTTTTTTTTTGCGTTTACTGAATTGGAACACGACAATTTGTCGGAGCAGTAATGTCTGCTTTCCATTTTCCGTCTTTTATTTTTTGAAAATGAATGGAGATGAGATCGGGTCAGAAAAGATACCAACTTTTTAAAAATGGAAAGCTCTTTGTTTTGTGGTTTTCTCAAAGTTTTAGATCAGCGCTGCCATTCAAGTGTTGCTCACAATTTTTATAAGAGGGAAGACTGCGGAGTAGTGTTTTATTTACTGAAAAGCTTTTTACATACATATGTAAAACGTGCTTTTTTCCTTTCTGTCCAGTACTAAAACATAAGCGGGTAGAGAGGGCAAAAAACAAAAACAAACAAACAAACAAACAAGCAGTATTCGGTTTCTTGTTTCTTAAATTGTTCACCACATTGCTTGTTTGACGGCACCAGCTTTTGTAAAACGGAAGAAAACTTCGAGATTTAAAGAATTGTTTTTCTGATTCTTTGGATTTTTTGTAAACTTGCTACCTTCGTCAAAAGATGCAGACTTGAAGTAAAGAATTTAATTTTGTCTTCAGCTTTTTTTTTTTCACTTTTCAAGTGCTTTTCGAAAAAGATTAAGCTATCAGAACGGAGTAAGTCGCTTAATATTGCGCTGTCAGCGTCTCGATACAGCCGTCGTGATTTACTGCGGCTTTTCCAGTGCAATGGCAGTCCAGCTCACTTTCTGTGTTTCCGCATTAGTGTCTCGCAAGTCGAACAGATTGAAAGCACGCCGCAACAGGAAATAAAAGCAGATTTTCTATCTCTCTTCAAATGGCTCCCGTCGTCTCCCTCGCTTATATTATTCTACAATGAAAGAACTCTCACATACATTGTGTCATTTCAAAAAATACATCAGGGTCTTCAATACTACACGTTGCACTTCTGTCACGCAAGCATCTAAAAGCAACATCCGCAGCTATTTTGAACGAAAAATCGAGGTACAACTACATCTCTACAGGATTCACTCGCACACTGCCGATCTGCTCTACTAACAAGCCTTGGGTCGCATCAAAAATACTCCATATCTCAAAACAAACAGAAAAAACCGAAAGCGACAATGTCTCTTGATGCAATGTTTGTGCGCCGTGGCCGCGATGACTATTACTGGTCTGACACGGAGTACGCGCACAAGACCCGCAACCGCGAGATGCTAAAGGCCCACGGCCCCGAAATCAAGAAGCTCTTCGGTCCCGACCCGTGGCTGGGGTCGGCGTTGCTGACGCCGTTTGTGTTTCTCCGCTGTACCTGGGCTACCGCGCTAAGGAAATGGGGGGGGGCCCGCCTTTTTTTGGTTCCTCCCTCCTTGGGGGGAAAAAAAACCCCCCCCTTTTTTCCCCCCCTTAAAAAAAACCCCCCCCCCTTTTTTTCCCCCCCCCCTTTTTTAAACCCCCCCCCCCTTTTTTTTTAACCTTTTTTCCCCCCCCCCCCCCCTAATATTTAAAAAACAAACCCCCCCCCCCCCCCCCCCCCCCTCCGCCGGGGGGGGCCCGACCCCCCCCCCCCCCCCCCCCTTGGGGGAACCCCACCAACCAACCAACAATTTTTTCTTTTCTTTTTTTTTCTTTCTTTCCCCTCCCCCCCCCCCCCGCCCCCCCCCGCCCTCTTGAAAAAAAAACCACAACCAAACAAAACCCCCCCCCCCCCCACCCAAAATTTTTTTTTTTTTTTTTGGGGGGGGGGGCCGCCTCCCCCCTCCTCCCTTCTCCCCCCCTTTTCGCCCCCCCCCGCGGGCCCCCTTTTCTTTTTTTTTTTTTTTGGGGGGGAAGGGGGGGGGGGAAACCCCGAGGGGAGGAAGGAGGCAACACGAGAAAACCAACACCCCCCCTTTTGGGGGGAAAAAAAAAAAAAAAAAAATTTTTTTTTTTTTTTTTATAAATAAGGAAAAACTTTTTGCTTGTCATGGGGTCCGCGGTGTCAAACGTGTGCAGCCGCGTTGTCCGCGAGCGTGGTGCGGCGAAGCGCCAGAAGCTGCTGCCGACGTCGGAGGGCCGCATGAAGGCCGCGGTGCCGCACGAAGGTCCCTGCACGTGGAACAAGGAAGGGTGAGTGGGAACCGGCGTCTCCATACTTTCTAAAAAGGCATTTCTGTCGAAGTCTTTGCTCTGGTGGAGGATGGAGGGATTCGACGTTCGACATCACTGCATTTTCTTGTTGATGATGAGATTTCAAAAGCTTTTTTTTATTTTTCAGCTTTTTCAATGGTGGTAGCTGTAAAAGCAGTACTTTGTTTACGAAAAAATAAAGATATGTGTCTCGGAGGTGGCTCTTTCCTCAATGTAGATCGATTGGGGGGTGCTGCATTCCGAGACGGCAAGTTTTGTTTAGAGCCGCCAACGCGTTTATGTGTTACGCTTATGACCGTTGGACAAATTTTGCGTTTTTTTTTCGTCCTCTCACTGTGGGTCAGGGAAACCTTGCCCAACATCAAAGACGTAAGCAAAAGGGGATGGCAGCGCTGCAGCCTTTCTTTTCCCATGGCAAGAGTCGTCTCTGTGAAGCGCTTTGTGCGGTTTTATTCTGCAAACCTGGGACCAGTTTGAAAAAAACTCACCCTTGATGATTCGTCCGGAGCGAGCAGGTTGCAGGTATCCATCGATAAGACGTTCGAACGCGTTTCTCTAGTACGTCTTGTAGTCTTGCTCATGCGTGCGACGAGACAAAGTGGAAAATGACGAGGGCAAACGACGCACTAAAATACTGGTGTTTTTCCCTTTGCGAGGTTTAATGGTTGTCCCCTTCCTCTCTTTACATGTTTCTCACTTCCTCCTTCTTTTTCCTGTCTTCCGCTTCTCCTGCTTCGAATTACTCATTTCGTTATTTTTCGGTGAAGTTTGTTGCCTAAATAGAATGAAGCGCTTCTGCATCTCCTCTGCCGCCGCTGTGTCGTGCGCCCGCACTTTCTTCGGGAAGGGCTGGGACAATGCGTCGTTGGACACCATTTTCAGCAGCATGCTCCGCAAGCCGGAGGTGAACGACCGCGTGCGCACCCAGTACGCCTCAACGATGGATCCCCGCGACGCTGATGTCCTTCGCCGCTTGGGCGAGGTGTCGAAGGAGAACAAGACCTTCATTCGCGTCTTCCTTCCTCCCCACCTTGGTGATCCTCACCGTTTGCTCAAGTGCTACAGCCTGATGGCCTACCCTATCCTCGACGATAAGGGCGGCCAGCTGAAGGTGGAGATGGACGGCCACAAGCTGGACGCGTTTGCGGATCCCGATGATGACTACTCCAAGGTGGTCATCCCGCACATCGAGCTAGTGGAGTACCTCGCCAAGTCTCTTCTCGAGACGATGAAGTGGGAGGCGACGCCGCGCGGCGCCGCGTCTCTGCTCGAGTCGCTGTACCGCGGCGCCGAGATTCCGGACCACGTGTTCCAGACGCCCGCCGTCATCGAGCGCCTTGACGAGTACAAGAATGCCAACAAGGTAATCAACTAAAGGACGGAGGGTGCGAGTTGCATCAAAAAAAAAAAAAAGTAAACGGCGAGAGAGAATAAGCGTTGAGTACAGGTGTTCGAGCCAGTAGTTTTTTATTTATGACTGATTCTCGGAGTAGGATAGGAGTATAGTACTTTCCTTTTTTTTCAGGTTGTCACTTTTGTTTCACTTTTGTTTTCAAAGGAAAACGGGAAGGGCAAGAACAGGTCTCGAGCAGGAGAATGCTCTTTTTGGTAAAAAAACAAACAAACACCAGGAATAGTAGTAAAACAAAGAAAGAAAACACGCTCTTTCCGAAAGAGGCGCATTTTTGACGTGTTTTTTTGCGGTTGTTGTTACTGGTGTTTGCTGCCCTATCTCTTTCTTTTTGAGGCTTTGTTCTCCTTTTCGGGAAAAAAGATGAAAAATGAAAACATGCGGCTCAAAAACGCGGATTGTTTTGGTGCCGTTGTTGTCGTGGCGGACAGCAATGGATTCTGGGCGGGCTGTTGAGAATTCACTGACCTCTACCTTCATGCTCCACTAGTGTCGGTTCCGCGGTATGTCAGAACCACTCGCGACCACAAGCACTAATCATGACAAACTTCCGTATGAGCCACGAGTACTGCTCTTGCATGACTTTTTTACTTCTGATGTCGGCGCCTGTGCTGGGACGCAATGACGGTAGCGCTATCTAACTTTTGCGACACTTACATTCTTTCCCTCTTTTTCCTAATCATCCCTCCTTTCTCGATGAAGTTTCCTACTCCACAAACTCAAGAACCGGCGGACGCTTCGGTTGGAAGTGACGCAAATGCCGAGTTTCTGATCTACTTTCCACCGCTCGGTGAAAACCAACCACAGTGAAGAAAAAAACCGTACAGCACACAACTTCGGACTATGTCGAATGCTTCTTCAGGTTTCGAGCGTCTTGCAAGGTGGACGGCGTCGGAGAAGATTCGTCAAGAGCGACTCTTTGCTGCTACAGTAGCCGAGGAGTCTCTTCTCCTCTTAATTTTAGAAGAGGAAATGAAGCGAGAGCGACTGGTGCAGCGTCTTCGGCATGAGCGCGCTTTAATGGAGCTGACTTTGGCGGCGTGGACACCGCGACGCTCGCTGAAAGCAGAGCTTGAGCAATGCGTTTCCTCTCAGTTACCTGCCGATGAGGTACTAATTGCCAATGAGCCGCTTCCATATGACAGTATTGACCAGCTGACGGAGGAGGACGTAGAGCGCTTCTGGCTCAGGGAGAAGCAGAGCCTTCAGCGACAAATTGAGACCTTGAATGCTCGCCTGCAGAGGTTCCGAGAGTGAGAAGCGCATGACTCTTTTTTCTTGTCCTTCTGAGAGTTTGGCACCGCTGCGCGAGCCGTCAATTTGTACATTTTTTTTTTTTTGACGCTTGGCATTCTACAGTGCTATCGACTGTGTGTACTTTTTGTTTCCAAGTGTTGAGTATCGCATTGAGCATCGTTACGTGCAGGTAATCATGCCGCGTTGCCTGCCACGTCGTTTGTGCACTCTCTGCTTCAATTTTACCTTCTTTCGCTTATCTGTACCGTGTCTGATGTCGCGTGTCAACTGGATTTGCTCATGTAAGAGAAACTCAATTCTTTTAATGAAAAACAACAACAAAAACAACAGCAACAAAAGAAATTAATCTATCAAGCGCAAAATGAATGACTTCTCTGAGCCGCTACCCATTGCAACAGCGCCACAACGCACTGCTCGATACTTTCCAACGCGTTTCCAGTGCGATGTGCAAAAAGTATCGGGCAAATAACAGGAAACTTGGTCGCAATTGCACTCGCAGTGTGCCCTCTGTGGTTTCACCTCTTTATTCACCTTCTCCTACTTTGCTGCACACTTACCTTTTCTACGTTTTGTCCCGTGCCAGGCCTTTGAGCAGAAAGAAATAGAGATCGTACTGATTTTCCAAGCAGATCTTTTTCATCCTGGTCCCTTGATCATTCGATCCTTGTTTGCAAATCTTGCTGACCTTTGAGGCCCTTTGCGGTCGCCATGGTGAAGAAGACCGACACGTATGCACGCGTGCTGCGTCCAGGGGAGTCTATGACGCTTGGCAGAAAGTTCAGCGAATTCGAGGTTGTTCTCTTTCGCCCCAAGCAGCACGTGCGCTCTGAGGAATGTCAGAACTCCGATCAGCAAGTCGAAGGAGACGCCGGGGGAACGGGACGTGAAAGCAGCTCTAAGGACTCTGTGACAAACCCTAGCAGCGGGGGTGCGGGCACCTCGGGAAACAAAGTAAAGTTTGCGCTTGCGCAAGGAGTTGTCGAGGCTGCCCACGCCGACAAGAAGCGAAACGGCGCCACGGTAGGGTCGCCTAGTTTTGCCAGCACGCAGGCACGAGATGGCGCCGGCGACGCTGCTTCGGACGAGGCGAATGGACCGGCGATGGGCAAGCGAGGTTCGAACGGCGGCTACGATGTGAAGTTTTCCGACCTCGCTGCCGAGGCACCGCTCTTCTTTGACACGACTGTCTGCATCTTTTACGACGAGCTCACGAAAATGGACTACGTGGCAACCGGCCGCACCACCGCCGACTCGAAAGGGATCCACTACGTTCCTCACCTTGTGGTGTTGGGTGACGAGTTCAGCGCCGGCGCGTACTGCAACTACAATATCACGCTTACGAACGGCGAGGCCGTGGCGGACAGAGATGATGATGCTTTTGAGGAGGACGACAGCGTGCTTGTGAGTCGCAACGCTGCCAACAACGGACCCATCACGATGGGTGCCGCCGACGGCGTCTCGGTCAACCTGCGGCGGCTTGGGACGTGTGCCGGCTTTCTTGTCTGCGCGACTTTGTTTGGCAAAGATGCGCACCTCAATCGGGAGCGCAATGTATTCTACATGATTCGCAAGCCGCGCAACCCGTCTCCGTTGTGCCTGATCCCCTTGTGTGTGTCAGGCGAGTCGAGCAAGAGCTGCATCTCGCTTATGATTCGCAAGATCAAGGTGCATGGCGACTCTATGTGGGAGGTCGTGAACGTCAACGAGGGGCTCGCCCTCCAGGATGTGAAGGGCTTGGTGCTGAAGCTGCAAGATCGCGGTCTTGTCGATCCGGCGCACTTTACGCGAGACTTCGAGCTCAAATCGAATGCCAACCGCACAAACGACGCCGTGTATGGTGGCGGAGAGGACAATTTGATGAGCAGCAGCACCGAAAGCAGCGGAAGCGACTTGAATGCCTCTCACTCCCAGAAGCGCCTCAGCGAGGGACAGGAGCAGGAGCAGAGTCTTGTCTCAGAGGGAGCGGCTCACGCTACGGAGCATCGATGCCCTGCTCCCCAGACTCGCAGCGGCCGCACGTATTCGGGATTGCTAGCTGACGTGCCGCGAGTGACACGCGAGGGCAGACGCCAGTACAACGTGGGCCGCTCACATGTGCAAAGCAATCTCTTCGACGGCGACACGTCCGAGGAGGATGAGGTGCTTGACGACGCCATGCGTGCCGTGGTGCCGCGCTACGCGAACACATCTCTCATCCGCTACGAAAACGGAGCGTACAACGTAGGTTCGAAGGTGGAGAACCTCGTCACACACTACATTGACCACCGCGAGGCGTACGGCCTCGACGCCGCCGGCCACCGTTTTGGTGGCGGCGGCGGTGCTAAGGGAGGGCGTCTCAAAGGAGGTTTTTCCGCCGCTCCAAGGGGGACCGCGGGGGCGCTCATCGGCAGACTGGGGTACGCCACTCCCTGCGCTGAATCGATGTCAGGTGGAAAGCGGGAATGCCAGCGCCGCGCGGCCTGAGCTGCCACCTGATTTGCTGGTCACGTCGCAGGACAAGCGCATTGCTGCGTCGATGCTGCAACACCGCACCTCTGTCAACGCCGCGATGAAGAAGCGGCAAAGCACATTAGGGCGAGCGCTGCGAGTGGCTTCTGTGCGACCTTCGTCGTCTCGCAAGAGGCCCTCTCGTCCATCCGGCTCCGCTGCGGCGGGCCAGCGCGGCTCCCAACAGCGGAAGAAGGCAGACACAAAAGGCACGCGGAGGAAATCAGCTGCCGCGGATACGGCCGCACGGGCCGAGGAAAGCCGTGGAGCCGACGGTAAGACCAGTACCCAGCCAGCGTCGCGGAGCCTGCAAAATTCTCCATCTGCGCCTGAAGAGGGCAAGCAAGCAAAAAGGTCGAAGTCGGGGAGCGCCACTGCAACTGCCAAGCGCTAGGGATTTGGCAAAGAGGTAAACAGCTCTTGTTTATTTTTATTCTTACTTTTTTCGATTCGTCTTTGAAATTCATTTATGTACAATACACTTCTTCACGTCTGTTGCCCTTGATTTCCTTGGAACTCTTTTCACTTGTCAAAAAAAAAAAAGGAGAAGGGAGAATCATTGAAGAACTCTCTGATCTGGTCCTTGATGGGGAGCAGCATGTGGTGGACAACCGCTGCGAGACTAAGAAAAAAAGAAAAGTGTGCTTTCAAGGAGAGAGGAGAGTGGGAAGCTCTTTAAAATTCGCGACAATCCAACACTTTACGCGTATGTCTGTCTGAGAGTGAGTAGAAGGAATGAGTCTCAGGCAGAGGAGTGCGCGTCTCTTGAGGTTGCAGCTCAAAGAGCTACAGCTCGAACTCGATGGCAAGTGGGAAATACTGCTGCTTTTTTTTTTTTTTTTTGTATATCGAATGGAGCAATGAGCTTCAACTACTTTTACTACGTACTTACTCGCTTCTCTATTTCGCTCTCCTGCGACAACAAAAAACACAAACATCTCGCATCTTTAACCTTGATGCTGTATAAAAGAGCAGTCATTGCACTCTTGGAAACAGAGAGAGGATTGACACAGCCTCAAATCAAATTCGTTGTCTCTCTTTCTGCAGCTACAGCAGCTGGTCGTCCTGCTCTCGGTTTCCCTGTATTGCTGTTCAGCATCCATGCGTATATAGCTGTGTCTTCTTCCCATCTACGAGAACGCAACGATTAAAAAAGAAAAAAAAGGGCAGAGTTTTTGTTCTTCAGTATGCTTGCTCATCCAATCCTCGCCTCCGAGGATGACGAGGACTACGTGATACGCGTCATTTTTCATCTTCCTGCCCTTTTAGAGGCCTTTTTTGACGCCATCGAGGCCATCTGCGCAGAGCCCTCCCCGCCAGAAGAGTTCAAAACGCGTGCCGAGGTGCTGCACCTGACAATCCAGCAGCGCCTCCTTGTCCTTCAAGAAGTACCGATCGGTGCATTCCGACACTACGATGAGCTCACCGGAAAGGAAACGGAACACAAGGAGCTTCCAAAGTTGCTCGACCAGCTGCGCCACGTCTTCCTCGAAAACAAGGTAGACATTGGCCCGCAGGCCCTGCTGTGGCGGAAGCGGTCGCTTTCGCTGGCCAAGGACTGCGCCGATCACATGAATCGGTGCCGCGTCCGCTTTCCACTTCGCACGAAACTGCGACGTGACCTTGTCACCTTTTGGCTCCGGGTTGTACTCATTTAGCATGGTGGCCTTTGGGCTCACCGTGTTGTTTGCGTGTGCCGCCGTGGTAGTTCTCCCCGCAGTTCTGCCGTCGCGGAACGCCGGTGTGCCCGTCGGCTGCGTCGCGTGCGTGCTCCTCATTCTGTCCTCCACCCTCGTCGCCTTCAACTGCGTCACGGCTGTCCGGTCGCTGCACGTGCTGTACTCGCAGCTTTTTCACGAGTACTCGATTGCTGGGGGCTCGCCGTGCGACATCCTTCTCAGCTCGCTGCAGGAGCCTTTCTCCAAGCCGCGCCGCAAGGACGGCCCTCGCGACGTGCCCAGCAAGCGACTCGAGATGGGGCGGGAGACCAAGACGGGCTACTACACAATCCCGTACGGCGACAACAATGGAATCGGCTACATAGAGGGGAAGCAGATGAACGCGCAGGTTGTGATGATCGCTTTTGATAGCAGCTTCCAAATCACGTGGTGGAACAATGCCGCCGAGGTGATGACGGGTTTCCTGCAGGACGGCTGCATTGGGAAGCCGCTGAACGAACTTGTCCAGTGCTCAAACGATGAGGACGTGTGCGCGCTCATTAAGCAAGCACGTCGCGGCAGCCCTCTGAAGATCAAGCTGCGGTCGCTCACTGCAGCCCCGACGACGCTCAGCACTGTAGTGGCACCTATTCTCAACAGCGAGAACAAGCCCATTGGCAACGTCCTCATCTGCGCCAACTCCCTCGACAACCTGCGGGAGTACCGCATCTACGTTCACAACTATCAGGTAAGCGAAACCATCAGCGCGCTCTCCGCCCTGGCGGAGCGTCCGTCGCTCGCACACGACGACGCAACGCTTGTCAACTCCCTCACCCGCTTCGTCAAAAACTGCCTGGCAAGCAACGTGGAGACCATTGCGCGCGGGATGGAGTCGGACTGGGACTGGACCAGTGTGGAGCAGCTGCTTGGCAGGGCTCTGGGACAGCGCCTCGACCAGCACGAGGTGTTGGTGGACCCGCTCTTCCCACCCACTCTGTGCGTGCACCCCGACGTCCCTAAAACGTTTGGCATGGTCGCCGACATGGCTGGTGGGCGGTGCACCGTGACGCTACAAATGCTCAATATGACCGGCAACGTCTTCTCCCTTGCTGTGACAGTTCTGCTGGGCCCGAAGTGCCGCCCGTGGAATCGGACTCAGCTCGCTCAGCAGCTGGAGAAATTGCTGCGCAACACCTCCGGCAGCGTTTACTACCTCGACGAGCGCGTCGTGCTGCATTTCCCGTGCCAGGTGGCGCCAATCCTGGACGACGGCGACGACGGCGAGAACAACCCTACCTCCGACCAAGTACTCCAGCTCACGCAGGCGCGAGCGATTATCAACTGCACGGTCAATGTTGTCACCGCGATCACCAACATGGTGGACCAGCACAACCTCTCGCTGATTCTGCTAAAGACGATGTTTGTCTCGCTCGCGAGCGTGCGGGAGCGCAGCGACTTGGAGCAGCGGCTGTCGGCGCGGCCGTGTGATGTGGATGTCATCATGTGCGATAGCGAGTGGCTTAGCTCGTCGCGCGACCTGCTCATGCAGAACGACCACGGCGCCATTGTGATCCCGTTGATCAACTCGCAGATGGCGGTGCCAGCCGACTTCAAGTATTCAATTCGGATGCCGCTGGTGCGAAGGGACGTCGAGCAGCTGATATTGGAGGTGGGCAAGGCGGTGTCGATGAAGAAAAACGCCATCAGTGCCCTGGAGGAGCGTGAGCGCATCCTTACCCTTCGCCAAGACTCGCCGTGGACGCGCGGTAAGCTGCTGGGTCGCGGATCTTACGGCGCGGTGTACGAGGCCGTCAGCGACCTCACCGGAGGCAAGATGGCGGTGAAGATGTTCTACTTTTCTCACAACGTGGAGTCGTCCATTAGCACGCTGCTCAACGAGATTTCCATTATGTGCAGCCTGAACCACCCCAACATCGTCCACTACTTCCACTGCGAGCGTACGGATAACAACGTGAGTCTCTTCATGGAGCTCTGTGAGGCCTCTCTCACCGACATCATCGTCGGACGGCGCCAGAAGCCCGCTCATCTGTCTGTGGTGCAGATCATTCGCCAGGTTCTCACTGCCATTGCATACCTACACAGCCGCGGCATCGCCCACCGCGATATCAAGCCGCAGAACATCCTTCTCAAGGGTGAGACAGTGAAGCTGACGGACTTTGGGACTGCGATGCAGGGCGAGGCGGCCAAGGAGGTAAAGGGGACGTTTCGGTACATGGCGCCAGAGGTGTACAGGGGTGATCCGCACTCGCTGAGCTGCGACATCTGGTCCATCGGTTGCCTCGTCTGCGAGCTCTTCGCTTGTCCGCCGTCGTTCATGGAGCACTCCGCCCTGCTTGGCGAGATGAAGTCGACGGAGGAGTACCTGGTGGAGGTGCCTCAAAATGCTGCGCTGATTGATTTTCTGGACAAGTGCTTCCAACTTGACCCGGAGCGGCGCTGGGGTGCTCGTGATCTTCTCATGCATTCGTTGATTTCCGGAAACGCTCCCGCCTCGTCGGTTGTAAAGCTCGAGACAATTTTCGATTCCAAGTACGCCAACCGCCAGGACCCGTCCATCCAGTCGGCTTTTTCACTTCGGTCAGCGTGAGAAGTAGACAGGTAGAGCGGCGAGAGGGAGGTCATGGTGTTTGACCTAGGTTGTTGTTCCGTTATTTTCTTAGCCGAGGTCCACCAACCACTGTGCACTTTTCCCTTTTTTCAAGTCTAATGTGGCTTCTTTGTTGCGCGTTTCTTTTTGTTTTCCTTTTGTCTCGCTCTCTGGATTTGTGCTGCTCTTCTTGTGACTATTTTTTTTTTTTTTTTTTTGAGGTGAACTCAGCAGAGGGACGCTTTTTCTTTCCGCATTGCTTCTTTTGCTAACCAATGAGTTTCTTTTTTTTTCCCCTTGACGGCGCCAAAGACTGCACATCAAGGGGTCTGCATTGGCGTGCGTTCAATACTTATGCTTGTAAGTACCTAAGAGCTGGCAAAGACTTTCAGTTTCCTGCTATGCTGCGGTGCGGCGGAGGTGAAAAGCACGCTCCACCCGTGGGCGTCGCGGCTTTCTTTTCTCATCGCTCTTTTTGTCTCTTTGTCTTTCTGCTTTCTCTTCCCGTATCTTTAAGCGTTTATGCGCGGGGAAAAATACAAAAAATACTGATTACCACGAATACGCAAGAGAGTGCGCTTGCTTACAGCTATTATGATTGCTACTTTTGGCTGCGCCACTCGAGATCGAAAAGGTTTTTTTTTTTTTTTTGCGCTCTACATCAGGCTTTCAGGGCGTTTTTTTTCCTCTCACCCTCTTTCGTTTTTCTTTTTTTTTCGTCAGTACAGTCTTTTCGTGCTCCGATTGACTCGCAGCCCTCTGGGGTTGTACGATGACGTGAAGCGCTGCTCTTTTTTTTTCTTCTCATGACGAGGTGCTGTCTTTCTTTTCCCCCCTCTTCCCGTTTTGTTTATCTTTCTAAAGAGAGAAGCGTGTTGTTAAGTACGTGGCAAATGTCAGCGGCTATAAAAGCCATCAGGACAGTGAAAGGCTATTGCCTACTTGTTTCACTTTATCTGCGTACGTGACAATTGTAATGATCAAGGTTAAAAAAAAAACGTTTTTGAGAAGAGGAAAAGCGGCGGGCTATACGCTCGTTGTAGAAGTGTTCGCTTACCCGCTCTTTGCGAGCAGTAAAGGGTAGAACATGCACTTTTACTTCTCTCTCGCATTGTTGGAAAATAATTCTGTTGTATATGTGAGAGAGGCGAGTAAAAAAAAAACCGGTCTTTCTGTCGCGACCGCAGTGATCTCGTCCTACTCAAGTAAAGAAAAAAAAAAACAAGTGGCGCAAATCAAGTGACGCTAACGACTGGCGGCAGAGGGAGTGGAAAAAGATGCCTTCTGAAGCCAAGTGAGGGGACTACCATTAATACTGACTTTGTGATCTGGGAGTACAGAAGCCTCAAAAGCCTCTTTTTCCCCCCCACACAGAAAAAACCTTTTGTCTTCGGCAGTGCAGTGAGAGATGCCTATATGCGATGATGGTGCGCGACTTCTGCAACGACAGGTTTTGCAAGAGGCGCTTCTTTTATATTATTGCCTTAAAGCGGGACGCACTTCGTCTGGGCAGCTTCGGGGTGCATCGGCCACCTTTTTTTTTGCTGTTTTCCGCGTAGTTCCCTTTCGATTAGTCCTGTTGTCGCCTTCATTTGCGTTTCTCTTTCCTGAGACAGTCACTGAGGATCTTCTTTTTCACGATGAGGAAAAACGACAGTAACCTAAAAAAAAGCAAAAATATCAGACGAGCACAGGAGAGAAAGGTTGCTGAACTAAACGATAAGAACCCAATCCTGGGTTACGAATTCTGCTTTTTCTCCTTCTTTTGTATATTTACCTTCGCCCTTCCTAAAAGCAAGGGTACCGTACGAATCGCAACATTTGCTTTGATAACCACTTGCATGCAAAGCCGAAAAACAACAACAACACAACAAAGACAATGGAAGTTTGATACAAGAGTTGCGTGCGTATTTATGGATCAATGCTTTTCGTCTTGGCTGCTTCCTCACGAAACTGGAATGAGCCGCCCGTCAGCACGGCTTCTTCCTGCTACATTTCCGCGTCTCGTTTTATTCTCCTGAAGGCTTTCTTTTAAGTGGATTTCGTGGAGGCAAGCAGTTACGCTTCTCTCCGATTGGGTGCCGTTGGGGGTAACGAAAAGCAGCGCCTAGCGTTAATGACGATCTTACTGCTTTCGTGTCGCGGCGAGAAAAGGCCGGAATGCCAGCTACGCGCAGAAGTGGGCTTGTGAGTGCCGCATTACTTCTTCGCGCAACCTCCTTTTTGATCGTCTCTTCTTCTCCCTTTTCTCCTCTGTTTTGACTTCCATGTGTCCCTGAGACACGCTGTCGTGAATACAGTCGCACTCTACGCCGCAACAGACAAGCAAACACACACCCGGACAGAAGACCGCTGATATGCGGTCGGATGCGCGGCGTTTTTCGTACTCAGCGCGTTCTGCGCTGCCTGGGAAACGCGTGGGACCCCGAAGCCCTCTTGCTATCCGTCTTGCAGCTTCAGAACCCCTCTTCCCAGACTCAAGAGGTTGTCGCATCGAGTGCTGCAGCACAATCCGACCATGGTGCAGGAGAAGGAGCTCCAGTGTCCACCCTTGCTTCCCGAGTGGACTTCAGTGAACCTTCCTCCTCGCAGCAGAACAGATTTTCACCCGCTATCTCGCTAAGCCGCGGAAATGCGGCCGCAGATGACGAAAAGAAAGGTTCGCGTGCGTCGTTCGAGGGCGGCACAGCGACGTCGACTGAGCTGCGTGCGGCGCCGGCAGGTGGGGCTCTAGCGCAGAGCAGCGGTGTTAAAGCATCACAGCAGGAGGCAACTACAGAGCTGTGCTTCACCCTTGTAGCTGCCCGCGCACGCCCGTGTATCACGTTTCCTGAAATTCTGATGCAGTGGGAGAGCTTTGTGGCTGACTACGGTGCACACTACACGGAGCTTCTTTCGCCTCGATTACGGCGCAGTGAAGCCGCGCTGCTAAATTGCAAGCTTGCAGATCCGGTGCTGGGGCAACTGGCCGCAATCAGCGGTGCGTCCTCATCACCGAATGGGACATCTGAGTTCATTGCTGATGTGTTGAAGTCTGATACGCGCAGAGCTGCCGGCGTGGGGAGGTGCGACGGGTCAAGGAGTGAGAGGGAGAGATGCGCCACGTGCGCCTGCTACGGGCTTCCCCACTTTGCGGCTGAGCTGGGTGACCTGGGCTACCTCGACGCACTCCTCCGTAAGTTTCCGCGCGGCTTTCCGCTTCGGTGGCTGTCATCCCCGCCAAGTCTCGGTTGTTATGGGCGTGGTGCTGAGGCCGAGGCTGATGATAGCAGCCCGTCGATGGATGTCTCCGGTTCAGCAGAGCCGATCTTGCCAACTCCGATCCAGCACATCCGCCGGCCGTCGTGGCGATCCGTGGAGCTTCACTCGTTTGAGGACATCGCCGCCAAGTACCCGGATCACCTCGGCCAATACCTGAGTCATCTTGCCAGCTTTCATGGCCACACCGCTTTCATAGACTTCCTCGTTCGTGCTTTTGGCGTAAGCTTTGTGCTGGAGGAGCAGCGATGCGCGGCACCTCTCAGTACCAATTACACATGGGGTGTGCAGCGCTACATACGTGGCCTGAATGCAACGCAGTTCGCGGCAGCGGGTCAACAGATCGCGCTCCTCGAGTGGATCGAAGCAGAGCACCCCTCGGCGTTGCACAGCCTCAGTGCGAACACCACAGTTAGCGCGCTGATTATTGCCGCAATGCTCACCGACCACCGGGCAGATGTGTTCAACTTTTTTCGCACACGCAACTTGTTCCCCATGAGCGACCTTCTCACGTTGACCATTGATTCAGGTGCTTCAGGTCAAGCGTGTGGACGTGGCAGAGGTATTGGCTCCCGCACATCCAGCCTGGGAGGCACTGCGCTTGTCCGCATTCTCTTTGCTGCCGCTGAGGTGGGGAATGGTGTTGTACTGAAGTGGTTTGATGAGGCGCTGGGTCGCGTGGATGTGCGCCTGCTATGCGATCAGCACGGGACGACAATCCTGCATCACTGTGCGCGTGGCTGTAGCGTCGCGATGCTGGCGGCTCTGCTGTCGGTGCCCGCACAAGGTAACACATTAGTGGATGAGGGAGGCGGCGAGCTGCGTTGGCCCCCGCTGGATCCTTTCTGGGTCGATGTTGAGGACGACAGGGGACGCACACCCGCAATGTGGTGCGTGATGGGTGCTCACCGTAGCAGTCACGTGGTGGAGACCCTTGAGGTTCTGCGGCGCGCCGGCTCAGATTGGCCCCGTGCCCGACGGGCCGGTGTCTCTTTGCTTGACGTCGCCACGCGCTTCGTGTCGAGACACTCAAAGATTGCGCGATACCTGCGCCAGCACATGCAGCCCGCTAGTCCCGCCGCTGCCGGCTCCTTTCGATAATTGTTCCTGCGCTCTTGCGCTCTCCAGAGAGCGACGACCTACAGAGATAACTGCTATTTTCCTTTTCCGCTTTTCGTTTGTCTCTGCTTCTTGTTTTACACTGTTGCCACAGAGATTAAAAAAAAACAACAACGAGAAATAATTGTTCTTGGAAACATAAACGATAGGCATCTTTCTTTTTCCTTTGCCCGAAGAAAGTGATTCTTTTGTTTTTGTGAGCTCGTCACCGCTGCAGCGGCCCAATAGGAGAGTGGTGGCTGCGAAACGCGCTGAGCATTCAGCTGCTAGCTTTCAATAGAGACATGACAGCGGCTCTGGTCGCAGCGCGCTTTTTGCTCTTAATTTTGATCGCGGCGAGTTCAGGTGACGGGGTACGTCTGCGCTTGAGTTGTCTGGAATGGGAAGTAACTCACCCTTCTCACGTTTTGTCCGTCCGCCCATGCCTTTTGCTCCCGTCGCGCTCTCTTTTTCCTCTCATTTCTCATAAGTGTCTCTGACGCTATCAGAAGAGCTTCACGCCTTTCTCTCTTTATTTCATTGAGTCGACGTCACAGAACAAACACACAAAAAGAATAACGATGGCATCCGAGGCTGCCGTCGGCACCGCTCGTAGTTTCTGTGGGGCTGCGCTGTACGACGCAAATGCCGCCCACGCGCGTGCTGACGTGAAAGATGCCCCGGCCACCGATGAGGGCTTGAGGCTGTTAGCCGCGAACGGGAACTGGTCCGAGGTGCTTTCTCTCGCCGAGAAGCTGGACGCGCACGTCGTGTCCAAGGCGCGCAGACACCCAGGCAAGTATGCGATAGTTCCTCTGTCCGCGCCTGCGGTGGCGAGCGGCATCGACCGCGCCATGGCGGAGCGGCCAGTTGACGCACTACACTTGGCGTCACCTGCGACGGGTAATGTGGGCACTTCGACTTATTCTCAGCCTGAGTGCAACTTGGTGACGACTACCGCGTCGCCGCTGTCGGCCGATGCAGCAGTGCGAAATGCGCGCCTCCCGTACGTGCTTGTGCAAGTCACAGCGAATCTCAAAATGCGTCGCATTGTGGCTGCGAAGAAAGTGATCGATGAGCTGGGCGACGTGGAGGGAGAGGGCTTTCGGCATCCTGTGACCCGAGACAGCTTCGCACCCTTTTCGCTACGCCTCATCTCTGCCTTTCTGCCCTTGTATGTCGGGGCACCCATGGAGGCGCAAAAGAAGCTGTATTCGCTGCTGGAGGAGTGTCTTGTGCGTGAGAGGCGGTGTGGCGCGGCAATGGAACGGGCCCGCGCTATGGGCAACTCCCCAGATCAGCAAGCGGCATTGGAGAGCGTGAAGCGGGTGTGGCGCCTGTGGACGCGCCGTGTTCTGCGCGTGCAGCGTGCCCTTCTACATGTTCACATCCACCTAAATCAGCAATCTCTGGCGCATTGCGTGTTGGAACAGGTCCTCCGCAACGAGGATGTGTGGCACAAGGCATTTGAGGACCTTTCCGACGACCTGTACCAGCTGCGGCACGTGCTGCTCTTGCAGCAGGTTTTCTGTCTGTCGCTGCACGTCGGGGACGCACAGAAAGCACGCGAGGTGCACGAGACCATTCGCCGCGCCGCAACGAGCATCCAACCGACGTGCGAGTCGTCGACGGCTGCCGCAGCTCTCTCGAACACGGCCCTTTCCGGGCTCGTCGCGACCTTGTGTGACGCCTTTCTGGCGGTCTTCGGAGGCGCATACGAGGAGGCCGTCCGCTCGTTTCGCGAGGTGGTGGAGCGCTGTGAAAAGGCTAAGGAGGCTGCAACGGCAAGCGATGCTTCCGGCAGCGGCAACGGCGAGGGTCTTCTTTCCGCCGCGGACGGTAGCGTTAGCGAGCACACATTGCGACAGTGGGTTCTGCAAGGGATCTGTGCAAACGCACAGGTCTCGCAGGCGACGTGCATGGCGTACTGCGGTGATGTTGAGCCGGCAAAGACGATGGACAACCTGTGCGCCACGATGGAGCGCCACCTCAAGGCAGAGCCACACGTGCTGTGCAACTCCGACCCGTTCGTTGAGAGCATGGTCCGATTCTACACTCTTGCCGGCGAGCGACGAGCCAATCTGGAGCGTCTTTCGGACGTACTGGAGGTGTTCCGATGCGACAGGGGCTCGCTACCAAACTTAGAGGCCCTAGTTTAAATTCTGCTGCTTCTTTTTTATCTTTGATTGTTTTAATGGTGCGCATTCACTTTTCCCTCAAGAGTTGCCGTCTCATCTACAAAATACACGGATAAGGAAAAGGCTGCCCAGGAAAGAAGAAACTGGGAGCTTTCCATGTGCGTGACGGTGAACCTTTGAATCTTGCTTTTCATGCTCTATCGCTCTCTTTTTTTCCCTCTGCCATTGTTGTAGTCACCTTCTGCAATGCAAGAAAAAGAAAATAGAATAAGTGTAGTGTCGTCGACAGCCAGTGACACAGGTGAAAGCGCGGATGCTGGCAAGGATGTCGGAAGTGACCCTTCCACGTGAAAGATGCGCTACTTATAATTGCTCGACTTCTCTTTCTTTTCAGACGGAGATCCTCTTCAGATTTCTTTTGTAGTTTGGCAGCTATGTATTGTAGGTACTGACAACAGTCGAGCAAAGTGGTAGGTCACTTTGTACTTTTCATGCTGGTAAGATAGCCCTTACCTCCACGCCTCTTCGTTACACCTTTTTTCTCTCCCTTCGCGTCTAGTAAAGCCACGGCGTGTCGCATTGACCGGTAAGCATTCAACACACACGCATAAAGCTAGCAAGTTTGCGATTGGTTTCTTTTCGACCATAAAAAGCAAACAAATCCACTCGCGTTGTGGATGGTGCGCGCCGTTCTCATTCTCAGTTGATGCTGCGACCTGTCCGCCCACTCCGGCGCTCTGTCGACACCTCACGGCGCAGTAGCTGCGACGCAGCAGGCAAGGGTGACATCGACTCGTTGCGGTGTGCCAACCAGCTTTCGCGACCCGCGTCGAACTCCTGCGCCGCTGCGGGTGTTGAGGATATTGTGAACGAAGCCTCTCCTACACATTCCACCTCTGTCGCCGCTGCTCCACTTGCCACGTCACTTCCACCATTGAAGGCAGGAGGATGTCAACCTACACAGCATTCATTCAATCCCCACCCGCCGGCAGAAATGGGATTCAGCAGTGCAGCGGTTCCAGATCTCGCGAGCGTGCCCGCACGTGTTGCTGTCTCTGGTACACGGTCCAAAGGCAACAAGGCTGGCGCCCCCCCTTTTTGGGGGGGGGGGCCCCCCCCCTCCCCCCCCCACAAAAAAAACCACCCCCCCCACCCAAAAAAAGAACCCCCCCCCCCCCCCCCCCCCCCCCCCCCCCCCCCCCCCCCCCCCCCCTTTGAAAAACACCCCCCCCCCCCCCCCCCCCCCGGGGGAAAAAAAAAAAGGGGGGGGGCCGGGGGCGGGAAAACACCCCCCCCACAAAAAAAAACAAACCCCCCCCCCCCCCCCCCCACGCCCGAGACGGAAAAGAAAAAAGGGGGGGGGGGGGGGGGGGGGGAAGAGACCAAAAAAAAAAAAAAAAACAAAACCCCCCCCCCCCCCCCCCCCCCAAACCAAAAAAAACCCCCCACCCCCCCCACCCCAAAAAACAAAACCCAACCCCCCCACCCGCGGCCGGGGGGGGGGGGGGGGGGGGGGGGGGAAGGGAGGGAAGGGAAGGGAGGGGCCCCCCCCAGCCCCCAAGGGGGGGGGGGGGGGCCGCCCCCCCCCCCCCCCCCCCCCCTGACCTTCATCGTGGTGGAGGAGCGCAACTTGAGGGACGCTCTTGCGTCGGAGGCTGCTCGCGCGTGGGAGTTTTTTAGGCGCGCCGAGGAGGTGAGCAAGGCGGAAACGGCGCAGCGTGCGTTGGAGCGCTTTTTAAACACACCAGAGCAGCTGGCCATAGCAGCTGCACGCGAGCGTCAAGAGCGGAAGCAAGCAAAGCTGGCGGACAAGCAGCGCAAGCTCTTTCAGCAGCAGCAGGACGGCTTCGTGAAAGGGTGTCGCCACGGCGCGGGTGGGACTTCTGTTTTTGAGGGTGACGCCCCGAAGAAAATTTGCGGCCGGTGCCGGGTAAAGTGGGATGAGGAGCTTGGATTTTACGTCTCAATCGACCGCTCCGTTAAGGTGCATCACCCTCTCGCGATTGCAAAGGCAGACGGCGCAGCTCAAGCAAAGGAGGCCACATGCTGATGCACCGGGGAGAACGGGGTGCAGTGCCCAATGGCGGTCCTCTCCCGGTGCTGAAAGGTAAAGCGAAACAGTGCTAGAGGAGACGGCTCGTGTTGTCCTCACAGCGCGTCCCAGTTACTACCTCCTTTTTTTTAATCTGCGTCGCCTGCTTACGTTGCCACGCAGCGGTTATTTGCCTCTTCATATTTTCGGTTTCGATGTACATTGACGAGGCCTACGAGTCTCTACTTTTTTTTTACCTTTGCTTATAGCTGATCAGCTGCGCTATTGGAACTCTCATGTATGGAGCCGCAAGTGCAATCACGAAATGCTTTAAACAAAAATTATAATAAATACTGAAAAGATGCAATGCCCTTTGCGCCATGTGAATTGTCTCTCTGTGACAAAAAGTTGGCGGTGACTTTGGGAAGAGGCAACAAGCACGCGAAGTGCTGGAGCTGATTTCGCTTCCCGAAGCGGAGCTGCGCCGCGCCTTAGGTCACGTCGTTATTTCTTCGTCGTGGCAGTGCATTTTCTGCATCTTCCAACTTTGCTTCTGTTTTTTATTTTCCTCCTTCCCTTTCTCTCATTCTCACACAACACCAGAAAAGAGATCACATCTTAATTCTTCACTGCTTTCGTACTTACACCACGCATTTCCCCCTTTTATTTCACCCAGTCTCTACTTTAGCAGAAGCAGCGACAGCAGCAGCTTCGTTTGAGGTTTTGAAAGCACAATGAGCGAGTATCACGAGGTTATTGAAGAGGATAAGGCGTATCTGGAGGAGGTGGGCATGCGCTCGCTCCTGCAGCAGTTTGTCGCCGATGCCATGGAGGATCACCCCGAAAATGTCTATGAGTACATGGCGTCGTGGGCGGCGAAGAAGGGGGCCGAGCAGGCCGTGCAAAGCGGGGATGGCGCGCAGCAGCCAGTCGATGCGTATCCCACAGAAGGCTCTCCGAAAGGAGCCGCCCACTCCGCCGATGAAGCGTCACAGCCCGACGCAGCACTTCGCCGCCACGAGGACTCGTTCAACGTCGGCCATCCCTCGAAGGAAGCCCCGGCCTCTACAAGCCACGTGTCGGATCCACAAGCGTCTCAAAAAATTATAAACGAGGTTGCGCACGCCATTGAAAACGACGAAGAGCTGTGAACGTGACACTTTGCTTGACAAAAAAAAAAAAAAAACGATTGTTTCTTTCGCTAAAAGGAGAACGCCGGCTTCGTGCTCTTCACTTTCGCTGCTCTGTCAACGGTGCACGGCACTTGCAAAAAAGAAAAAGATAACAAGTCAGCAGAGTAAGAAAACTTGCTGCTGCTTACATGTACATATTCACTCACTACCTGCAGTCGCGACGCCGGCTAGATAAAGTCAATAATTAGCGATTGCTTTTCAGTCAAATGTTCATTATGCTTTTTAATGGAACGGGGGACAGCGAGGCGGTGCTTTGCTTTCCCGACAAAGGTTGCAGGAGGGTTAAAAGGGCTGTCGTATACACTGCGTCTCGTTCTTCTCCTGTGTATCGGAGTCATTTTTTTGTTTATTTTCACAAAGCGCACACATGTTTTCGTGCTACCTGCAGAAACGCTTCGTCAGCGATGCGGAAAAAAAAACAAGAAAAGAACGAATTAAAAAGCTGACACAAAATTTGGCGCATGTATGAAGCAGATTCCGCTCCCGTTTCTCAACGTAAGCGATCGTGAGTGCTGTGCCACGAGCGACCTTACCTATGCGGCTGTCTTTCTGCAGCACCGGACACGTTGCTGACACTGTTTGCAAAAGGTGCCGTAAGATGAAGTGTTTTACCACGTTGCAAAGCACTGCCGTTCTGCTGCTTTTCCCCTTGTAGGCATACTCATACTTCTTCTTTTCTTTCTTTGTTTCTCTCCTTTCCTTGGCGGTGGTTCTTTCGGTTTTGACTTGACCAGTTCAACGCCGCGGTGATTTTTACTGGTGTGCATTACTTTTTGACTTTGAAGTCGGCGCAACTGCAAGTCAGCTACATTTATTACACACGAGGATGGATCGCCATCACTGGTGTGAAGAGGGCCTCGATGACTTTGGCGCCGCTGCTACTTCTGCTGGCTTAACGAGTCTTGGAGAGGAGCGAGCAGGGCAAGAAGGAGTTGGTGCGACCGCGAACATTCCCACACAAAGTGGTAGTATGGGTGCGGCAACTGCAGAAGTACGGAAGCGCCGCCGAAGCACGTCGCCTGCGGCCGACGACACACACTACAGTTCAGCATCTTCCGTGGCTGGCGGTCACTTCGTCGCGACGCAAAAGCAGACAGAAAGTCCTCTCTTTCCTCTTTTTGAAGCAGCAGAAGCAGAAGACGAGTGCGCAGGCGGTGACCAGGCTGGCGATGCTGCGCACATGTCTGAGGAAGCTGTCGGGCCACACGTGACCGGCAGCAGCGGCGAGGGGAAAGAAGACAAGCAAACGGACTCCACTCCCCGTGCTGCTTCTCCCAAGGGGCTTGCGGTGTGTGCGGGGGACGGCAGCGACACCGGCGCCTCTGTGCACAGTGTTGTTGTCTACGTCCCTACCCTGTTCACCTCTGCTGCTGGGCGGCCCATCTGTGTCCGGGAGCGGCGCGCCATTGACGAGAGGTCTCCGTACTGGTCACTGCTGCGCCTCAGTCCTGAGCGCCGCGCAGATCCGCAGTTTAGTCCCCGAAGCGACGCTGAGGGGCAGCACGTCAGTGAACGCTCGAGCGCAGAGAGAGAATCCCCTCTATATACCGACAGTTGTGAGGACTATCTCGCTCCTCGCAGCTGTCGCGACGACGAAGACTCGGGGCTGCAGCCGAAACCGCTGCGCTCTTCACGGGTGGGCGAGGTGTGGTTTCAACGGCGTGCACGGCGGGCCTCATCCTGCCCAGAACGTTGCCACTCCGACTCGTCGACCACATCGCAGCCGGAGGCGTCGTATGCTCTTCCCTCTTTTACCGGCTTCTGTGCGGCGAATGGCAGACCCTTTTTTATGTCGGCAAGTACCAACGAGGGGTTTTTCCCAGAGAGGCAGTTCCGCTAGTCGCTCAACCCACGGCAGGCGATGAGAGATCACATAATAGACGCTGCTTCTGTTTTCGTTTTTTTCTTTTTACGCCATTTAACACCTGCTTTTGTTCTCTGCTGTAAAAAAAAAGGAAACGTCGAAGTTTACACGCAAAAATAAAAGATATCTGGCTAATGCAGAGGAGAAAATTCACATGGTCATGGTGCCCGCTAAAACAGTTAGGTTGACGCTAAACTGGTGACTGTAACTTTGCACTTTGAAAGATCTTCTGCATGTCTCCCATTACCTTTGGCTACCTCCGTTGAAAGACCGGCTGCCCTGCACTTGCACGTCACCACTTCTTTCGACTCTCTTTTCTCCTTTCCTTTTCACGTCACCATTATGCCCTGCAAAAAGAAAGAAAGAAAACGTCGCATCTTCGCCAAAGCCTGTCGTGACAATACAGCTCCACACCTTGTACTCTTAATAGTTGCTTTGCGCAGAAAAAAAAAGGCCAATCTTCGGCACACCAATAGCAACCGTTCTTACAAGAAACAACGGGCGACTTTGCAGTCTCAGCAGAAAAGCAAATCAAACAAGGCTCGTTGAGTTTCTCGCGCTTGTAAGCGATGCCCCCGCTCTCCGAGACACGGCCGGCGCAGTCTTCACCTACTCGTCACACAAGCTCCGGAGCTGCGGCTGCAAATGCCTCCTACGACGAGGATGATCGTGAGGCCGCCATGCGCGAGGCTCTGACAAATTTTGTGACGGACACGATGTACGACAAGCCCGAGAACCTTCTCCAGTACATGGCCGAATGGGCACAGAAGCAGCAGAGCACCAGAGCCAAACAGCAGCGGACCCTGTCGCCGACCCCGCCGCCTCCACGCGTTTCGGCTACTTCCCGCCACGCCGCGCGAGGGGCCTCCACTGAGCCGGAGCACGTCGTCAAGGCGCCAGAGGCAGAGCACCACAAACCGGCCAACACCACGGCGTCTCAGATTATGACGCTGGCGCAGCAGAGGCAGCGGCATTTTCGTGACAAGGCACAGGGTTCTCGCGATCACTACCTGATGTCGTTGGAGGACAGCGACGGAGACATCTTCCATGTCAACGGGCTGCAGAAGAAGATGATGGCATCGCGGAAGGACGAGATGGATGCCAAGGCGGACACCGCCGCCGTCGCCAGCAGGCTCGAGGAAATCGAGCAAAGTGAGGACTCGGAAGACGCAAAGGCGCAGCGCCTATTGGAGATGCTGCACACGTACCAGCGGCTGTGGAAAAATGACCTGCCTGCGAAGCACAAGAAGTAGGCGTTTCAGTCTCCCTCTACACTCGTTGCATCATAGCCATATTGAACCATTTTTTTCTTTTGGCCCCTTTTCCCTTTTTCCTCTCTTGTGGCAGAAGCGGAGGTGGTTTTGTGAGCTACCATCCAGCCTGAACAAGCTTACTTTCACACGTCGCGTCGGCCTTTACAGGGCAAGGATGAGGTAGCGCTTCCAGCCTGCTTGTACCCTCTCTCCTCCATACAATCCTAATCCTCGCATTCTCTTCTGATGTATACCACGGAAGCTAAGAGCAAATAGTTTTTTTTTTCCGGTTTATTCCATATATGTAAAAAAGAATTTTACTTTTGAATTGTTTTTTTTTTTTTATGTCACAGCTTTCAACAGCCGATATTCTCCTTCTCCCACAAGACCAAGATACGAGGAATGAAAACGGCCAGGGTTCGAAAATGGCTGTAGGATAAGTGAAATGACTAATTCTAGGGCCACACGACCGCAAACATTCCAGCTGTGTAGATACCGCACGCACTTCATCCGACTCCGCTCTGCTTTTGACTTGAGACCCACATCACTATCACCCGGCGAACTCTATCTGATCTCCTTTCTCGCTGTAATCTGTCCTCCTCCTATTGCTCCGCTATTCTTCCTCACACTTCATTGAACCTCTACCGACAGCGCATTATTTTTTCTTAACGGCCATTATTACAAGCCACAACAGTTACAGCAACATTTTCGCATGAGCTGCATTGACACAATGGAGCAACGAAACCAGCGTGTGTGTGGAGTGCGCGGAGACTAGGAAACCGGCGCAAGCGAGCACTGGTGCTGCCCCGGTGCCGAAACTACGCAAGAGCTGTGCGCTACGGTGTCTGCAGTGTGATGGGTGGTGAGTGTGCGGGTGTGATGTGACTGCGAGACGCAGGGTGTTCAGCGTACGCACCAGCCGAGCGCAGTTTGCTTAGTTTGCGCAACCGGTCTTGACGTGGCGCGAGACTTTCTCGGTGGAGCGGGGACATTTGTGTGTGTGTGTGGGTGTGCGTGCTTGGTGCCGCGTGCAACACACTATTGCTCTCTGTGCGGCGTGTCGATCTGCGCTGAGATCCTGAGGTGTGTGAGATGGTGCGATTGCGAGCGTGAACGGGGCAATCCGAGGTGCACGTGGCTCTCCCGCTGTGGAGCTCAGTGCCGTGGTGCGACCTTCTGGTAGTCCCAAAGAGTCGCCGGTGCGGCCTGCGTTGCTGCGCCGCTGCGGGGTGTCTGCCTTCCTCTGCGTGCGTGCTGGACGGAGCTGTGTGATGATTCTGCAGAATCTGAGTGTACCTTTCTTGAGCGTGTTCTGCACGTTATGAGGTTAAATTCTCGCCGTGGACTGCACATGGAGTGTGGGCCAAGTCTGACGCCTCCGTACCAGCGACGCCATTGATGGGTGCGTGCTGCTGTGCTCTTGTGTGTGCGCTGCAAGAGTGTGTGGGTGCGTGTATGGACTGCGCGAAGACTAGGAAACCGGCGCAAGCGAGCACTGGTGCTGCCCCGGTGCCGAAACTACGCAAGAGCTGTGCGCTGCGGTGCCTGCGCTGCTGTGTGCGTTGTGCGCGTGCTGCGAGGCGCTGCGACGTTGTGTGTGTGGACTGCGCGAAGACTAGGAAACCGGCGCAAGCGAGCACTGGTGCTGCCCCGGTGCCGAAACTACGCAAGAGCTGTGCGCTGCGGTGCCTGCGCTGCTGTGTGCGTCGTGCGCGTGCTGCGAGGCGCTGCGACGTTGTGTGTGTGGACTGCGCGAAGACTAGGAAACCGGCGCAAGCGAGCACTGGTGCTGCCCCGGTGCCGAAACTACGCAAGAGCTGTGCGCTACGGTGTCTGCAGTGTGATGGGTGGTGAGTGTGCGGGTGTGATGTGACTGCGAGACGCAGGGTGTTCAGCGTACGCACCAGCCGAGCGCAGTTTGCTTAGTTTGCGCAACCGGTCTTGACGTGGCGCGAGACTTTCTCGGTGGAGCGGGGACATTTGTGTGTGTGTGTGGGTGTGCGTGCTTGGTGCCGCGTGCAACACACTATTGCTCTCTGTGCGGCGTGTCGATCTGCGCTGAGATCCTGAGGTGTGTGAGATGGTGCGAGTGCGAGCGTGAACGGGGCAATCCGAGGTGCACGTGGCTCTCCCGCTGTGGAGCTCAGTGCCGTGGTGCGACCTTCTGGTAGTCCCGAAGAGTCGCCGGTGCGGCCTGCGTTGCTGCGCCGCTGCGGGGTGTCTGCCTTCCTCTGCGTGCGTGCTGGACGGAGCTGTGTGATGATTCTGCAGAATCTGAGTGTACCTTTCTTGAGCGTGTTCTGCACGTTATGAGGTTAAATTCTCGCCGTGGACTGCACATGGAGTGTGGGCCAAGTCTGACGCCTCCGTACCAGCGACGCCATTGATGGGTGCGTGCTGCTGTGCTCTTGTGTGTGCGCTGCAAGAGTGTGTGGGTGCGTGTATGGACTGCGCGAAGACTAGGAAACCGGCGCAAGCGAGCACTGGTGCTGCCCCGGTGCCGAAACTACGCAAGAGCTGTGCGCTGCGGTGCCTGCGCTGCTGTGTGCGTCGTGCGCGTGCTGCGAGGCGCTGCGACGTTGTGCGTGTATGGACTGCGCGAAGACTAGGAAACCGGCGCAAGCGAGCACTGGTGCTGCCCCGGTGCCGAAACTACGCAAGAGCTGTGCGCTGCGGTGCCTGCGCTGCTGTGTGCGTCGTGCGCGTGCTGCGAGGCGCTGCGACGTTGTGTGTGTGGACTGCGCGAAGACTAGGAAACCGGCGCAAGCGAGCACTGGTGCTGCCCCGGTGCCGAAACTACGCAAGAGCTGTGCGCTACGGTGTCTGCAGTGTGATGGGTGGTGAGTGTGCGGGTGTGATGTGACTGCGAGACGCAGGGTGTTCAGCGTACGCACCAGCCGAGCGCAGTTTGCTTAGTTTGCGCAACCGGTCTTGACGTGGCGCGAGACTTTCTCGGTGGAGCGGGGACATTTGTGTGTGTGTGTGGGTGTGCGTGCTTGGTGCCGCGTGCAACACACTATTGCTCTCTGTGCGGCGTGTCGATCTGCGCTGAGATCCTGAGGTGTGTGAGATGGTGCGATTGCGAGCGTGAACGGGGCAATCCGAGGTGCACGTGGCTCTCCCGCTGTGGAGCTCAGTGCCGTGGTGCGACCTTCTGGTAGTCCCGAAGAGTCGCCGGTGCGGCCTGCGTTGCTGCGCCGCTGCGGGGTGTCTGCCTTCCTCTGCGTGCGTGCTGGACGGAGCTGTGTGATGATTCTGCAGAATCTGAGTGTACCTTTCTTGAGCGTGTTCTGCACGTTATGAGGTTAAATTCTCGCCGTGGACTGCACATGGAGTGTGGGCCAAGTCTGACGCCTCCGTACCAGCGACGCCATTGATGGGTGCGTGCTGCTGTGCTCTTGTGTGTGCGCTGCAAGAGTGTGTGGGTGCGTGTATGGACTGCGCGAAGACTAGGAAACCGGCGCAAGCGAGCACTGGTGCTGCCCCGGTGCCGAAACTACGCAAGAGCTGTGCGCTGCGGTGCCTGCGCTGCTGTGTGCGTTGTGCGCGTGCTGCGAGGCGCTGCGACGTTGTGTGTGTGGACTGCGCGAAGACTAGGAAACCGGCGCAAGCGAGCACTGGTGCTGCCCCGGTGCCGAAACTACGCAAGAGCTGTGCGCTGCGGTGCCTGCGCTGCTGTGTGCGTCGTGCGCGTGCTGCGAGGCGCTGCGACGTTTGTGTGTGGACTGCGCGAAGACTAGGAAACCGGCGCAAGCGAGCACTGGTGCTGCCCCGGTGCCGAAACTACGCAAGAGCTGTGCGCTGCGGTGCCTGCGCTGCTGTGTGCGTCGTGCGCGTGCTGCGAGGCGCTGCGACGTTGTGTGTGTGGACTGCGCGAAGACTAGGAAACCGGCGCAAGCGAGCACTGGTGCTGCCCCGGTGCCGAAACTACGCAAGAGCTGTGCGCTACGGTGTCTGCAGTGTGATGGGTGGTGAGTGTGCGGGTGTGATGTGACTGCGAGACGCAGGGTGTTCAGCGTACGCACCAGCCGAGCGCAGTTTGCTTAGTTTGCGCAACCGGTCTTGACGTGGCGCGAGACTTTCTCGGTGGAGCGGGGACATTTGTGTGTGTGTGTGGGTGTGCGTGCTTGGTGCCGCGTGCAACACACTATTGCTCTCTGTGCGGCGTGTCGATCTGCGCTGAGATCCTGAGGTGTGTGAGATGGTGCGATTGCGAGCGTGAACGGGGCAATCCGAGGTGCACGTGGCTCTCCCGCTGTGGAGCTCAGTGCCGTGGTGCGACCTTCTGGTAGTCCCAAAGAGTCGCCGGTGCGGCCTGCGTTGCTGCGCCGCTGCGGGGTGTCTGCCTTCCTCTGCGTGCGTGCTGGACGGAGCTGTGTGATGATTCTGCAGAATCTGAGTGTACCTTTCTTGAGCGTGTTCTGCACGTGATGAGGTTAAATTCTCGCCGTGGACTGCACATGGAGTGTGGGCCAAGTCTGACGCCTCCGTACCAGCGACGCCATTGATGAGTGCGTGCTGCTGTGCTCTTGTGTGTGCGCTGCAAGAGTGTGTGGGTGCGTGTATGGACTGCGCGAAGACTAGGAAACCGGCGCAAGCGAGCACTGGTGCTGCCCCGGTGCCGAAACTACGCAAGAGCTGTGCGCTGCGGTGCCTGCGCTGCTGTGTGCGTTGTGCGCGTGCTGCGAGGCGCTGCGACGTTGTGTGTGTGGACTGCGCGAAGACTAGGAAACCGGCGCAAGCGAGCACTGGTGCTGCCCCGGTGCCGAAACTACGCAAGAGCTGTGCGCTGCGGTGCCTGCGCTGCTGTGTGCGTTGTGCGCGTGCTGCGAGGCGCTGCGACGTTGTGTGTGTGGACTGCGCGAAGACTAGGAAACCGGCGCAAGCGAGCACTGGTGCTGCCCCGGTGCCGAAACTACGCAAGAGCTGTGCGCTGCGGTGTCTGCAGTGCGATGGGTGGTGAGTGTGCGGGTGTGATGTGACTGCGAGATGCAGGGTGTTCAGCGTACGCACCAGCCGAGCGCAGTTTGCTTAGTTTGCGCAACCGGTCTTGACGTGGCGCGAGACTTTCTCGGTGGAGCGGGGACGTTTGTGTGTGGGAGTGTGCGTGCTTGGAGCCGCGTGCAACACACTATTGCTCTCTGTGCGGCGTGTCGATCTGCGCTGAGATCCTGAGGTGTGTGAGATGGTGCGAGTGCGAGCGTGAACGGGGCAATCCGAGGTGCACGTGGCTCTCCCGCTGTGGAGCTCAGTGCCGTGGTGCGACCTTCTGGTAGTCCCGAAGAGTCGCCGGTGCGGCCTGCGTTGCTGCGCCGCTGCGCCGCTGCGGGGTGTCTGCCTTCCTCTGCGTGCGTGCTGGACGGAGCTGTGTGATGATTCTGCAGAATCTGAGTGTACCTTTCTTGAGCGTGTTCTGCACGTGATGAGGTTAAATTCTCGCCGTGGACTGCACATGGAGTGTGGGCCAAGTCTGACGCCTCCGTACCAGCGACGCCATTGATGAGTGCGTGCTGCTGTGCTCTTGTGTGTGCGCTGCAAGAGTGTGTGGGTGCGTGTATGGACTGCGCGAAGACTAGGAAACCGGCGCAAGCGAGCACTGGTGCTGCCCCGGTGCCGAAACTACGCAAGAGCTGTGCGCTGCGATGCCTGCGCTGCTGTGTGTGATGCGCGCGTGCTGCGAGGCGCTGCGACGTTGTGCGTGTATGGACTGCGCGAAGACTAGGAAACCGGCGCAAGCGAGCACTGGTGCTGCCCCGGTGCCGAAACTCCGCAAGAGCTGTGCGCTGCGGTGCCTGCGCTGCTGTGTGCGTTGTGCGCGTGCTGCGAGGCGCTGCGACGTTGTGTGTGTGGACTGCGCGAAGACTAGGAAACCGGCGCAAGCGAGCACTGGTGCTGCCCCGGTGCCGAAACTACGCAAGAGCTGTGCGCTACGGTGTCTGCAGTGTGATGGGTGGTGAGTGTGCGGGTGTGATGTGACTGCGAGACGCAGGGTGTTCAGCGTACGCACCAGCCGAGCGCAGTTTGCTTAGTTTGCGCAACCGGTCTTGACGTGGCGCGAGACTTTCTCGGTGGAGCGGGGACATTTGTGTGTGTGTGTGGGTGTGCGTGCTTGGTGCCGCGTGCAACACACTATTGCTCTCTGTGCGGCGTGTCGATCTGCGCTGAGATCCTGAGGTGTGTGAGATGGTGCGATTGCGAGCGTGAACGGGGCAATCCGAGGTGCACGTGGCTCTCCCGCTGTGGAGCTCAGTGCCGTGGTGCGACCTTCTGGTAGTCCCGAAGAGTCGCCGGTGCGGCCTGCGTTGCTGCGCCGCTGCGGGGTGTCTGCCTTCCTCTGCGTGCGTGCTGGACGGAGCTGTGTGATGATTCTGCAGAATCTGAGTGTACCTTTCTTGAGCGTGTTCTGCACGTTATGAGGTTAAATTCTCGCCGTGGACTGCACATGGAGTGTGGGCCAAGTCTGACGCCTCCGTACCAGCGACGCCATTGATGGGTGCGTGCTGCTGTGCTCTTGTGTGTGCGCTGCAAGAGTGTGTGGGTGCGTGTATGGACTGCGCGAAGACTAGGAAACCGGCGCAAGCGAGCACTGGTGCTGCCCCGGTGCCGAAACTACGCAAGAGCTGTGCGCTGCGGTGCCTGCGCTGCTGTGTGCGTTGTGCGCGTGCTGCGAGGCGCTGCGACGTTGTGTGTGTGGACTGCGCGAAGACTAGGAAACCGGCGCAAGCGAGCACTGGTGCTGCCCCGGTGCCGAAACTACGCAAGAGCTGTGCGCTGCGGTGCCTGCGCTGCTGTGTGCGTCGTGCGCGTGCTGCGAGGCGCTGCGACGTTGTGTGTGTGGACTGCGCGAAGACTAGGAAACCGGCGCAAGCGAGCACTGGTGCTGCCCCGGTGCCGAAACTACGCAAGAGCTGTGCGCTGCGGTGCCTGCGCTGCTGTGTGCGTCGTGCGCGTGCTGCGAGGCGCTGCGACGTTGTGTGTGTGGACTGCGCGAAGACTAGGAAACCGGCGCAAGCGAGCACTGGTGCTGCCCCGGTGCCGAAACTACGCAAGAGCTGTGCGCTACGGTGTCTGCAGTGTGATGGGTGGTGAGTGTGCGGGTGTGATGTGACTGCGAGACGCAGGGTGTTCAGCGTACGCACCAGCCGAGCGCAGTTTGCTTAGTTTGCGCAACCGGTCTTGACGTGGCGCGAGACTTTCTCGGTGGAGCGGGGACATTTGTGTGTGTGTGTGGGTGTGCGTGCTTGGTGCCGCGTGCAACACACTATTGCTCTCTGTGCGGCGTGTCGATCTGCGCTGAGATCCTGAGGTGTGTGAGATGGTGCGATTGCGAGCGTGAACGGGGCAATCCGAGGTGCACGTGGCTCTCCCGCTGTGGAGCTCAGTGCCGTGGTGCGACCTTCTGGTAGTCCCAAAGAGTCGCCGGTGCGGCCTGCGTTGCTGCGCCGCTGCGGGGTGTCTGCCTTCCTCTGCGTGCGTGCTGGACGGAGCTGTGTGATGATTCTGCAGAATCTGAGTGTACCTTTCTTGAGCGTGTTCTGCACGTTATGAGGTTAAATTCTCGCCGTGGACTGCACATGGAGTGTGGGCCAAGTCTGACGCCTCCGTACCAGCGACGCCATTGATGGGTGCGTGCTGCTGTGCTCTTGTGTGTGCGCTGCAAGAGTGTGTGGGTGCGTGTATGGACTGCGCGAAGACTAGGAAACCGGCGCAAGCGAGCACTGGTGCTGCCCCGGTGCCGAAACTACGCAAGAGCTGTGCGCTGCGGTGCCTGCGCTGCTGTGTGCGTCGTGCGCGTGCTGCGAGGCGCTGCGACGTTGTGTGTGTGGACTGCGCGAAGACTAGGAAACCGGCGCAAGCGAGCACTGGTGCTGCCCCGGTGCCGAAACTACGCAAGAGCTGTGCGCTACGGTGTCTGCAGTGTGATGGGTGGTGAGTGTGCGGGTGTGATGTGACTGCGAGACGCAGGGTGTTCAGCGTACGCACCAGCCGAGCGCAGTTTGCTTAGTTTGCGCAACCGGTCTTGACGTGGCGCGAGACTTTCTCGGTGGAGCGGGGACATTTGTGTGTGTGTGTGGGTGTGCGTGCTTGGTGCCGCGTGCAACACACTATTGCTCTCTGTGCGGCGTGTCGATCTGCGCTGAGATCCTGAGGTGTGTGAGATGGTGCGATTGCGAGCGTGAACGGGGCAATCCGAGGTGCACGTGGCTCTCCCGCTGTGGAGCTCAGTGCCGTGGTGCGACCTTCTGGTAGTCCCAAAGAGTCGCCGGTGCGGCCTGCGTTGCTGCGCCGCTGCGGGGTGTCTGCCTTCCTCTGCGTGCGTGCTGGACGGAGCTGTGTGATGATTCTGCAGAATCTGAGTGTACCTTTCTTGAGCGTGTTCTGCACGTTATGAGGTTAAATTCTCGCCGTGGACTGCACATGGAGTGTGGGCCAAGTCTGACGCCTCCGTACCAGCGACGCCATTGATGGGTGCGTGCTGCTGTGCTCTTGTGTGTGCGCTGCAAGAGTGTGTGGGTGCGTGTATGGACTGCGCGAAGACTAGGAAACCGGCGCAAGCGAGCACTGGTGCTGCCCCGGTGCCGAAACTACGCAAGAGCTGTGCGCTGCGGTGCCTGCGCTGCTGTGTGCGTCGTGCGCGTGCTGCGAGGCGCTGCGACGTTGTGTGTGTGGACTGCGCGAAGACTAGGAAACCGGCGCAAGCGAGCACTGGTGCTGCCCCGGTGCCGAAACTACGCAAGAGCTGTGCGCTGCGGTGCCTGCGCTGCTGTGTGCGTCGTGCGCGTGCTGCGAGGCGCTGCGACGTTGTGTGTGTGGACTGCGCGAAGACTAGGAAACCGGCGCAAGCGAGCACTGGTGCTGCCCCGGTGCCGAAACTACGCAAGAGCTGTGCGCTACGGTGTCTGCAGTGTGATGGGTGGTGAGTGTGCGGGTGTGATGTGACTGCGAGACGCAGGGTGTTCAGCGTACGCACCAGCCGAGCGCAGTTTGCTTAGTTTGCGCAACCGGTCTTGACGTGGCGCGAGACTTTCTCGGTGGAGCGGGGACATTTGTGTGTGTGTGTGGGTGTGCGTGCTTGGTGCCGCGTGCAACACACTATTGCTCTCTGTGCGGCGTGTCGATCTGCGCTGAGATCCTGAGGTGTGTGAGATGGTGCGATTGCGAGCGTGAACGGGGCAATCCGAGGTGCACGTGGCTCTCCCGCTGTGGAGCTCAGTGCCGTGGTGCGACCTTCTGGTAGTCCCGAAGAGTCGCCGGTGCGGCCTGCGTTGCTGCGCCGCTGCGGGGTGTCTGCCTTCCTCTGCGTGCGTGCTGGACGGAGCTGTGTGATGATTCTGCAGAATCTGAGTGTACCTTTCTTGAGCGTGTTCTGCACGTTATGAGGTTAAATTCTCGCCGTGGACTGCACATGGAGTGTGGGCCAAGTCTGACGCCTCCGTACCAGCGACGCCATTGATGGGTGCGTGCTGCTGTGCTCTTGTGTGTGCGCTGCAAGAGTGTGTGGGTGCGTGTATGGACTGCGCGAAGACTAGGAAACCGGCGCAAGCGAGCACTGGTGCTGCCCCGGTGCCGAAACTACGCAAGAGCTGTGCGCTGCGGTGCCTGCGCTGCTGTGTGCGTCGTGCGCGTGCTGCGAGGCGCTGCGACGTTGTGTGTGTGGACTGCGCGAAGACTAGGAAACCGGCGCAAGCGAGCACTGGTGCTGCCCCGGTGCCGAAACTACGCAAGAGCTGTGCGCTACGGTGTCTGCAGTGTGATGGGTGGTGAGTGTGCGGGTGTGATGTGACTGCGAGACGCAGGGTGTTCAGCTTACGCACCAGCCGAGCGCAGTTTGCTTAGTTTGCGCAACCGGTCTTGACGTGGCGCGAGACTTTCTCGGTGGAGCGGGGACATTTGTGTGTGTGTGTGGGTGTGCGTGCTTGGTGCCGCGTGCAACACACTATTGCTCTCTGTGCGGCGTGTCGATCTGCGCTGAGATCCTGAGGTGTGTGAGATGGTGCGATTGCGAGCGTGAACGGGGCAATCCGAGGTGCACGTGGCTCTCCCGCTGTGGAGCTCAGTGCCGTGGTGCGACCTTCTGGTAGTCCCGAAGAGTCGCCGGTGCGGCCTGCGTTGCTGCGCCGCTGCGGGGTGTCTGCCTTCCTCTGCGTGCGTGCTGGACGGAGCTGTGTGATGATTCTGCAGAATCTGAGTGTACCTTTCTTGAGCGTGTTCTGCACGTTATGAGGTTAAATTCTCGCCGTGGACTGCACATGGAGTGTGGGCCAAGTCTGACGCCTCCGTACCAGCGACGCCATTGATGGGTGCGTGCTGCTGTGCTCTTGTGTGTGCGCTGCAAGAGTGTGTGGGTGCGTGTATGGACTGCGCGAAGACTAGGAAACCGGCGCAAGCGAGCACTGGTGCTGCCCCGGTGCCGAAACTACGCAAGAGCTGTGCGCTGCGGTGCCTGCGCTGCTGTGTGCGTCGTGCGCGTGCTGCGAGGCGCTGCGACGTTGTGTGTGTGGACTGCGCGAAGACTAGGAAACCGGCGCAAGCGAGCACTGGTGCTGCCCCGGTGCCGAAACTACGCAAGAGCTGTGCGCTGCGGTGCCTGCGCTGCTGTGTGCGTCGTGCGCGTGCTGCGAGGCGCTGCGACGTTGTGTGTGTGGACTGCGCGAAGACTAGGAAACCGGCGCAAGCGAGCACTGGTGCTGCCCCGGTGCCGAAACTACGCAAGAGCTGTGCGCTACGGTGTCTGCAGTGTGATGGGTGGTGAGTGTGCGGGTGTGATGTGACTGCGAGACGCAGGGTGTTCAGCGTACGCACCAGCCGAGCGCAGTTTGCTTAGTTTGCGCAACCGGTCTTGACGTGGCGCGAGACTTTCTCGGTGGAGCGGGGACATTTGTGTGTGTGTGTGGGTGTGCGTGCTTGGTGCCGCGTGCAACACACTATTGCTCTCTGTGCGGCGTGTCGATCTGCGCTGAGATCCTGAGGTGTGTGAGATGGTGCGATTGCGAGCGTGAACGGGGCAATCCGAGGTGCACGTGGCTCTCCCGCTGTGGAGCTCAGTGCCGTGGTGCGACCTTCTGGTAGTCCCGAAGAGTCGCCGGTGCGGCCTGCGTTGCTGCGCCGCTGCGGGGTGTCTGCCTTCCTCTGCGTGCGTGCTGGACGGAGCTGTGTGATGATTCTGCAGAATCTGAGTGTACCTTTCTTGAGCGTGTTCTGCACGTTATGAGGTTAAATTCTCGCCGTGGACTGCACATGGAGTGTGGGCCAAGTCTGACGCCTCCGTACCAGCGACGCCATTGATGGGTGCGTGCTGCTGTGCTCTTGTGTGTGCGCTGCAAGAGTGTGTGGGTGCGTGTATGGACTGCGCGAAGACTAGGAAACCGGCGCAAGCGAGCACTGGTGCTGCCCCGGTGCCGAAACTACGCAAGAGCTGTGCGCTGCGGTGCCTGCGCTGCTGTGTGCGTTGTGCGCGTGCTGCGAGGCGCTGCGACGTTGTGTGTGTGGACTGCGCGAAGACTAGGAAACCGGCGCAAGCGAGCACTGGTGCTGCCCCGGTGCCGAAACTACGCAAGAGCTGTGCGCTGCGGTGCATGCGCTGCCGAGTGATTGTTGTTGTAGACTGTGTTGGAGATGTTTTTTTTTGTTGGTCAAATAAGGCTACTGTAGCCTTCAATAATGTTTGTCAGAGGGAAAACGAATTGCTACTTTGATGGGCAAGCTTGTTAAGATCTTTTGTTCTTTTTTGTACTAATTGGTGGGAGGTTGTTTTTGTGGATTAAGCTGCTGGTGTTGCGCTTCTCGGTGTGGAGTGGCGATGTAGACGGTATTACTTCGCTCTCGTTGGAGGCGGAGTTGAGTTAATGATGCATTGTTTCGGTACTGTTCTCTTCTATCCTTCATTGCCACTTCTCCTGCCTTCTTACCCGTCTTTTGGTTCTTCTTTTCGGGCTTTTTCCCGCTTTTTTTTCAGGCTAGCATCCGTGCATTTGCGACACAATTCAGCTGCTTCTTCACTCACTCACTTCATCCATTTGGCATCCTAGTTGTGTATACGTGGCGCTCGGGAGTTTGTCGCTTGGACGAGATAATTCACCAACTTGGTGTTTCTACTCATTCACGTTAGGAACTTTGGTGCTCACTTTCGGTGTTTTTTTTTTCTCTTTACCGCAACCTTCGAACATGTCAAAGCTGACTCGCCACGATCGCGCCGTCGGGGCGCTTATGGGCGCCTTTATCGGAGATGCGCTGGGCATGGGCGTTCACTGGTACTACGACCTGGATGAGTTGCGCAAGAACCATGGGGAGTGGGTGGCGGGCTACACCAACCCCGTTGCTGGACGTTACCACGACAAGCTGAAAGCGGGCGACCTCACTCAAGCGGGCTACATTTTGAAGCTGACGATGCAGTCGGTGGTGGAGAACAAGGGGTATAAGGAGAGCGCCTTCTGCCAGAAGCTGGACACGGAGCTGCTGTCGAAGCTGAACGGGGAGCCGGTGGCTGGGCCAGGCGGCTACACCAGTCAGTCCATCCGTGGGGTCTACCAGCAACGCAAGGCTGGAACGCCATGGTCCAAGACAGGCGGTCCGGCGGACACGACAGAAGCGATTGAGCGCGTCCTTGCGCTGGGTGTGCTGCACGCCGGCGACCTGCGAGCCCTCGCACAGGACGTCTCCACAAACACGACGCTGACGCAAAACGACGAGCTAGTGGTGAGCTTGACGGTGGCCTACAACGCAGTGCTGGCTCTGCTAGTGCAAGGGGTGCCGCTTGACGAGGACATCACCGACCGTTTATTTGCCTTGGTGAAGTCCGGAGAGCTGCCGTTCCACACCGTCACCTCCGACAAGCTGCACCCGCCTGCGCCGGGCTCTCTCGATCCCCCGCATGCCGGCAAGTTCGCCTCACCGGACGGCTTGATCACTCCCTCCACCTGTGCCGCCGCGGCCGCGGACTCGTCGCACATCCGCATTGAGCCGGCTCATAAGGTATCCCTCGTGTACGGCATGCCTTGTGCGGTTTACCACGTCCTGCCAGCAGCGTACTACCTCGCGGCGCGCTTCAAGAACGATTTCGAGTCTGCGGTGCTGCACGCCATCAACGGCGGCGGCCAGAACTGCGCGCGCGCCATGCTCACCGGCGCGCTGGTTGGTGCCCAGGTCGGCTTCTCTGGCATTCCGTCCCGTTTTGTTGAGGGGTTGACGGAGAAGGAGGAGCTGGTGAAGCTGGCCAACAGCGTTGCGGACCTCGTCAAGGAGAGCGACTCGGCGTAGAGTGCGGTGAACCCGCACTCTTCGTGTGTTCTAAAGGCCGGTGACTTGATGATGGCGCGTGCGACGGCAGCGGAAGCGGCATCCTTGCTTGAAGGCTTCAAAGCGCAAAGCTGGAGGATCGCCATCGAGCAAACAGGCGTTTTTCCACAACCGGCACAGTCGTCGCCTTCACGCCGCCGCGGTGAGGTGCCGTTCACCGCTGCGCACTTTTACACACTCACACTTCTTTCCCCCCTATTTATCGTGCGGCTTCACTGTATCGCACTTGTTTTTTTTTTTTTTAGTATCACTACTATTCTGTTCGTTCACCTTCTCTTTCACCCGTACCTGCTTGTCCCAGATGCTCAGTTGACTGTTCACGGCTTTCGGGCAAGCTTCTCGGTTATTTTAATTTTCGTTTCCAGTACACGCGCTGACCGCAGCGGAGCGTTTTATGTTTCTTGACTCCATACGAGAGCTGACCGGCTTCCTACATCTCTCTATGCCCTTTTTTCTTCTCTTTGGGCCGCGCCTCGAATTAAGACGCCTGCGGGCCATCATCTTAGAGAGTGCGTTTGCTTGGCGGTTCTCTTTCATGGGAAAAATACATCATATATATATACGCGTCTTTATGCAGAAGGAAACACACAAAGAAATCCGAAAAGCGGTGCACAGGAGTGGCTAGGACGTAGTGATAGAGTTTCCTGCTATCGACGTCGCGTGTCTTTCTAAATACCCGCGCCTCGGGGAAGACTTCAGGAAGCGGACAAATGATCACGAGGACCTCGCCTCCTGTTACAATCTAAAGGACAAAGCTCCCTTACTATCTGCGAGTATACGCCCAGGGAAAAAAGAAAGTGTGGAAAGATGGCTTGACTCGTCTGTTGCTCAAGCGGCGCTTTTTCTTTTTTCTTCTTTGTACCCTGCAGCCAAGGCAAGCAATCTTTCTCAGACGTCAGGAAATCAACGAGATATTAGATTCTTTGTCTCCTGGTGGGATTTTAGCAAGTGTCTCCCGCACTAGTGTCTGCTTACCGTTTATCCCGAATACTCGATCCTGTATCTCGCCTCCTCACACTTTCTCTCCACTTGTATCCAACAAAAATATAAACGAAATCCTATTAATACTCATCTTTCAGGGGCAGGTAGAAAAGTGGCTATTGGTGTTTTTTTCTTTAATTGTTGTAGATTTGAGCGTTCTGCTGCGCTGCAGAGACATAATTAGCTGAGGCGGAGGCCCGCTATCGCACATCACTTCTTCCCTAGGCCGAGGAAGGAAGAGTACCGACAGCTGCGCACATGCGTCGCAATCTTGCAGTCCGCCTTGCACAGCTCACATAGAGACTTGTGTTTTTTTTTTTACTTTTCTGTTTTGATCGCCAGAAAAGAGACAGCGCAGATTCTTATCGCACCCACCACAGAAGAGCCGCAAAAGCCGCAGAGCTCTTCGAGAGAAACGTAGGTCCATTTACTGTCGCTGCTCCTCCCGCACCAGTTTTTGGGAGGGAGACCTGCTTAAAAAATATATTCTCTTCCAAGTACTTTTGCGGCGCAGACGCACGCTGTCTTGTGCCGCGTAGGCCATTAGCGCTTGGATGAGCCGTCGTGAACATGGCGGCAGCAAGCCGGTAAACCCAGAGGAGGTGCTGCGCCAGGAGGCCGCGGTGTACCTCTCTCCCGCGGCGGAGCATCAACTGGCGCAGGTCATGCAGCGGCGCGAGGCGGTCGAGAGTGCGCTGCAGCGCATGGATGTCGAGATTTACGACTTGGAGAGCGCGTTCCTGAAGCACTGCGTCTCCTATGGCGGGTCGTTGTTCGACGGCTTCGGGCTGGAGCGGCACTCGAACGCGCACCGCAACCCAGTCACGGTCCTCACCCCTCTGCAGTCATCGTCGCACTTAAATGGCACTGGTGCCATCACTGGAAGCTTCGACAACACCTCAACACTGGGAAGCACACCTACCTCGCCACACCCGTCCACTGCTGCGGCCGCCGCCGAGCACCTGCGGACGTACCAGTTTCTAACAACTGCTTCGCTAGGCGGCAGCAGCGGCGAGGGGCCAGGCGGGAATGGAAGCGGCGCCTCCCCAGCTGTCTTCCAGGTGGGCAGCAAAGGCGCTACGTCGCCGGCTTTCCACTACCGCATCAACTTCTTCAGCCCGACGGAGCGCGTCTTCTCCGCCTGCTCGGTCGGCGGGCTGAGCCGGGTGGAGATTGCCAAGTCGACGGTGGAGGGGGCCAACGGTGCGGGCAGGCCCTTGACCGTGGCGGCGGCGGCGCGTGGCCAAGGACTGGGCAAGCGAGGCCGGCTAGGAAGCCGCAGCACTGCGACAGCTGCCTTTGCGCGAGAGCCGGATGCCCCTCCGTCACGCCGGCGCCGACGCGGCGATGACGGCGACGACGACGCAGAGGACGCTACGGTACAGAACGGCGAGTTTGGGTTCCGCCGACGCCGCCACACGGGGTGAATTTTGTGCCAGCCTCTTAGTGTTTGTGGTCGTACTTCTGCATATTCTTCGCCGGCCCTCGCCGTCTCTCATTCTCTTCCTCTTGCGCCGGCGTGGCAACAGTCTGACAGAGAACAAAAAAGAGACGAGCGCACGTGGTGGTGGTGAAAGAGTGCAGTCGTGTTGGCATGTACTACGATCGCTGACACTAGCACGCGTGGACACTGCGTACTTCGCGCACTGTGTCAATCTGTTGAATGAGTTCTGACTGAGAGATGCAATGATCTTTGTTACCTTTTTTTTCTTGCGAAACAACAACAACATGAAAAAGTAGCGGTGTGCGGCCTCTCTCTCCGCTTCCTTCGTGTGCATGTGTGTGCGTGCGTGTGTGCACATGTGTGTTGATGACTGCACTTCACCCCTGGTAAACAACAAAAATAACACGACTGCGCCGCTTACCACGAGCTGTCGCTCCTTCCGGTTACCACTTGAGCTTAAGATATAGCGGATGCGCTCTTCAACGGTAAGAAATTCGAAGAGAGTAGAGAACGCGGTGTTTTCATTCACACACCTGCAGCAATCCAGCTCTGCCTTTGAAAACACTGCCTCCTTCACCTTGCTTTCTTCTCTTTTCCCTTTTCTTTTTCTAATGTTACCACTGTACTATGGTTCTAATGACATCTGTCCTACCGCGTTGTGTTCGAACCATTGCCAAACCGAAAAGTTGAAAGGAAGAGGAACACTTCGTCTACGCGCACACCCACACAGACACGCACACACGCTATTTAACGAGTAAATCGAAGTCATTCATCCGACTATCCAGCTCACCTTTGCGCACCAATTGACAAGCAACGAAGCAACAGCAACAACGGCAACAAGAAAGTGCTCGTGCGTCGAACGTCGCTGGAGGTCAAAGCTGGTACCTTTTATAAATTTTTTCTGTTTTCTAACAAGTAAATCTTACGCGTACATTTAAGCTACTCGTCTGCCATACACGCTGTCGTGGGCATTAGCATCATCTCTTCTTCTCTCAGTGAGTTCATTATCACTCTCTCCGCGTACTTTTCCAAATTTTAAACTTTTTTTTGTCTTCGGCGAATAACGTTGACGCGAGTAAAATAAGCAGCGGAGCAAACATAACACAAACACAGTGATCTTTTCTCGAATAATTGGTCGCCAACTGAGGTTTTCTTCCCCTCAGCCTTTCTTCTTCTCTTTTTGTTGACGCGTGGTGATGACATCCCAGCTCGCCTCGCAGCTGCAGCGGCTGCAGCAACGCCCCGACGAGAGCAGCCACCGCCTCGCCAAGTCTTTCCTCTTCAGCACACAGGATGCACAGAGCTTCTCTCGGGAGCAGATCCATCAGCTGGCCCTTAACGGGCTGCAGACGCTGACGGCGATGGATAACCGCTTTCACCCCTTCATTCAGGACCTCTTCGACATCAAGAAGGTCCGCCGCGAGCGCTCGATGCTGACGTCCTCCGAGGACGCCGCGCTGCGCACCAGCCTTGAGCACTTCCTCACGTTGCTGAGTCCGCACCTCTTCCTGACGGCCGCCCAGCAGGTCTTCGAGTTTCTTGTCCGCGTGTACGAGGTGCACATTTACGACGTCTCTGCCGTGCTGCGCGCCTTCCTGCCCTACCACGACCATAACATCTTCGCACGCGCGCTCCTCTTGCTGGACCTGCGAGACACCGGCTTCGACTTTCTCGCGACGAATCAGCTGCGTGGCGCTCCGCTGCTGCGCGAGCACCTGGTGCTGGCCTGTGCTGAGAGCCGCAAGGCCGCTCGCCTGGTGTGTCTCACCGTGGCGATGCCCTTCCGCTACGAGGTGCGCCACCACGCCGCCAACGCTCTCTTCGCGAGCGTCGTGACGCAGCTGGCCGCGCACAAGGACGGCGAGGCGCTCTGGCGCACCTTCCTTCCCTTTGTGCTGGAGCTGTTGTCTGGTGCGCTGACCGGTGCGGAGGCCGGCACCGAGGAGTCGAAGCGGGCCCAGCAGCTGCACAATACCGGTGGCCTGCGCGGCAGCCGTGTCTCGCAGGAGTCCGTGGCGACGGCGCTGGTGGTGCTGGCGGCGTGGTCGGGGCAGGTGCGCTTCTCCGGTGCGATGCTGAGCACCGTGCTGAAGCCCGTCTTTCGCTACCTGAGCGCTGCGATTGCGGCGGTCTCGAGTGCGAGCGGTGAGCCCTTTCTGCCGGCCCGCGACCTTCTCGCCTTCCTGGAGGTCGTCTTCGCCACGCAGCACCGCGCACTGGCGGACGTCGCGCTGGCGCCGCTGCTGCAGTCGCTGCTGGCGCTGCCGTGGCGCACTCTCGCCGCGCAGCTGCCCTTTGCCGACTCGACGGAGGTGGTGGTGGTGGGCCCGACCGGCGTGCCCTCCAGCTCCCCTCGTCACAGCGTCTTCCTCGCCACGCTGCTGCAGTCCGCCCTGGACCGGCTGACGCGTGCGACGGAGGCGCGCCTGCTGCCGTCTGACGTGGTGGAGTTTCTCGCCTGCGCCGCCGAGGACCTGCCGCTGTCGCATGTGATGGTGGCCAGCTACCTGCGGGTGCTCATGACGGCCGAGTCGGGCGGCGTGGCAGAGACGGCGGCGACCACGGCGTCTTCTCTGTACCACCGCGCCATCGCCGCCCTGGAGCGTCGCTACGCGGTTGTCTTTGATGAGGTGCTCTCTGAGGTGCTTCTGCACGCCGACACCGCTGCGGCAGCCTCGGCGTTCCTCGCCCGCCACTTCCACGGCACGCGCTACGACATGGTGGAGGTCGGCAGTGCCGTGCCGGGGATGACGGAGTCGCTGCCCCTCTTCGCCTGCCTGCTCCACCCCGTCGCTGAGGTGCGCGCGTTGGCGGCCAAGACGCTGCAGGGCATGACGGTGGCCCAGTGGATGGGCGGCGGTAGCAGTGCGGCCGCCTCCCCCTCGAGCAGTCAGTCGTTGATCGGTTTGCTGGCTCACGTGGTGTCGTACGAGCACGTGACGAGCGCCGCCGAGGCTTTTGTGGCAGCTGGCGCCACCGCCCTTCAGCAACTCACTGCCCTCTGGTCAAAGGAAGAGAAGACCTCTTCAGCTCCCTCGGCCGTTGCCGACAGCTGCCGTGCCGCCTGCAAGCTGGTGCGCGCTTTCTACTCGATGGTGCTGTCGCTGATGGAGAGTCACGCCGATCACCCTGCCGCGCGTGCCGAGGCCCTCGAGCGGGTGGTGCAGCCTCTGCTCACCTCGCTGCTGCGTCCTGCTCTGGCGGAGTGGACGTCGGCGAGCTCGTCCGGTGCCTCGATGGCGCACTTCCGTGCCTGCGTCCTCTACCACGTCACGCTGTTGCACATGCAGCGGACGGCAGCGGCGGCGGGGCCGTCCGTCTTTGCGGAGGTGTTCGACGGAGCCGCGGCGCTGCTGGAGCTGGGCGGTGCGGAGCAGGACTTGAGCGCACCTGCTGCGAAGGCAGCGGTAAAGGCAAAGGCGGGTCGCCGTGCCGCTGCGTCCGACTCTGATGACTCCGACAGCGACGACAGGGAAAAGTCCACCACGGCGGTATCTGAGAGTGCGTCGTCGGCGGCCTTAAACGCACTGATGCGGCGTGGGCACCTTCTCAAAGCGGTCCGTGCCGAGGCGGAGGAGCACCTCACCGAGGCCTTTGCTGCCGCGCGCAGTGCCGTGCGGGAGCCGTCTGGCAACGCGGCGGCAAGCACGGTGGAGGTGGTGGTGGCGCTGGTTGCCACCCTGCTGCCGCTGGAGAAGGCTGACAGCGCCATGCCTGCTGTATCGACTGTCGTGGCTTTCCTTTGCGGCAGCAGTGGCGGCAGGCAGCCGCAGGAGGGCTACCTGGCCATGGTGTACACCGCCCTTCTGGAGAAGGGCAGCAGCGGCCGGCGCGCGAACCAGACGGGTCGTGGTGCCGTGGATGCGGCTGTCGTGGCGCGTCAGGAGCTCCACGCGCACCCGCTCGTGCAGCAGATCACGCTGGTGCTGCGCGCTGCCCTGGCGCAGGCACTGGCCTCGCCCGAGACGTCGGCGCCGTCGGCTGCGCTGACCCTACAGCTGTGCAGGCTGCTGGCCTACTGCGGCGCCGCTCTGCCCGCTGTCACCGTCCAGCCAGAGAAGCTGGCCACGGCGTACCTCGACCTGGTAAACGAGGCCCCCGCTGTTGCCGCTGCGGCGGAGGGCAGCGACGCGGTGGTGCACAGCGTGGACTGGTATGCGCTGGTGGCTCGCGCTGTCTTCGGGGCTGCAGAGGATGAGGAGAGGGCGCCACCGGCGACAGGAAAGGAGCCGACTGCCGCCTCCTCCTTGGCTGCCCTCGCGTTGGTTCTCTTTCTCCCTCTCCGCGCCCCCACCACGCAGCGACTCCCCCAGCTGCGCGCGCTGCAGGATGCGGTTGTCACGACTGGCGGGAAGCGTCGCGCCACAACATGCGCACACGCCGTCATCGCGGCTGCCATGCAGCAGCACAGCATCTCCGTCACCGCCCTCAGCAGCGTCATCGAGAGCGTGGCGGTCGAGGAGCGCCAGCACCAGCTGACGAGCAGCGCGGCGGAGCTCCTATGCGGGTTGCTGACGCTGCGTCGCGCTTCCGCGGCGGCAGAGGAGCGGAGCGATGAGCTGGCGTACGTCGTGCCCGCTGGCTGGGCCTACCGCGTCGTCCGTTATTTCTTTGGCGGAGGTGCTGGCCCGGCGGAGCGGGGGAGCGCTGCCCATTCGACGCCTGCCGCCTCGAGCCAACACGTGTGCCTGACGCAGAAGATGCTCGCACGCATCGAGCCCACCCTCGCCGCTGTGGGTGGTGCACGGTCGTCCTCCGCAGCGTCGCGGACGGTCAGCGCCGACACGGCGGACCTGGTGGATGCCGTGTGCAGCCGCACCCAGCTCTGGGGCGAGACGGAGGCGACGTTGGAAGGCGTTGAGGGCAACGCGTCGGTGCGCATGGTGGAGCTGCTGCTGCAGCACCCATACCTGCACGTGCGCAACGGCGGCGGTGCCCGCCCTGTTTACCGTCACGCCCTAACCGCGTTGGCAGTGGGCCTGAGCGCCGGCCTCGACGACGCACGCCAGGGCAACAGCACCATCTTCACCACCAAGTCGAAGAAGAAGGCGACCGGTAAAGACGGCGCGGCACTCTCTGCTGATTACCAGATGGCGGTAGCGGCGCGGCTGCGGCCGACGGTGCTGCACGCAATGGAGTTGATTGGCACGGATGTCGCCGTGGCCTGCATGGGGACGCTGGGCGGCTACAAGCACTTCTTCCTGCCTCTCCTGACCGCTGCGGAGAAAATGCCGAGCAGCGTCACAGACGGCAACGCGGCGGTGAAGCGCACCACTGCTCGGCGCGGCAAGAAGGCGTCTTCGCCGTCAGCGCAGGAGGACGAGGGTGAGAGCGCCAGCGGTGCCTCTGGGTCTGTCGAGGCGGCAGCGGCGGCGCTCTCGCTGCAGCGGGTGCGCGAGATGCTGGAGGTTCTTGCTCCGGCAGAGACGGTGGCGGACAGGAGCGGCGACGCGACGCAGATCGTCGAGGACGGCGTTGCAGAGGGGGGCAACAGCAGCAGCACGCAGTGGCGCCCCCCAGCGGGCACGGCCGTGACGAACCCCCTCACCTACGTCGACGCCGTTCGAGTGCTGCGGCTGCCACACGTCTGCGCCGCTGTCACCACTGGAAAGTGGGGGCTGGGCCCTGTCAGCCAGCAGAGCCTCGGGCTGCTTCGCATGTTGCTGCGTGTGCTGCCGGCCGTTGTGGTGGACGACGATGAAGAGCAGGAGTCCGCCTACCACCTGGTGGAGCAGTGCCTCGAGCTGTACCCCCTGCAGGAAATGGAGACGCTGCTGCGCCAGGCGGCCACGGCAGCCGCGGCGGACGACGTCGCGTTGATGCCGCGTGTGCAGCAGCTGCGCCTGGGTGCCCGTGGGTCCGTGCAGGTGGAGGCGGTGCTGCACTACGTCGAGTCCCTCGTGCGTGTCTGCACGGAGCAGACGCGGCTGCTGGCGGAGAAGGTCGAGGACGGCGCCTTTCGCATTAAGAGCCGCCTGCTGCGGGAGATGATGCTGCTGATGGCGCGCGTCCTCGTGGATGCCGAAGACAACACAAACGAGGAGTCTGCGGCAGCGAAGAACGGTGCGCAGGACGCCGAGGAAGAAGTGGCGGCTGCTGACGGGGCAGCGCAGCGGAAGGAGGAGCTGCATTTTCACGTCGACACGATCGCCAGTCTTCTCCGTGCCACGGCGCCGCTGCTGAAGCTGCCGGGCGGTGCCCCTGCCAGCGCAGCCACGCAGGGCGACGAGGACAGCATGACCTACCTGCACATTCCGCTGGTCTCGCTGCTCATCAAGCTGGAGCCGATCGACAACACCGAGGCGCTCGGCTTCCGCAGCGCACGTGAGGTGTGCCAGGACATCCTCACCAGCTTCGATGTCCGCACACAGGTGCAGTGTGTGACGCAGCTGATGCGCCTCGTCGCGGACCCGACGGCGCAGCTGGCCACCACCGGCGCCGAGGAGGACGTCGACGCGTCGGAGGTGGGACGTGTGCAGCATCTCTTCCGTCGCATGGTGAAGCCGAATCAGGTGATCAACCGCCAGGAGACGATCATGCACCTCGTCAACCTCACCGTCAAGTCGGACCTCTTCCTCGAGCCCTTTCTGTCTCTCCAGCGCCACGCCCGCTCCAGCCCTGCTGGGCGGCTGGGCAAGTCGAAGAAGAAGAGCGCCGCAGATGCGGAGAGGAGCGACGACGACGACGAGGCAGCCGAGGACAAGGCTGAGGGCGTCGTGCAGCGCGAGGATGGCGGCTGCATGGAGCTTCTGGTGAGCGCGCTGGAGCTGTTCGCCCACTACGACGACCTCCACGCCACCACCCGCGCCGCAGCGTTGCCCCCTTCAGCGGGCAGTGAGCCGACCGAGGCAGACTCGGAAGCCGAGGCCTACACGGCGCTCCTGCAGCTCCTCGCCGGCAACACGCTCGCCTGCGTGCTGGCTGGCATCAACGAGCCCACCTTTGTGGTGTGTCAGCAGCGTCTGCTGGAGGACAAGCGTGGGGCACTGCGCAAGATCGGGCTGGAGGTGCTGCTGGACCGCCTCCACCACTCCCTGCCGACGCTGGAGAACGTCGTGTCGGATGAGGAGATGGAGGCCCACCGCCGCCGCCTGCGTGACCCACGTGTGCGGCTCTCGCTGGTGGACCTCGTGCGCATCAAGGCACGCCCGCTCACCACGAAGCGCTCCATCGCCCTCTTCCCCTTGCTGGTGCAGGAGGTGAAGACGAGCCTGGCCGCCTTCTACGCCGCCCTGCAGTCCACCGCAGAGACGGCGGCCGGCGCCTCGGCTGACCACCTCCTCGTGACGTCGCAGCTCGGCGTGGCGTGCGTGGAGGAGCTCGTCCGCATCATCGGCAGCGGCGGCAGCCTGCAGTCGGAGCGGACGTTGCTGAACGCCAACCGCAGCCAGCGGGTGACGGAGGCGGCGCTGGTGAAGCTCTTTGGCAATCGCAGCCGCGTGACGGAGGTGCGGGATTTTGTGGCGCTCGTGTGCGACCACTGGATGCCGCTGCTGACGCGGTGTGAGATGCGTCTGCGTGGCCGCGGGGTGCCGCAGGGGGCATCGGCGACCGCCTCGCAGTTCTACGCCGCCGCGGAGGAGGGCCTGCTGGGCTGCATGACGTGCCTCGTGACGACGCTGGCGACCATCACGCAGGTCATGGGCAGGTCCTTCGCCACCGCGCACTCCCTGGCGCTGCTGCACACCCTTGTCGCAGCTGGGATGTTCCAGGTGGTGGAGATGCCGGGTCTCGTAGCGCGCAGTCCGGCGGGTGCACTGCTGCGCCACAGCACGCTCTCCTCCCTCATCCGCTGCTTCCCGGCCTGCTGGCAGATGACGCAGCCCTACCTGCCCTCGCTGCTCTTCATCGCATCGCACCTGACAAACGTGACGGACGCCGAGTCGCACTACCTCTGCGCGGAAATGCTGGCGGTGCTGGAGTCCGTGATGGAGCCGCAGCTGTTGCTGGAGGCCGCCACCTCCTGCCTTCGCGGCATCCCGTACGCGAACGGTGCTGTGGTGCCGGCCTCGGAGCAGCACAAGCTGGCGAACCTCACCGCTGAGGTGGCTGACGATGCAGCGGGCAAGGCGAAGAAGACGCCGGCGCGGCGCTCTCGCCAGGTGCGGGTGCAGGTGCACACCCACTCCTTCTCCCTCCTCTTCACCTGCATCGAGCGCCGCATCGAGAACCTCACCAAGGAGGAGCTCGTGCACATGCCAACGCTGATGGAGGGCAGTGGCCCGCAGCATAACTTCTGGCTGGCCGCCTTTCACTCCCTCGCCAGCGCACCCACGGTCCCTTCGAGCGAGGCCATCATGCCGGTGCTGCAGGCCTTCACCGTATTCCTCCTCAAGTTCAAGGCGAAGCACGGCACACGGCTGCTCCGCCTCATCGCCGACTGGGCCTTCGCGGAGACGAGCGGCGGCGTGTCCGGCGCCTCTCGCACCCGCCGCGGCAGCGACAGCGATGACGAGCAGGACGGCCGCGGCCACGACGGAGAGGCGCAGGCGCTGCCCCGTCTCACACTGCAGTCGTGGGTCATCTACTTCGCGCTGAGCAACCACCTGCTGGGTAAGCTCGGCTCCATCTTCGACTTCGCCTTCCCGATCGTGCTGCCCCACGTGACGACGACGCTGCGGACGTACTGCGCGGCGTCGGCGACGGCGTCGAAGGCGACCGACTCGCTGGTGGCGCTGGCGCTGGAGGGGGCACTGGAGAGCCTGCGGGGGATGGCGCTGGCCCACACCCCAGGTCCGGACCACGACTACAGCATCCAGCTCGACGTCTACCTCGCCGGGGCGGACGTCTTCCCTGGAGTGATGCCCGCGCTGGTGCACCAGCTGCACAACCTCCACTACCTCGAGGACAGCCTGCACGATTACCGCTTCCGCGTCGAGCACAACGTCATTCCGGCGATTCGCGCCTTCATGGCCTGTCTCGGCTCCAGCAAGCTGCAGAGCAAGACGCAGGCGGAGATCGTGCGTGCGCTGCGTCACCCCAGCCGCCACGTGCGGCGTGAGGCGCTGCTGTGCCTCGACGGCATCTACGCCGACGGCGGCGAAGAGCTGGCGTCGCGGTTCATGGCCGAGATGCTGCCGACCGTCGTGGAGCTCACCGAAGATCGCGACGACGCCGTGGTGGAGGAGGCACGCAAGCTGTGCAACAACCTCTCGCACATGACGGGGCAGGATGTGCTCTACGCCATGAGCTAAGCTACAAAAAGGATGTTAATGGGATCTAGCAGGACGTCTGGCATTGAGTGGCGTTCTGCAGTGCACTTCGCCTGACTGGTGGTCCTTTTGTTGTTGTTGTTGTTGTTGTTGTTGTTGTGTGGGAGAGAGTCGGCTCTGCGAGATTGGTGCCCGTGGCGGGAGACGGTAACAGCGCACTGGCGTCGCCTCTCGTGTTTGTTGGCTGTAGCAGACGGAGTCGTTCCTCTGTGTGGAAAAAAGGCATCTGTCTTGTGCCTTTGTGTCTTGTGTGTTAAGTAGTCTCGTTAAAGTTTTCTAAAATGCACCAGAGTTTAAAACGTGAAGTAAGGAAGCGCTTTGTTCGTACGCCCTCGACGGCAGCTGAGATGAGGAGCGGTCTGTTGTACGTATTCGCAGCTGTGCGCTTTCTGCGTTTTCTTATCTTGGCAAAAGTCGCTTTGTTCTCCCTTCTGCGTCTGTTACTCCACGCACATTATGACCTCTTCTCGCCGACTGACATGCACAGCGCATTGAGAGAGAGAGAGGCTGAGAGGCAGCACGCGATGGCTGTGGTGTCGGTGTTATCTCACGATCTACGCAGAAGCATGTTATTGTTTTATTTTTGTATTTCCCACATCTCTTTACTCGTGCTTACGCACACACCCCGTTTTATTTCTTTTCTTATCTCTTCGCACACGTGCACGTGGTCTTGTGTGTGTGCGGAGACCGCGAATCACCGGCTTGTCTCTTCCTCGGCGGAGCCTCTCAAGCTTCTTATCTACTTGTTTGCGGTCTTCTCTTCGGCCAAAGAAGAAAAAATCCTCAACCGCCTTTTCGTTTCTTCGACTCTCTCTCTCTCTCTCTGAGTACTGCAGTAGAACAAACATCATTTTATCGTCCGCTGCTTTCCTTTCTCCTTGCTCGTGCGAAACCGCGTTTCATTTCACAAACAAAACACCATCAGCACGTCGAACGCATCTACATTGTCTCGTAAATGACGGCACAAGGAAGCGTTGCGAGGCGCGCCACCAAGACCGCCACCGCGGCGGTAAAGAAGGCAGCAGCTGCATCCGCGACACGCCTCAAGGCACGTGCGCAGACTGCGCTGTCGTGTGTTGCCCCCACCGAAAGCCTCGAGCTCTTCTACCGCACCGTTCCCACCCCACTCGGGCCCTTCTCTCTCTTCATCGATGCCGCTGGTGCGGTGCGCTGTTGTCACTGGCAGCGCTGCGCCACTGCGGATGCCACGGCACTCGCAGCGGAGCAGCGAGACGTCTGCGCCTCCCTGCAGGACCGCTGGTACAAGGCATTCGCAGTCCACATGGCAGAACCCTCACCGCCTGCTGGGGTGCCGGGTGAGAGGGCTGCCGCACTGCTGAACGAGTACTTCAACCCCAGCTCCGCCGAGGCGGGCCGGCCCGAGGCGCTGGAGCGGTTGCTGCTGCAGGTGCCGGTGGCTTACCCACCCTGCACCGCCTTCATGTCCACTACGTGGGACGTGCTGCGGCGGACGGTGCCTTCCGGTGCGACGACCTCCTACAAGGAGCTGGGCCGGCGCGTCGGCGTCGCACTTTCCAAGTCGACCGAGTCCGCTGCGAGCGCAGTCCAATCGGCACCGCGAGCCATTGGCGTAGCGATGGGAGCCAATCCCATCCCAGTGATTGTCCCCTGCCACCGTGTCGTGTCGTCCACCGGGGCATTGCGGGGTTACGGGCTGGGGCTGCGCTTCAAGGTGTGGCTGCTGCGGCATGAGCAGGCCGACATGCCGAGCGAGACGCTGCGTGCGCTGGAGTCGGAGAGTGCCGTCAGCACCGCCGTGTCTCTTCGTTGAGGGGCATCGCCGTCGCACCCGAGTTGACTCGCAGCGGCACAGCCTTGTGGCGCAACTTCGCGCACTGCCAGAGAAAAAAGAGCGCCACTCTTCGGCCTCGTTTTCCCCGACGTCTTCGCTAAAGAGCCACGGAGACCTAATCAGACTTCTCTCATCGCTAAAATGAAGCGCCACTCTTTTATTATTATTTTACTTTCCATTTTACGTGCTTCTCAAGCTTTACGTGGTTCACATGCTTCTCACTGTTTTCCTTCTACTTCCTTTGATTTCGTCTCGCGTGTTAGGCCAAAGACCCTCAGAGTTGTGTGTGTGTGCTGGCTCAACGACTGTCCACTGTGTTCTTCAGAGCTCCTGGACTCGTTGTTGCCGCTTCATCTGAAGGGATTTCTTTTAGAACAGACTCTGCGCATCGAGCTCTAGATTGTGTTGAGTCTTGTTCGTGCCCAAATAGATAACTGGCCTTATCTCTCCCTCTCTTTATTCTTTTTTTCTTTTCCTGATTCTACTTCCGGGTGTTGCGTTGTACGTATTACTGTTCTGTGAGCTTTTCACGAGCGTATTCATGCGCAACGACGACACCGCACAGGAGAGGCCGACATCTGTGTTTTCCGGTAAGTTGTGTCAGTTCCGATGAAAGCCAAATAAAAAGAAGAAGAGAACAAGACGAAAAGACAAACAACAACTTACTATCGAAGGGCGGCTGTCTCTAACTCTTATCTTGACAGGATAAAGGAGTGATCTTCTCCGTGTGACGCCGGCAGTGCGTTGGAGCTGCGGCGTACTCCTCTGATCGAAACACAGCCACACAGCCACACACACCCACATATGCACATATATCGTGTATAGTGCTCACCGTCCTTTTCCAGTGTACTATTCCTAAAAAGCACACGCGTCCCCTGCGCCGCCGTTGAGATGCAGGAACGCCACATTCATTTTTCTTTTCAAAACTCTATCTAATCAAATGTACGAACTTCTCTCCCACTCACGCCTACATCCTAAACCGCAGTACGGAAGAAGAAAAAGCACAGCACACGTCAAGAGGCACGGCTACGGGTGTACGCGGGATCCTGTACTCTGACTACTGCGGACACGCACACACGCACACGCACACGCACCGACGCAAGACTGCTCAGGCGAATTTGCACTGCAGCTGTGCGTCACACTTCAAGTGCGGAATTTGCTGCCCGTGCGGTCATGCGGCCCAGGGACCATGGGCACTCGGTAGGCACCGTGGTTCACATCGTGTGCCCCTACTGCGGCAAGGAATTTCGTGGCGACGCGACCACGAGCGGCGTGCGCAGCAACTACCGCCGACACCTCTTGACTCACACCGGCGAGCGGCCCTGTGCCTGCCCGTACTGCAGCGCCGCCTTCGCCACGAGCAGTAATCTGCGGCGGCACATCTCGCTCCTGCACCCGCAGCAACTGACGCCAACCAACGGGCCACAGGCGACAGAGGCGGTAGATGACGGCGACATTCCCTTCGCAGAGCTGGCACTCCCTGCAGCGGTGGGGACGAGCAGCACTGGCAGCAGCAGCAGCATTGCACCGAGGCAAGGACGGAGAAAAACGCACCAGCAGGCTGCGGCCGGTAGCGAGGCCCCGCCTTCCACTGTGTCAGCAACGGAGCAGAGCCTGGATGGAGTGGAAGGAGACGCTGTCTCGACGCGTCCACCACCAAAGCCTCCCGTCACTTTTGTCTGTGAGGACTGTGAGTTGGAGGTGAGCAGCCGTCCAAAGCTGAACCGCCACAAGCGCTACTACTGCCCGTTTCGCGACGACATCTTCGTCGACCCGGTGCAGGATGCTGTCGAGCGCTACCGCGCCGAGCACGCGCTCCTGCAGCACAAGGAAGCGGGGAGCTCAGCGACGGAGGCGGAGGAAGACGACGCGGAGAATGGTGAGGAGGCGAGCAGCTGCAGCTCGTCAACGTTTGCAAACGACGACCCGGTGCGCTGCTGCAGCGGCCCATCTTTTCCACCCCGTCGACGCCGGCGGCAGCAGCGCAAACGCACCTCCGCGCTGAGTCTGACGGAGAATGAGAAAACGTATCTCACTCGCGTGGCGGCGCAGAGTGGGTTGAAGTTTGTCGAGGACGCCTACGCGAGCGACAGCGGCAGCGGGAGTGAGGAGAGCGAAGGAGAAGAAACGGAGGGCAGCGCCTATTCCTCCTTCTCCTCGACCTCTTCAGCAGGCGACCTGCACGACCACACGCCACCTCGAGGCTCTGTGCCCAGCTCGCCCCGTCCCAAAGCCACACCCTCGCCCTCCCTCGCCCCGCTCTCGCCACGAGGGACTCCACTGCACGGACCTTTGCCGCCGCTGGGGAGGCTGTCGTTGCCGAGCAGCCGACCTCAGCAGGGCAGCGAGGCGGAGAAGGGCGACCTGCATCATTCCGCACAGGGAAATCCTGGTACGACGGTCGTTGGTGGTGCGGTAGCTGCGGCCCCATCGAATACAAGAACGAGACGCTCTCACAGCCGCAGCAACGCGGAGGAAACGGCGGATGGCGTCAACCCCGGCGAGGACCTTCTTCACGTGCACTTCCACCGCCGCCGCAGTGGGCACCGGCGTGAGCGGCACATTCTGCAGAAACGACTGCGCGCACAGGAGGGAGCGCTGCTCGGCCTCACCAACTCCCCACTGCGACGCCCACGGCAGCAACACCGGCGCGAGGCGTCCATTAGAGCAGAGGCTTTTTCGCCACAGCAGCGGTCACAGACTCAAGTGGCGCCGATTGTGTTGTCGGAGCACCTGCTCGCTCGCGCTGACCTTCTTACTATGCAAGATCGGCGCACTGGGCACGCCGACAGCGTTGGCGTCTCCAGCGAACTGATTTGTCCCTACTGCGACGACTTCACCTCCTTCTCCCACGCGCACTTGCTGACGCGGCATATGCGGCGGGTGCACCCTGTCGAGGCGGCTCGGAATGCGGCGCGCGCCACAGAGCGAAGTGCGGCACACAACAGCGACAATGGCGACACCACGGATCTGCCTGAGTAATGGAAAAAAAAATTGCGTTGAGGTGGGCTTCTTTTTGCAAAGTCGTTCACGCCTTTCTCTATTTTGTTTCACCTCCTCCCCCACACTGTTTGATGCGTTGCGGTTTTGCGCGAGTCACTTCCCCAGCCCCCACAGTTCGGCGTTGCGGGTGGCGGAAAAAAGGAGAGGCAGCGTCCACACCTGCACTCGATTGAACCCTAAAACATAAAAAATGAGTGATTGCAAACGAGTTGTACGCCGATAAGGTAATAGATCGCAATGGGACGAAGCGGTCTTTTTTCTTCCGAAAACAATTGTGCGGCAGCTTGTAGCAGCGAAGCTGAGTGCGCCAAAGCGTCATAGCTTTTGTTCGGTGTCCGCATGCCATTGCCGATACGACAGGGAGTATCTCTCTGTCTCTCGTATCTCACGTGTCGTTCGACTGTTCGCCGCATTCTTCCCCATTTCTTCTCAATTCCTCTGCTCTCTTCTCTTGGTACTTTTTCTATTTCTTACCTCGCATTCGTCGCGACGCTGCGTCAGTAGCTGTGCGTCCTCGAAACAGGAGAAGACTCTGCGCACCGCAGCTTCATTAGAAACCTACCGCTTCTTCACAGGACTGAGGAAAAAGCGAGGTAGAGAGGCCAACTTTTGCCGCATCAACGACAACAAGTTCACCTCTATTTTTCTTTTCTTTACGAACAACCCTGTGCGTTGTGATTAGGGAAGCCATAGTGGTGCCAAAGGCCTTCGCACCTTCGGCGTGTCACCTTTCCGTGGTGCTTTCAGTATCTGCGCGCGGCGCTGCCGCTGTAGCCTAGCTTCAACCCCAGAGACCGTAGGAGTGCACGCGTCAGACATGCTCCGCAACCTCGAGATTGTCCCGTCGACCGAGTCGTGGACGGAGCTGCTGGACTGGGTCAACTGCTCGATGCCGGCCGAGGCGCCGAACCGTAACAAGACACCGATGATGCGGAGAGTAGAGGACTGCGGCCGCGGCGTGCCCTACGTGCTAATGCTGCCGTCCATGCTGCCCATCATCCACACCCCCCTCCTCACCTCTCGGGTGAAGGTGCCGGCCAAGACGGACTACGAGGCGGTCGCCAACTTTAAGATCATGCACGACGCACTGCGACGCAACGGCATCGTCATCCCTGCCGTCCTCGCCAGCGGGTCGCAGCGGCTGGTGGACCGCAATTTCCAGGCCAACCTGCACCTCCTCCAGTGGTTCCGCGGTCTCTCCACGGCGCTACAGCAGTGCGGGATCGAGGCGGGCGAGGGGCGCATCGTCCTTGAGCCGCCGAGCTGCGAGGACAGCATGCCAAGCCTCGGCAGCCCTCCGGCCTCTGTCGTCCGGGCTGAGAGCCGTCGGCGGCCAGAGAGTGTGCACCGCGCCAAGTCAGAGGCGGAGGTGCAGTGGGAGATGCGCGTGGCGGAGTCGCAGGGTGACGCGGCAACGGCGGCTGCTCTGGCTCTTCTCCGCGACTCCCGCAGCCTGTCGCACCACCGCAGCCGCTCCCCACCTTCGCAATTCGCGAGCACCACCCTCACCTCCACCCGGTCAGAGCCATACGCAGGGCTCTCGCAGCACATGCCTGCGGTGCTGCAGCCACCTCCACCGCGGTGCGACGTCGCTGACGCACCCGCGCAGGCTTCTGCAGCTGCCACTGCCCCACCGCCTCGTCCTCCCGTGACGGGGCCGCGCACTGTCGCGGTAAAGCAGGTGACGAAGCCTGCAGCCCCGCCCTCGCAGCCGCGGACGGCGGTGGAGCATGCCCCGACGCCGACGGAGCGCCGGAGCGCACGTGACAGCCGGCCTGTCGCTGCTGCTGCTGCTGCTGCTGATAACGCTGCACCGGCTCCTGCTGCAGCACCACCCGCCCCTGAGGTGCAGCGGCCGCCTTCCCCAGCCCCACGGCCGGCTGCCCCGAGTGCGGCACCGCAGCGCCGCTCTTCGCTCTCCCGCCGCCCATCCGACGAAGCCAACGGCAGCCGTGTGTCGAACCACGTCGACAACTCGGCGCCGGGCACACGAGCCCGCACCCCGGCGACGGGACGCGGCAGCCACCTCATCTTCAAGGCCGTCCCTGCACGGCTGAGCGTCAGCGACAGCGCTACCCGCCGCGCGTCCTCCAAGGCGGGAGGGACACCGCGGGGCACGGAGGCGGGAGGCAAAACGCCGCGAAGCGTCACGGGCAGCCGCCGGGCTTCCACCCCGAAGAAGAGTGCGGTGGCTGCTGCGAACGGAGAAAAGGACGGTGCGCCGCCGGCGGTGGCGAGACGGCCGAAGGGGGCAGCGAAGCCCATCATCGCAGTAAACACCACCGCTGCCGCCCCTCCCAAGCAGACGAGGAGGACGCCACGGCACGCTGAGGCGGTGCCCGCTGAGGCTGTCCCTGCTGCCGCTGCTGCTGCTGCTGCGGCGAGTGTGGCAGAGGCTCCGGCAGTAGCGCCTGCCGCTCCTGCAGCGGAAGTCGACGTCGCGCAGCTTCAGATTGATCGGCAGTTCTACTACGACAAGCTGCGCTCCATCGAGGAGTTGGTGGATTGCATGGAGGCGAAGAAGAAACAGGAGCGCGCGGCTGCGGCGACGGCGTGGGATGCGAAGGATGATGAGATGGTGGACTTCGCCCAGTCCGTGCGGAGCGTCCTCTACGCCGAGAGCTGACAGGTGTATTGCAATGCGTCTCTCTGTGGGCGTGTGTGTGTGTGTGTGTGCTCCTTATCACCTCTCACCGACGGCGCCGTAGAATAGCGCCGTGTTGCCGTCACTGCTGCTGGCTTTTTTTTTCTTTCTTTTCTTCACCCTTGTCCGTAATTTGTGCGCTTGCAGGTCCTGGCTCCTGTGCAGCGAGTGGCTCAACTCAGCTCTTGTCAGCAGCATTGTGACACACTACCACTTCTCTTTGCGGCGTTTATATCTTCTCCTTTTTTTTTTGCTCTCTCCGTCGCTTGAAGCCCGCGATAGCGCCAAAGAAAGCGCTGGCTTCCGCTGTAGTAGACCGTGACCTTGTTTTCATTGTCATTATTATCATCTCGCATTATCAATATATATGTATTTTTGTTCTCTTTTTTTTTCCGTATGTTCATAGGTGCCCTCAACGCTTCATCGTTTTTTCTTTTTTTTTCCGCAGCGCATTTCCCCTCTTCTCTCCTTTCGGGTGACGATGTCTTTTGGTTCCCGATGTTCTAGTTCTGATGCGTGTACTCCATTGCGTAGATCCAGCTTTTTTTTTGTTCGGTTGTTCGGTTGTTCGGTTTTTTCTTCTCTTTTTGCACGTTGCCAATCTGCCTTTCTGCCGTTTCTCTGCTCACCTCCCTCTCCCTCTCTTTTGGATACGGCACGGGCACGAGCGCTACGGCACCTCGCGTTGTTGGAGGGTTTGCAATTTTCACGTCCTTTGTTTTCGGCTTTTGAACCTTTTTTTTGTACTCATCTCTTATTGCAAGGTCGGCTCATGGCGCTTTGCCTTTTTTGTCTCCAATGAGGAGGAAAAACAAAAAACCACAACGAGAACACGATTGTGCGACAATGAACGTCTCTGTGCTTTGAAAAGTGAAGACGAAAGGGTTTTTTTTTGTCAGTGCGTCGAGATGAGCATAAATCAAAGCGTGCTGATGCCCACCTGTGTCTTTTGTGCGTTTGAGAATCTCCTTGCTGAGAGAGCCTCGTTATTGTAGTTACGCAACAACAAAGAAGAAATTTCCAGAATGGTAGAGATTTGTCGACGCTGCTGAGAGTTTGGAGCTGCAGCTGCTCTTTCGCTTTGGTGCGTGTGTATGTGTGTGTGCTACAGTTGTGGCACTTCAGTAGACCGCGTAATAAATTGTCACCATCTGAACCAATGCATCTTTGCTTCTCTCCCTCTTCTGAATGCTGTCACACGTATCTTCTTTTCCTCTTTCTCTCTCCCTTTTGTCACCGGTGTCTGCACTCTTCATCTTCTCCCTTCCCCACGCCACTCCACACACTCGTTTCTTCGCCACTCTTCCCGCCACTGCTAAACACGCCAATTTCGCGCAGCTACAACACGTAGGAAGGCGAGGCGAGTAAGACTCTCACCGAAAGCAAAAAAGAAAAAGAAAAAAAAGAAAAGAAGTAGGCAAAAGAGGGTCTTGCAAGCTGACGCACAAACCTCTCCCAGCGCTAGGGTACACCGTCTTCATTAATTGGATGAGCATCTCATCCTGAAGTCTCCCAACCGCTCAAGAAACACAACAACAAAGAAAAAAAAACGAGAAAAAGAAAATAATTTGGCAAGAAGCTACACGCCTCTTTTTCTCCCCCCTCGCTCCACTTCGTGTCCATTGCAGGCACAGGGCCGAGGAAGCGTTCGCTACTTCTCCCTTCTCCCACTCTCGGAAAAAAAAATCAAACACAAGAGTGGCAAGTGATTACACCGTCACCACAAACTATTGCTCTGAATTGGTTTCCTCTCTATCCCAGCTTTCACTATTATTATTATTATTGTTGTTGTCGTTGACGTGCGCTGTTGAGTATCGTCGTCGTACACCCCGTTGAAACAGGTTCTGTACTTCCTTTTTTCATTTTTGCCTTTTTTTTGTGTTTAGCCTGCGGTCCGTGTGTCTCCACGCCGCTCACACTGTCGTCTTCTTTCCTCTCTTCTTTTTTTCTTTTTTTTTGTCCTCACTGCATTTGTTTGCTTGAGCAGCAAGCCACGCTTCTCTCTTCTGCTGCTGATATATACGTTGCTGTGCGCTTTTATATATTTTGCTCTTTCACTGATCTTTCCTTTTTTTTTCTTTCTCTGCTTGCCACGTGGCATGAGTTGTCGGCGCTGAGGTGTACGCAGGTTACTTTTGTTTTTTTTTCTTCTCTTCTCTCTCTCCTTCGCTCCCTCTACGTCTCGGGTGCCGCGTTGCTGCGACACCGTGCATCCATTTCCCAGTGTGCTCCTCTTGTAGCGCGTCCTGCTCAATTTGAAGGCGAACCACCCTTCCAAAAAACAAAAGGAAGAGAAAAAGCACCCTTCGTCTTCTACTGCGAACATTGCCGAGTTTTCGCTCTCTTTCCCACCTTCTTTCTTCAGTTTTATTTTAGTGTTTTGGTTTTCTTTTTTTAGTATTTCGGTTTCCCGCATTCTTTTTTTTTCTCCTTTTTTCCCGTAGCGGACTAAGACTCGCGTTGAGTGTTTTCTCTAGTCTCCGGGTCTTTCCCTTCTTCTCCTCTGTGTGCTGGACACCTCCAGCCTTTTTGCGTGGAGGTTTGCTGTTCGGTCGTGGTATTGTCTTGTGCTCTATCCGCCGCCGTTAAGTCCTTTCACCTTCTCCTATCCTCATTGTTCGCTCCCGCTGAGTTTCCTGCGGCGCGTCGCTTCGCACTCGCTGCCGGCTGCACGGAGCAGGAGGCGCTGCTACATCTATGAAGGTCAACGAGACTCCCGTGTAGCAGCTTCAACTCAACTCAAACGAAGAAAGGTAAGCGGCAAGGAGAGACCGCGAAGATCTGCTCAGGCGCACACAGGAGTACACAGACGCGAAAAGGGGAATTCTGTTCTCTGATGGAGCTTAATTCGGCTAGCAGCAGCAGTGCCCTCTCACCGCCGACTAGTGCGTCACAGTCGTCAATACGACCCGCAACGAAGCCGTCCACGTCACACAGCCCGTACTATCCTCCGCAGCCACGCCAGGCGTCTGAGGCCCCTTATGGCACCTTAAACAGCAACCCACCAACCAGTGGAGGGCAGCCGGCAGGGCCGACGGGTCGCTCCACAGCCCCTGCCGTCCCACCGCCCCCTCCTCTCACCTCCAGCTTCACCGACGCTGCAGAAACAGAGGCGCCTGCGTGGACCACTCCCGCCGCCGCTGACACCACTCCCCTCACCCCTCCCATGGTGCGCAACGGCATGTACCCCTCTACGCGCAGGCGAGTGGCGCCGACGACGACGACGGCGTTCGGTGGCTCCACCCGCGCAGCAACAGACGGCAGCGCCACCGCACAGACTGCCCCACCCATGGAGTACACGGCAAGCGGTGAGGGAGGCACCGGCGCGTCTTCAGCCTACGCATTTCCTTCGCGTGCTGCGGCACACTCTCCAGCGTCCTCTTTCCCAGGGGGTCAGCGCATGCATCCACAGCAGCGGCAGACGCAGATTTACCAGGAAAGCTACGCCAGAGATGCCGGTCAGCAGCAGGGCCGGCAGCATCCGACGTTTTTGTCGCGTGGCGGCGACGGCGAGGGCGATGCGGCCTACTATGAGGAAGGGGCAGACAGACGTTTCCAGCAGCAGCAACAACAGCAGTACGCACCGCAAAGTCCTGCGACGGCGAGCAGCGGTGGTGGCGGCAGTCGCGGCTACGCGGCGTATCCGCCGCCCTCTGGCGACTACGCGCAGCCAGAGGCCGACAGCACTGAGGCAGACGCGGCGAGCCAAGCAGCCTACTACCAGCAGTACTGCCAGCAGTACTACCAGTACCAGGCCTACTATCAGCGACAGCAGCAGCAGCAGCAGCCACCGCCGACAACGGCAGCCTCGGGCGGGAACCACCATGGCAACAACGGCGTCGCGTCGTACGGCTATGCGCAGGCCTCTACCGCCGCCGCTGGAGGGAATGAGAGCTACCCAGGGAGTGAGTCGGGTGGGATGGTCGCTGCGGGACCCGCTGATGCCGCCACGAGTCCGTCGGTGCCGCCCTTCAGTGCCACCTACGCCCAGCGTGGCATGAGCCGCGGTCGCTCCTATTACAGCGACTACGGCGAGGGCAACCAGAACAACACTATCGGCAACAACAACAACAATAACAGCAGCACCGACACACCAGCGTACTCGCCGCATGCGGGCACGAGTGCCGGCAGAGGAGGTATGCGCTACGGTGTACAAAGTAACGCAGCGAACGATTTCTTCACGCGTGTGACGGGGTCTGCTGGCGGGGTAGGCGAGGCGGAGCAGCAGCAGCAGCATCACCGCACCGCCTCCCGCGCCGACAGCGCGAACGGCAGCACACTGGCATCGTCGACCGATGCGTTGGTGGGCTACGCTGGTGGTGGCGGCCCGCACTCCACGTCGTCTGGCGGCTACCCCTCTCCACACCAAGCTCAGGCAGGCTACTCCGCCGACTACGATGCTGCAGCGGCCCAGCAGTACCACAACGCCTACGGAGACCAGACGATGGCGGGTGGCTACAGGGACTACTACAACGCCGGTGGCGGCTACACCTACAACAGCGGCTACTACGCGAATGCGCAGCACCAGCGCCAACCGCAGCAGCAGCAGCAGCCCTACCAGCGCGATGGCGGAGGCGCTCGAGGGACCTATGGGCAGTCCTCCTACGGGTCGTACGGGTATACCGCACCCTACCACGAGCCGTACCGCAACTACCCCTCCGCTGGTGGGACTTCAAGCAACGCGCGGCGGGGCTACCAGCAGCCACATCAGCCGCAGCATCAGCAGCAACAGTACGCAGAGCAGGACGCGTATGCTGGCGTGGAGGAGATGCATCAGGGCAATGCGTACTGGCAGCCCAAGCCGCCGCCGCCACCACCTCACCAGCAAGGGGGAGGCACGCCGCAGTACGCGGAGGGTGTGCCGGAGCTCTATGCGACTAGTCCCGCAGAGGAAGAAGAGGCGTCTGCAGCGACGCGGACGCAGACGACTTTCGCCGGCGCAGTGCCGAAGGCAGGTGCAGCCTCTGCCGCAGCGGCGGGCAATACCGCCACGACACCCGTTGCGGGCGAGAGCAAAAGCGCAATTCGAAAGCGAAAGAAAGCTGCTGCTGCTGCCGCGGCCGCCGCTGCTGCCCTCGTCGCCTCTTCAGGGGCCACAGAGGAGCCTCCACGCGTGTCGTCGGCCCCCCTCACCACGGCGCAGAAGCGTGCAGCGGCCCCGCCACCCCTGTCGAAGGCGGCGTGGAAGGTACCGCCGCCCGCTGCGGCTGAGCGCGGTGCGGAGGGGGCTGCGAAATCTTTGCAGGCGACTTCCGCTGCGGACGACGCACCGTCGCGAAGCAGTGCTGCCCACTATGAGACGCGGTCCTCCACGCAGGACCCACTCATCTCGCTGGAGCGCACCGCATCGGCGGAGCGGCGGCCGCCGTACGCGCGTCCACCGCAGTACGTCGCACCCACGGGCGTCAACAGCGAGAGGGCGTCGCTGCTCAACGTAGGCGGCGCGTCAGCCGCAGCAGCTCTTAAAGAAGGCGATGGCGGGAAAGGCCCGTCAGTGGTGGAGGCAAAGGACGCGCCGTTGCGGGCGACAACGTGCCGCGATGTCTCGAGCAAGCGGCTCGCTGCCGTTGAGACGACGACCCCGCCGACGAGCAACAGCAGCAGCGGCGACAGCGGCAACAGCAGCTCTGGCGACCTTGGCAGGACCAGCAACGGCAGCGGTGAGGCGCATGGACGGTCCAGCTCCTACGTGCACGGCAACTCGCCTGGTGGCACGCAGCGCTTCCTGCGCCACTCCCCCCTCACGCAGTGTGTTGGGGCACCCTTCCACACGTACTTGAATGGGGCGATGGTGGGTCAGGCCGCACAACTGCAGACTCTTCCGCCTTCTGCTGCCAGTGCCGCTGCTGCTGCTGCTGCTGCTGCGTCTGGTGCGACCGGCGTGGCTGCCATGGCCTCCTCCACAGCTTCCGTGTCCACGTCGTCGTCGCAGGTCATCCCCGCCTTTTATGCACCGGTGCAGCGCCTGCTCGCCCGCGAGGTGCAGCCGCACCGCACGATAAGCACCACCAACACAGCGGGGCCAGGGGAGGCGTCGGGCCGGCATCGTGGTGCGTCGCAGCTCAGCGACGGCAACAATGCGGATGCGGATGCGGAGGCGAGCGGCCTCGCGGTGGAGACGGGAGTCGTTGAAGGGACAGGACACGTGGCAGCGGATGGTGATGCCGGTGACGACGGCAGCGGTGAGCATGGCGCTCGTGGCTTCCCACGGCAGCCGCAGCAGCGCAGCGCCACCGCCAGCGGCACGCTCTCCAACGAGCTTTTAGGTGCCGCGTCGGAGGCTTCGGCACTGCGGCCCGCCACGTCCGTCGGTGCCGCAACGGCTTCGTCGCCCAGCAGCTCCCCACGCTCCGCTGCGGGCATCCATCCCCACCACATGCACCTTTTTGCCCACCACAGTGCACAGCAGCACCAGCAGCAGCGGCCCGACGCAGCACGAGCGGCGATGCTGCCGCAGCACCTCCACGCCTATCGCCACTCCTCGCCGTCACTGCAGCCCGTCGCGTTGGCGGCGACTGCGAGCACCGGCTCGGATCCCTACGTGCAGTCGCCCGGCAGCGCCGCCTCGCTGCCACCGCGGTCGCCGGCTGGCGTCGGTGCTTCCGCCGAGTCTGCTGGGGCCGGGATGGCGCCGGTGTCCCCACCACTGCGTGCACGGGGTGCTGGGATGGCGGTGAAGCAGGCCAGCGTTTCTAATCACGCCACACCCACGGCGTCTGCCCCACATACGCACATGACGACGGCGGCGGTGGGCAGCGGGGCGGCCTCCACAATGCACTACGCCAAGCAGCAGCAGCAGCATTGTACCAGCAAGCACCCACCCATCCTTCCTCACCGCGCACGTACGCGCCGGCTGTCGGCGGTGCTGGCTACGTCGACACCGTTGGCGCTGAGGCTGCAGATGGTGACGCCGTCGAGGAGGCAGGCCGCGCACACGACGGCATCGGCAAGAGTGGCGGCTCCGCTTATGCAGCCGCTGGAACACCGCAGCACCAGCAGGCGCAGTACGGCGGCAGTGGCAGCGGGCGGCGCAGCAGTCTCGGCGCGTACCGACCGTCCCCCTCGTCGCCGTCGATGAGCGTCAGCGCAGGCGCCAACGCAGGGGGGAGCTTTGCGTCGCCGCCGTCGAGCTCGAGTCGCCCCGTCCCGCCCGCCATTGGCACCCTCACTCCCATGGCGGAGCAGCAGCTGCTGCCCGGCGCACAGAGTATCGGGCCCCACACCAGCAGCAGCACCTCTGCAAATGTCGCAGGCGCTGCGGCGTACAACACACCGAGTCCACGCAGCGGTCAGCAGGGCAGCTACGGCGGCGGTGGCGGCAGCAGCAGTGCACACGCGAACTCGCCTCAGCGGGGCCGCTACAGCCCGCGTCACCCCTTCGCCGGTGCTGGAAACACCGGTGGCGCCAACACCGCTGCTGCGCACCCCAACAACGGCTTCCAGGCCGTGCTGCAGCAGCCCGCCTACATCTACGAGCACCACACCGGGCAGGAGGTGCTGCTGGAGGAATTCCACGCCGCCATGGGCTTCAACGCCCAGTCTTTCGGCAACATCGCGTGTCTCGTGGACGCCTTCGCGCCGTCGGTGCCCATCGCCAGCGACCTCGAGTTCCCCTGCGACGAGGAGCAGTGCCAGCTGCTGCAGCTGCCGGAGGTGGTGGGCAGTGGGAGCGGCGCCGAGGAGGCGGGGCTCTGCTCACCGCTGGCGGCGCCGGGAGCGGGCAGCAGCGGCAGCAACGGCTCGGCCTTCTGCAGCCGCGACGGCGGTCCCTCTCTCCACCTGGAGGATACGGCGCTGCCCTCGATGCTGAAGCCGCCACCACGGCCGTCCGAAGTGGACCGGGGCCACTACTGGGACTTCAGCGGCCCCTCCTACTGCGAGCCCGTCCTGACGCTCAAGTCCATCTGGCAGAGCTTCGACAGCCCCTTCGGCTGCGTCGTCAACCTCGCCGAGCCGATCTTTCCCGCCCCGATGCGACCGGCAGAGGACGAGCTCGTCTACACGCCGCTGCTCAGCGGGTTTCGCATCCGCTTCCACCCGGCATCGCCGTCCTACAAGCGCCTCGCCGCCCTTCGCGAGGTGCGCCGGCAACGCCGCCGTGAGGAGGGCCGCGCAGACGGCAGCGGCGACGGCGGCGGCGGCGGCAGCGGACGTGACGGCGCTCTGGCCGAGGCGGACGGCGTGCTGACGTGGAGCGCGGCGGACCGGCCGAACAACCGCAACATCATCTTCGAGCAGGTCAGCGAGCTTGCCCGCTGCGACGAGAGCTACGCCGAGCTCTTGACGGCGACGACCGCCGATGTGGACCACCAGTCGTGGGTGGCGCTGATGTGGCAGCCCGTCTTCTGCGGCGGCCACTCCGCGAAGCACAGCTGCGGCACCTTCCTCGCCTTTTACCTCCTCCGCGCGCCACGCCACCTCTTCGTCCCCTTCGCCAGCAAGAGCGAGGGGGCCGCGATGAACAGCTCGTGGAGCAGCCCCGTCTTCCGCGGCGACCGAGCAGCGCTGTCGTTTGACCTGTGGAGCCTGCAGCGGCACTACCACGTCGCGCGGTGGGTGTCGTCGCCGCCCATGACGCACGTCACGACGGCGCTCTCCGTTGCCGGGGAGGAGGACGAAGACGCCTCGTCCATCTCCGCCAGCCGCGGACGCCTCTCGTGGGAGGACGGGGCGGCGGGCTACGCCTCAAACGCGGCGGAGAGCTTCTCGGTGAGTAATCATGGCGAGGGGCGGGCGCGGCTGCGTGACGTGACGAGCCAGAGCTTCGCCGAGGCCGCAGCCGGCACCTCCGCCGCCTCCTACGTGCGCCTGCCCTTGGTAGGTCTCATCCCAAATCGGTGCCGCTCGGAGGTGTGGTTCAAGGCGATTTACGACGCCAACGCCGCCGTCAACGCGCATCCCGGTGCAAACCCCAACAACGGCAGCAGCAGCGGTAATGCAGGTGGTGGTGACCCTTTCTTCTTCCACGCCCCGCTCTTTTTGATTGTGACGGCGCTGCAGCTCATGTGCAGGGACGCGTACAACGAGTGGCGGCATAAGTCGGCGCCGGTGCTGCCGAACTCTGCAGAGAGTCGCGAGACCGCTGGTGGTGAGGCTGCGATTGTGCCGGGGAATGCAGACGGTGGCGGTGGTGGTAGTGGTGGTGGCGGTGCTGCCCAGCGCATCAGCAACGAGCCGGCGGAGCTGGAGAACCCGCTGACGCACCTCATGGAGGAGGAGATGTCGGCAGCGGTGCAGCAGCGGGTGAAGAGCGGCGAGACGGAGCGCAGTCACGGCGACGGCCAGGAGAGGGTGGAAGAGGGTGAGAGAGGAGGAGAAAACCGTCCTAATCCTACTACTGCCGGCTCGTCGGCGTGGGTGGCGTACTTTGCGGAAGGAGTGGAGGTGATGACGGACGCAGCGCGGCGCTACCGGCAGGTGCGGGAGCAGGCAAACCTCGACGCTCTTCCAGAGGACGGCGGAGCGGCGCTGCAGCCCAGTGCGACCGCCGCCACGCCAGTCGCGCGGGCGGGTGCGGAGTCTCCGGCGCTGACGTCTAGAGCACCGGCGAGTGGTGACTCTGAAGAGAAAAAGGCTTTTGCTGCTGCGGCGGTGGTGGAGGAGGGGGCGGTGGTGCGGTCAGGGGCGACGGCGTTGGTCGCTGGTGGCACGAACAGCGCCCTCTGCGACACCGAGGCGAGGGTGATAGCCGGGCTCCTGGATTACTATCAGTGGGCACAGTACGACAGCGCGCTGAGTGGACTGGCGCGGCTGTACTGCACCGCATAACTCTCTCTCTCTCTGTAAAAGGTGTATTCGTGTCGCAGCACTTCCCGCACAGGTTTTTTTTTCTGATTTTATTTGTGACTTCACTGTAGCGTCGCCCGCGGTGCTTTTTGGAGTTTACGCTGGTGTCGTGCGGCGCTGCGTTGTTAATAATGGGCGGCTCAATAGGACGGCCGTTTCTTCCTCAACACCGCACGACACGTATTTAAACGAGCCGTTTGTCGACTCCCCACTTCTTGCTCATGTGAATTCCTTTTTTTTGTTTTCTGGTGCGAAGGTGCGGCAGCGTTGCTTCTCTCTTGAGTGTTTTGTTTCCTTTTCTTGTTCTTCATTGCACGAACCTGCTGAGTATGCGGGATATTTCGTGGTTGTTGTAGACACTTGTGTGTGTGTATGTGTGTGTGTGTGTGGTAGCTGTGCGCGTATGTGTCGACCCACCATCTTTTTTTAGTTTTTCCTTTCCCCTCTCTCTGTGTGAATCTGTGCTGAAGAAAAAGCCTCCCAAAAATACGATTATGAGCGGCACGGTGCAAGACTAGAAAGACTATCTTTCAGCCCAGCAGTAGAAGCATCAACTTTCGGGCAAGGGCGGTGCGGAGAAGTGTGCAGTGCACGTAATTCTGTCCAGTGACGACGACGACAGCTGAGAGAAAAAAAAAGCTGAGATAGCGCAGGAAGCGCTGCTTTGACTGCGAACATATCCTTGGCCATCAATGGCTCTGACGGGTCCCACTAACCGCTGTCTTTCTCTCTTACACCTCTTTTTATGGACTCTTGTGTGTATTGTTCTTCTTATTTTGTTCCCAGACACTGCGCAACCACCAAAGAAGGGGCACACACACACACACGCGAAGGACAAGCTTCGGCGATCCGTCTCTCTTCATCGTTCATGATAAAAGCGCGCTTCTCACTGCTCTGAGCGCCACCACAGGTTCTTCTCTCACCAGATCTTTCCCACTCTCCAGAATCTTTTCAAACAGACATAGACGGACGAGTCCTTCTTTCCCCCCTTTTTGCAGTGCACCGAGTATTCTGCTGAAGAAGGGCTCTTCGCCAAATGTTCCGTTGGACGGCGGGCACCAAGGCGCGGGCCGATCGGGCGGCACGGCTGCACAACATCTGCGTCGGTCCTGGACGACTGCTGCTCGCGTCGCGGCCTCCGCCACCTCCGCGGCCCCAGACGGCTTCTCCAACGCCACCTAAAGCAGCAGAAGCAGTAGCAGAAGAAGAACGAGCAGAGCCAACGCGTGCGTCGTCGCCGTCCTCGGTGCGAGAGAAAAGTGTTCCTCCCTGTGCAGAAAGAAGCAGCGCGGCAGCCAACGATGCGACCAGCACACCGCGTCCTGTCGAAGAGGCAGGGGAAGGTGTTGCCGCTCCGAATCGCATCACCTCGGTACTCGACGATGCAGGCGCGACGGGAACAGAGACCGCTGGCACGGATCTCGATGGGAAGGGCCGCGGCACAACACGCGATGACGCGTCGAAGGCACAGCGTGCGGCAGCGCTTGAGGCGAAGCAGCAACAGCGGCGTCTACCTGCTGCACCGGCGACCGCAGCAAGCACCAGGGTTGAGGAGCACACTGTCTCCGACAATGCAGCACCACCGCTGCGGCCCTCTGCCTCATCGAGCTCTTTTCCGTATGCGGAACGCCTCGTGCAGGCCGCGTTGGCGCCGGGTCATCGAGGCACCAAACGACATCGAAGTCACCACCACCACCACCGCCATCACCGCTGTCGTCGCAGCCACCACGGTGCTCTACCCAGCAGTAGCAACGGCAGCAGGTATGTCCATCCGGAGGGAGGTAAATTAAAAGAGGAGGGAAGAGGAGCTGCTCGACGCGACACGCAGGGCAGCATCGACAGCAGCGTCTCCCTGCAATCCTTTGCGTCTTACGCGGCCGTGAACGCCGACACTCAACAACAGCAGCAGCAGCGACGTCTGGAGGAAACGTGCCACACCGCAGAGGTACGCGCGCCGACAGAGATGGGAAGGGGTCGAGCAGGCCATCTGCACAGCAACAACAACAACAACAACAACAGCAGCAGCGGCGCCGGCGGAAGATCAGCGCGTGGTCACAGAGGAGCGCTGCCCTTCCTGTCGTCGCCAGTGCCGCCACGACTCGTGCCTGCCGTCTCCGTGGACTGCCTGTCGGTACAGCAGCCGCTGCGTGCACCGCCACCACCGCTGTCGCACAGCACCACGCCATCTTCTTCCACCGCCCCGTCCCGTGCTGTGAATCGAAGAGGGGGCTCGCAGTCTGGCGGCACACCACAGCACTCAGCGTTTGCGGCGACGGCGGCGCGTGGGCTGAGCGCTCACGACGGCCGCAGGGCTGCCGCTGCCTTGCACGCATCTCAGCAGTGGAGCCGCAGCGCGGAGGACCCATACGGGACCGACGCCACGTCGAGAGTGTCCGATGCGTCGTCGATGGTGACGGTGGCTGCAGACCGCTGCTACAGGGACATGGCGGCAGCAGAGGGAGACGTGGACGCGGCGCTGTTTCAAGAGCCGGAGGCGCCGCGTGGCATCTCCGACGCCTCCTCGATGCCGTACGCGATGCTGAGCGGTGAGCAAGGACGCTTGTCGTGGGGGGCGGACGAGTTGCCGTCAGCACGAGCACAGCCGCAGCTCTTCACGTCGCTCGACTTCGAAGATCGTCCGCTTCAGTGGGCACCACCGCAGCCGATGCCGCTGTTCGAAGAGCCGTCTGTTTATAGAAAGAAAGCGGAGGAGGGCGGCACTACAGACACGGACTTCTGGCCTTTGCCGGCGCCGCCACCACCACAGGAGGCGCTGGGCTGGGCTGCGGACGGGAATTTTTTCCGTTCACCGCATCGCGCATCCGAAGTGCGACCTGTTTCTTTCATGTCGCCTGACTGGCAGCTGCCTGTGCAACCACCAGCTCCATGGCAGCATGCAGGAATGTGGGAGGGAGAGCCGGTCGACGCAGCGGTCTCCAACTCGGCGGGGATGCCGTTCATGCCTCAAGGAGTTAGCGGAGACTCTTTGACAGCGTATGTTCCATGGTGCGTCCCACATTCGTTTCTGGAACCAGAGGAGAGAGACGAGGAGCACCACCGCGATACTGTTGACTCGTGGGGAGGGAGAGGCGGGTGGCCTCAGCCGGCCGCTGCAGCACCGCTAAACCCCTCTGCATTTGCGGCTCCTCTCGGTCTGTCACAACCACCGCCAGGCGCGTCAATGCAGGCACACACGCCGTGGCAGCCACAGGTAAACCACCAGCAACAACCATCGCAGCCGCATCGACAGCGTATGCCACACACCGCGCGAGGGGAGCCGCCAGTTAGTAGCCACACGAGTGCTGCGCCGCAGACCACGGTAGGTGGCGTAAGCGGTAATCGTCGGCAGCGGCAGCGGCAGCCGCCGGCGCGTGCGCTCACCGGAGCAACGGAGCGGTGCCGCCGCTTCCGGGAGCGCTGCCGAGGAGCACAGGACTTCCGTCCACCGCAGCCATTTTGAGCACCGCTTGATCAGTGCGTAGGGAGAAGGAGACCGTGAGTTGCGCATTGCCTCTCAGTGTCGCCTAGATATGCAGGCGTTTCTCTTTCTCTTATCTTGTGATTGTGTTCAGTAGACTACCCTTGTCGATTTCTGGTAGTTTTGCTGCTTTTTTTTTAAAGATTTTTCTTCGACTCTTGCCTTCGTGCCCTCTGCTTACTCGTTTCAATATCCTCGTCTCAAAACATTTTTGTCGATAGTGTTGTCAATTTCTGTTCTTAATGTGTTGGGTGTCTGTGTTTGCAACCGGTGTTCTTCTCTGCTTTCACTGCACCTGCCTCTGTTCTACAGCTCTGTTCCTCCGGCTTTCTCTCCTTCGGAGAAAAAAAAAGAGAATGGAAGAAAGCTCGTCCATGACGCGACAAGGGCACCGCTCTTTCTCTTGCAGACCCAGGCACGTCGCGATCTTTGCCATTCGCCTCTCAAGTGCATGCGGCGCATCTCACTGATTTGTCTTTGCCCTGCAACTGCTCTAAGTTACTGGCATTTCTTTTCATTATCATTTTTTTTCTCTCTCCATTGAAACTGAAGACATCCACACACCAATACATGCCACAAGTCATCGCGACATGCTTGACGTCGTTAAAACACAGACGACAAAAAGAATTATCAGCAACTATATATGCCGCGTAGGAAGTCTCAAATCCCATATGAAAAGCAGCTCTCCCAGTGAACACAATTCGCTCGTTCTCAAAATACCCTCTTTTTCCGCAGGACGGTCACACTTCTACCCCGACAAGAGCTGTCACCACACACACAAAAAAAAAAAAGGTTAGGAGCCGCGAATAGTAGAGACGGCGTGGCATTTTAAGGGGATGCATAACTGGTGAGCTCTGTGCTTCTTCGGAGCGCTTCTTAGCGACGTTCTCTCTCCTCTCCGCTTGATTTCGGGTCTAATGGTATATTGACTTTCTACATTTTTCTGCTTTCCGGTCAAGCAACTGCTTCTTCTTAAAAAAAAAAAGCTTTGTGTATGCGAGGTGCAAAGAAACAAAAGAAACTCGCGGATCTTCCGAAAGATCCCATAAGTTCCTGTCGCGGTAGGAACCGAGGTTTGTGGGTGGTGTGCAACAACAACCAGAGTTTTGCCACCGCAGTACCAATGGCGGCTACCACGAAAATCCCACCGACAGCGGGAAATGAACAGAGAAGAGTCAAAAGCGAGGAAAGTTGTAAGCACCCATTTAGATGATTTTCCAAGCACATCTCATCCACTGCCCATCCTTTCCTTCGCTCTCTTTTCTCATCCCTTCGTCTTTCCCGTCAACTTCAACAAATAATTAAACGAAAAGTCCACAGCCTTGTCTTCGTCTCTCTTTTTATACCTCTGTAGTACTATTCTTAATCAAAACGAAATAAAAACAAACAAACTTTGCCTCCCTCCTTAATTCACTTGCAAACAAAACAACCAAAACGAATGAAAAAGAAATAAAGAAACGATACAGCTATTTGTTATTTTGAACTCTCTGTTACACGTACACGACCGTTATTAATTTTCAATTTATTGTTTCTATTCGTCTTTCGTCGTCTTCCCCCCTCGAGATTTTTTTTTAAATATCTCTCTCTATTCCTTTTTTCAGCTCGATCGCACTTCAACACGTCATTGAAGTCATCAGAGTCTAATTTAAATTACAAGAAAACGCCTTGCGACGTCGCAAAGAAACTAATTTTCAAGAAAAAGTAGAAAAGTGGCAGAGGCAACGACAGAACAAAGGACATTTAACAAACCGAGAAAGAGGGCTGCGAACGCGTGCAACGATAAAGCGTCGCTTCCGCTGATTATTCTCACTGCTGTTGCTGTGTCTGGATCGCCGTGCTGTGCTTTCTTTCGACCCCTCGTTGTTGCCGTCTTTCGTCTTCGGTCTTGACTTACTTAATCTTCACCCCACGTGGAAGTTCAAGAACGAATAAAATAAAGACCTGAAACTGTTCGGAAGCAACGCAGCGTACCCAAAGCCACAAGCACAAACCAAATTAGTAAAGTTTCATTTTCCCCTTTCTCATTTTACCCCATCAGCCCACTCATATTTTTTTTCTTTCCTCTCAAAACGACGCACGCCGATAAAGGGAGAAAAAATAAACTAACAGGCCGACTCATTGTCCAACGCGGCGTGTGAAGAGGGGCGAAGGACAGCTCCGCGAGCCCCCTTTTCAGCTGCGAGTCGTGCGTTGTGAGTCTTTGGCATCACCAACAGGCGACGTGGCAGCCATTTTATCCCATTTTTCTTTCTCTCGCTTCTTTCTCTTCTGCCTTCCGCTACATTACTTTTGTTTGCGCCGAAGAGAAAATAGCTGAAGATACCGTAGACGTCGATAGGTTTTACCTTTATTGTCTTTGTTGTTAGTGGGGCCACGTTGTGCCTCCTCATTTGGTTGTTTCTGCCCCTTCTTTCTTTCCTTTCCTCTTTTCCTCTTGCCCTGACGTTGGGCGTTGCGTAGGGGATTAGAGAGACAAGAGAAGCTCCAACGGCGTCAACACCTCGCTGGCGCATTGGCGAAGCAGCGAACGTTGCGGCTTTTTGATCGTTCGCGCATACCTATAATTTCTTAACTTGCTGTGTACGCCGTTCTTTGACTCATAAACATATTCATCTCTTTTTTTTTTCGCCTTTGCGTTCTGCCGAGCTGTCGCTCATCGTAATCGAACTGTATTTTTTTTTTTCCCCCTTTTTTCTACCTACATTCAATTCGTTTCTTTTTTTTTTCGCATTGAAGCCTGTGCGACCACATTGCCCTTCCCAAACACACACACACACATATACGCCTTCCTTAAAAAAGGAGGTTTCTTCTGCTGTGGGGGGAAAAAGTGCGTTGTTTCTTTTTACTGGGAAAGGAAAAAAGGAGCTAAGCGGTATTCAATCTAATAGCGAGTAGCACGAGGTGCTATTGTGAGCCTTAAAATTAAAAAGGAGAAGTATTGCCTTGTTTTTGTAGCAGCAGAAAGCAGAGGCAGCGAAAAGATGGACGCGTGGTTCTCCTACGTGCTGGGCCTAAGCGAGCTCATCTTCCACATGAAGCTCGAGGCCTACGAGAACGCCTGCGCTTCTCTGGTGCTGTCCGCCGCTGGAGTGCAGCAGGCGATTGCCTCAGCCGGTGCGACCGGCGCAGAGTGTGGCGCTGCGGAGACGAACGAAACAGATGACGATAGTGCCGTAGCAGCAACGGCGCAAGAAGCTGTGGTGCATCCGTCTTCGCCGCCGGAGGCGTATCCATCACTACCAAATGAAGTTGCCGCAGCACCCAAGGCAGAGAGCGTGGACGCGTGCAGCAGTGCCAGCGGCACCGACCACGGCGCGACCGCCAGCCAGTTCACCACCTCCCCCATGTCCACGCAAGGCCAGCAGAGCGAGAGCGGCACCGGGTTGCCGCAGCGGCGGGCCTCGCCACCGGTGGCCGCGTCTGCTGAGACGGTGGGCGCGCTGCTCGACGCGATGCAGCTGCGCCGCCCGCTGCGCACTGTCGCCTCCCCCAGCCAGGTCATCGACGACATCCAAGCAGAGGCGGACGTTGTGTACCGAGACCTGGAGGAGGTCTATGGCCTGCGTCCGGGTGACATCTCGGCGCTGCGGAGGGCTGCGGCGGCCATGACGCCCACGCCCCGCAACTCCCCGGCTCCACCCGAAGGGGGACAACGTCCGCAGGACAACGCCTTTCCTGCATCAGCAGACGCGGCGTTCACCAGCTCCCCTGCGTCGCTGGAGCAGCAGCTGCTCTACGGCGAGCTCACCTCTGTTGGTGTGCGGCAGCTGCAGGCGATCAGCATGGCGGCGGTGACGGTGTCACGGGAACACCACAGCTTGTCGCGGTCGCAGAACTTCTCCTACGGCACTTCACCCCCAATTACGGGTGCGGGTGGCTCACACGTGGCGCAGTCCAGCAGCTACGGCGGTAGCAGCCACACGGGAAGCCTGCGACACACCGCCGGGCCGATTGGGCTGCCGTCGGTCGGCAACGTGCCGCGCGGGGCCGTCGTTGTGGGCGTCGACGTCGGCTGTGGCAGCGGGCGACTCCTCTTCGAGTGGGCCCGGCTGGCGACGGCGGCGTGTCGGCGGCGTGCGGAGTCGTCGCGGCGTCGCTCTCATGCTGAGGACAACAGCGCCTCCCACTCCAGCTCGCAGAGTTACAGCCAGGCTGGGAGTGTGGGCAGCACCAACAACAGCAGCTACGCGGCGGCGGCGCGGCGTGGCAACCTTCTTGCGGCGACGGTGGCTTCGCTGGGGGTGCCGGGGACGAACGTGGTGTGGCGTGGGTGGATGGGTGTGGGACTGGAGCTGGTGCCGTCCCGCATCCGCACCGCCCGCCGTGCCCTCGTCCCACACTACTTGAACCTGAAGCCGGCGCTGCTGGTGCCTGCGGCGGTTGCCGGCGCCGGAGGCGACCGCCTGCGTGACGAATCCGTGCCGCTGCTCGACCCGGTGGCGCCGGAGGCCATCGCAGTCTCGCCCACCTCCGGCTCCTTCAGCAGCCCAAACTCGGTGAGCAGTCCAGCGCTGACCCGCGCCGCACCGACGCCGACGGCGCAGTCGCCGAACACGGGGGATGCGCCACGCGTCATCGCCGACCGCCTTCCGCAGCCGACGGCGCGTGTGCTGCTCTACGAGGGCGACGCACTCAGGCCTGGTGTGCTGTCCAACGGGACTCTTTGCCGCTTTCCCCACTCCACGCTGCCCGGCGACACGCTGACGTTGCTGCGTGGTGGCTCGCTGCTCGTGCCGGCCAAGGCGCACCACCTCGTCAACGGCCTGGGTGGCGAGAACATGGGCAGCCTCGGCAGCATCGGCTACCACGGCGGGGGAATGAGTGCACCCATTCTGGGCGGTGGGGCCTCAACGTGTCCGTACCCACCGGCGAACGTGGTGGCGGCGGGTGCGGCACTGAACAGCGCGTTCCTGAGCCACGCCAGCGCCGGCGGCCACTCCAGCCGCAGAGCCCCCGCCTCCTTCATGGGGGGAATGGGCGGCACCTGCTCCATGACGTCGAACGCCAGCAGCACCTGCTCCGCCCGCGGTGGCAGCGCAGCCAAGCACAACTACTACCGCCTCTGCCGCGTGGAGGGCGGTCCCTCGCTGACTGGCAAGGAGGACCCACACCTGGTTGTTTTCTGCTGCGGTTTGGGGTTCGACGAGGCGCAGGTGTGGCGGCTGTGCCAGCGGCTGGAGGACATGCTGCTCGGGCGCTCCGCCACCACCTCGCCGACCCGACCCGACTCCCTCGACGGCTTCTCCTCCTCGCACAACATCAGCGAGGATGAGGCGAGCATGCCGGGCTACGCTGGCCGGCACACTAATGCGACTATCGCCTCGCCTGTGGCCGGCACCACCGCCTCTGTCTCGTCCGACGAGGGCAGCGCGGCGATGGAGGAGATGGCGCGGGGCTTCGGCCAACAAATGTCCACGCCAACCGTCGCCGACCCCACCATGGTTGGCGGTGTGGGAGGTGAGACTGGTGCTCCGGCGGCCCGGGACGCAGCCCCGACCTACCGCCACTGGGAGAGCGTCACCTGTGTGCTGCTGCTGCGGCCAATGGATGTGCTGGCCCCCAACTTCCCCTTCTTCCGCTACGCCACGCGCATCTACAACACGCAGCAGCACCCTGTCGCTGCAGAGGACACGGCGACGCTGCTGGCGACGGGGAATCGCACAGATGGCACGGCTGCTCGCTACGTCATGCGCGACCTCCCCATCAGCGACAACCCGCAGGACGCGAACGTTGCCGGTACGATTCAGGAGAGTGACGTGTGGACGACGACGCTAGAGACGACGTGGATGAACGCCGCGCCGGCGTGGGTGGTGCGTTTCCGCTTTTGATAGTGTAGGGTAAATCGGAGGAAGGAGGCTGTGAAATGGTGGTGTACGTGGTGGCCTTTTTTTACTGATAAACATAACAAAACATGCCTGCGTGAGTGTGTATGCGTGTGCGTGCGAGTTTCGCCGAAGAGATGTCTTGAGAATTTCATCGCGTCGCCTGTTGTGAATATGTTTTTTTTTCCGACTCGCATCTTTGCAACGGCGTCTTTTCTGTATTATGTTTGTTGCCTCCCGTCTCTGCCTTCGAGTGTGGCGGACGCAGATTTTTTCTTTGTGGTCCTCTGTCCCTTTCATTTTCTTGTATCCACACACATACGTAAACATATGAGTCTTTTCAAAAGAAGAAGTAAAACACGAAGACAAGACAGGAGTGAAGGTTGGCCGCATGTCCAGCACTGCAGTGTTGGTCAAGGTGGGCTTTCAGAAGGGGAAAATAAAATCTGCCTGAACGTTGGAGGTGAGCGGGGTGGGGTAAATCGCGCTTTTGCGACCACGCGGCAGATCCAGTCCTTCTACAATATATAATTTCTTTGGAAAAAAGCTTAGTGGCTTAGTTGCATGAACACTTGTATTTTATATTTCTTATGTATCATCTGAGTGCTAATATCACACTACGCCTGTGCATGACAAACATAATTGAAGCGACCGCCATGCCCTCTTTCCCGTATTCTTCGGAAATACATGTCCCTCTCTTTCTTTTCCTCTTCCTTCGCGCCGCAATGCAAATAGAGCACAAGAAGAGTGTCAGCTGCACATACATACATATCATTTCTGACGTCCTACTACATCATTGCAAGTAGCATTACAATTGAGCCGCTACATCAAAGCATCATACCGGAGCTTTGCACCTGCCCACATTCTTATCAAAAAAAGAAGCCTTTTTTTTGGAATGAGCTCGTCGCCGTCCTCCTCAACAAGCGGCGCGAGTCGCACCCCGCAAATCATCGCAGCTGCGGTGACCGCCGTGGCCGCTATCGGGGCGGGTCTCACGTACTTCGCTCTCACCTCCAACAGTGGTGGCAGCGGTGGTGGTGGCAGCCGTGCCTTCCGCTCCGACGCCGCCGTCGACACGCCTCGGCAGGCCATCGCCGAGGCGCTCGAGGCAATTCGATGTGGTCGGTGCACCACCTGCGGCGAGCTCGTCGCCTTTCTGCGTGGCCCACCGGCTGCTGCAGTGCCGCCGGCTGCTCGGCTCGGCGTGACGGAGAGGCAACAGGAGCAGCAGCAGCCGGCGCAGAAGTTGCCACCGTCCAACGCTCACCTTCTGCGCATTCCCTTCTCCATTCTGCACTACATTCAGGTAAGCTACCTGCCGGCGGTGCGTCGCCAGCTCGGGTCTGCGCAGCAGCCGCACGCCACGGCCCCGGCGTCCCTCCGCGTCGAGTACGAGATCTTCACGCAGATGATGGCGGCCGACCTGTCGGTGCGCCGCCTCAACGTGGAGCGTGCGAGCGCTTTTGAAAGCGACAACCGCAGCCACCTCAACCTGCTGCAGCAGCTGTGGATGGCGGCGGGCAAGCCCGCGACGTCGTACACCCGCCTCGGAACTCAGTGGGGGGCGTTGGGCTTCCAGGGCGAGGACCCGGTCACCGACCTCCGCGGCGGCGGCGTGCTGGCCCTGCGTCAGCTCGTGCACTTCGCCCAGACGCACAACTCGGCCTTCCGCGAGATGATGGCGTACAACGAGCGCATCCAGCGAGAGGGGAAGCATAGCTGGTACCTCCTGGCGGTGGTCAGCATTCAGCTCTCCACGCAGCTGCTGCTCGAGCAGGATCACCCACTGTACCTTCCGCACTTGGAGCTCGTCTACGACACACTGCGGCAGGGGGCCGCTGGTGATGCAACGGCGAAGGTGGTGGCGCGTCGCGCCGCTGCTGCGCAGAGAAGCGCGAACTTGTCCAACACAAGCACCGAGGACACCGCTGCCTTTTGGGAGTGGTGCGGCCCGCAAACAAATGGCGAGGCGGGTCTCTTCGCCCTGCACCACGCACTGCTGCTGCACTTTAAGTCGTGCTGGGAGCGCGACGAGCCGCACGTGATGGAGTACAACACCTACATGCCGTCCAAGGTCTTCAACACCTTCTTCTCGCCTGCCTGGAAGTGCACGACACTGGCAGCGTAGGGTGCAGAGGTGTAAGCGAAACAACCGTGCCAGCAGCAGTGATGATCGACAAAAGGAAGCATCGGAATCGCTTGGGAAGCAACAGAGGCCTCGCTTGTTTCTGTACTCGCAGCTTTGTTCTGTCCGCTTCTCTTCTATTGGCAGCAGTACGTGGCACCGCGTTTACCTCAAGTGGTTTCTGTTTTTTTATTTTATCAGTGTCTCCACGTGCTTGCTTCAAGGATGGTTTTGCCCTCTTTTCTTACCTCTGTTGTGGATTGTCTTGCGGGTGCAGCGCGGACAGTATTTGACCGTTTTTTTTTCATTCCTCATTTATTTTGTACTTGTTGTGTGCGCGCGTTGTTCGTTATTTTTGTTTTCCCGGTTGCCGCGCAACGTTGTGAACCCCACCTGATTGCTTTTTCCCTTCTTCCTTTTTCCTTTACTACCTCTACAGTGTGTCTGGCGGTCTATAAGAGGTGCCATAGGTGCTCTATACATCTAACTATGTAGTTGCAGGTGATTTGAGCTCGCAGCATTCTCGCTGGGTGGCTGCAGGGGCCACACACACACAGAACAAAAAATAGATGATTGTTTTTTGCGGAGTTTTTGGCTGTCGCGATCGACATTTGCTTCCATAAGAATTTGAACACAACAATGGCAAAAGAAAGAGGGATTACACGAGGGCACTATTCACACGTGAGAGGCGGTGGTGATTGAGATTACCGATAGGTGCAGGCAGTCGCGAAATCCAGGTTTAGGGCTGCGTTCTGGGCTTCTCTGGACTGGCAGTGCTCAGGAAAGAAACGAATCGTTTGAGAAGGATCGCTGCTGATACACCATTTTTTTTTTCCTATACTGCTCCGAATCTTTCAAGGAAAAAAAACAAGCTGTCACTCTCAAGCTCCACTACACACATCGAACCTATTAGCACTTGCAACGTTCTCACTTTCACCTTCCCTTCCTCCGCTCCCTCTCTTTTTCTTTGACGCCTTATTGTAAAGAAACCTTGTCCCTTGCGGGCCCCGTTCACGGCGCACCTCCACACTATTATTATCACCTTGTACCGCTTAAAACTGCGAGAGAATCGTATCTGGCAAACTCTTTTCTTTTTCCCTCTCCCCAATATTCTCTTTCCTTGACCAAATTCTGTCGCGTCTTCCCCACTCTTCCGCTGTCCTCCAACTCAACGTAATTCCAACTTTGCCTTTCGTGCTCTCTCTCTCTCTCTCTCTCTTCTCGTGCACGACAGCTGCTGCTAGCTGTGGGTGTCTTCTTTGCACGTGCGTGTGTGTGATTGATCGAGCAGGACCAGAGTGGTACGATTTGTGTGGTGTGTGTGTAAGTCTCCTCTCTCCCAATGTCCCACCTCAATCCCAACGCGGTGGAGTGGAGACCCACCGGCAACAACGAACACGGCATGGTCGACCTCGCCCTCCCCCCAGCAACGGCGCTGCCGGGTGAAAGGATGGAGTACTACGAAGATGGACGAGGCGCCTCCATCAGCACGCCCCCCCTCGCTGCCGCACCAACAGAAGCAGCAGCCGCGTACCGCAACACGCCCCCGTCGTACATCCCAAGCTACATGACAGGCGGCGACCCAGTCATTGCTGAGGAGTTGGCCAACATCGACTGGGCTGCGGAGTTTAAGCGCCTGATGGAGCTGACAGGGGAGATGATCGACCGACAGCTTAATGGGCTTGATGGGGATGAGCCTTCACCGGCAGCCGTCGCAGCAGCAGCGGCAGCAGCAGCAGCAGCTTCGGCCGCCGCCGCGGGTGCGAACGGTGGTACAGGCACTAGCAGCACAACCCCAGCGGCCGCTGCAGCTTCAACCGGCGTGACGCCCGCGGAGTCGAAGGCCAGTGCGGTGCCCCTTCCTACCACCTACGCCAGCGCCGTGAAGGGGGCTGCGGCGGCGGCTCGCAAACCGGCGACGATGGGCGTGGCGAGCACCAGCAGTGCGGCTGCGGCGGCTGCCATGGCGGATGTGGACGACAGCGCCAGCATGGCCCCCACCCTCGCCACCACGGCAGATGCGAGCAAGAAGCACCACTGGAAGAAGCTCACCAAGGCGCAGCAGCGGCAGGAGCAGTCGCAGCGCAACGCATTCGAGGCCTTCGCGAACGCCCTGCTGCACAGCGTGTCGCCCTTCATGGCCCCGCTGCGGGAGAAGTGCAAGACGTCGCTGCCGCACATCAAAGTGGACCAGCGCTTTGGCAAGAGTGGGCAGCCCGAGACGGCGATCGCGCAGTTCATCGTCGCGCCGCTCGTCACCAACTACCGCCCGCGCCACTTCCACGATGTGGCGCCAGGTGAGCTCATGGAGTTCCACTACGACTTCTCTCTCGTGCTGCAGAATCTTCCCTCTGCGTACGCCATTCACATCGGCTACGGGCCGACGTGGAAGCGCTACGCCGTGCCGTACTGCTACGTGGCGTGCAAGGAGTACCGCAAGGAGGTGCTCGCGCTGTGCCCCGAGGAGACCCCCAACTCCCGCTCCGAGGCACACTACGAGGACGACGTGGTGAAGGACATTACGGACCTGCTGCTGAAGCGTGGCGAGGGGCTGGAGCTGCTCGAAACGATGTCTATTTGGGAGGCAATGCGCAAACGCGTCGATCTTTACCCCTTATACGACGCCTTCGCCAGCATCTTCCAGCCGCTGGAGAACTACCAGGTCGAGATCGTCGACATTCGCGCCGTCCCGTCCCGCTTCTTAATCAAGACATCGCGTCTCGCTGTCGATGCGATGCCGCAGCCCGTCATGCTGGAGGAGGACCTGTCATGGGACGAGCTGCCCGAGTACTCGCGCGTTTTTGTCCAGGGGGCGGCGGCGGTCAAGGCAGCAGCAGCAGCCACGCAGGTGTGAATGGAGCGAAGGCAGGAGCCAACGGTCGCTCTGCCTCGGCGGGCGGGAGTGCGGGAAAGAGCTCCTCTGCTGCCGCTGGTGCCGCGCCGGCGGTGTCCGGCACAGACGCGGCAGCCGTGTCGAAAGAGAAGAGGGAGGCAGATGCGAAGGGGGCGTCTGCCAAGGCGGTTAGTGGTGGCGGCGGTGGTGCGGCGTGGCAGGCGGCGGCGCCGCTGATCTTGAGTGGCGTTTGTGTTGCCGCGACCGTAGCGCTTGTGATGCTCAAGAAGCGAAAACAGTAAAAAGGCAAACAAGCAGACAGACAAACAACAACAGTAAAAAAAGAATGTATCGCAACCCGACGGCTATTCGTACGTGCTTGTGCTTGCGCTCTTCTCCTCTTGTTTCCCTCTGATCCTGTGGTCTTGTTGCTCTGGTGTAAAATTGTAGGATGTGGGAGAGGCGCGAGGAGACGCCTCTTTTATAAGCGGGAGGGATACGTGACGTGTGGCGCAAGCGCACGGGAAAAAACCTAAAAAGAAGTGACACGATGAGATACGTCTACGACTTCGCGGCTCTTGTGAGCGTATTGGTCGTAGGAAGCGAGAGAGTAGAAAGCCGAAAAAAAGGACTGAGAGCTGCTCCCCCTATTTGACCTATGTTGTGTGAATGTGCGAAGAAACATGCATCGCTTATTGCCGCCTTGCGCCTCTTTCTGCAGCCTCTGTGTTTCTTTTTTTTTTCTCCCGTCTGGTCTTTGTCCTTTCTCTTTGCATGTGAGGCGTCCACTCAACTATTGCGATGGACAGCGTATAAGAAATAAAAGCTGAAACAAAATTAAAGGGCAGAGATGAGCTGTATGAGCTGTGTTGAAAAAAAGGTCACTGTGGACCGCAGACCTTTTTGACTAATATTGAAATCAGGGAGAGACAGCACAACGATACATGGTGACCTGCTTGCGTCGGTGTGTCGTCTGCAGTCTCGTAGGTGCGTCTTGAAGTGGAGGCAACGTGGCATGGAAACTTCTCGTCACCGTCGCAGTGTAGCTAAGGTTCTCGAATTGCTGCCACGTAGTTTTCTGTGCGATTATTCTGCTCTTGTCTGAAGTTGCGAGACACTTTTCTCCTCTACTCTGTTCTCTCCCTTTGGAGCCATCTTGGTCCCTCTTCTTCCACAAACTCACCCGCAGCATCTCGGGTACGCGGTGACACACCGCAACGGCATTTTTTTTAGTACGACTATTTCGTGCTCTCTTTCCTTCTCTATCGTGTGTGCGTGTTTGTGTCGGCGCACAATAGAGAGCTGCGGAGGTGCAGCTACACCACTGTTTTTTCGTGCACCTTGTTTGTGCCACTCTCCTGTTGCTCACCACTTTTTTTTTGCGTTATTTTTTACGCCAAGCTGTAGGGCAGCTTCTTTTAACCCTCGACCAACACACCTTACTACCACAGCACAACAGGCATTTGGAGAATTAGTTCTCCTTTGAATCTTGCCTCGTATTTCTATTGTTTTGTACTTTCTACATTAGAGCACCGCCGCTCAGAAGAACAATAAAAACAATAAGAGAGTGAAGCCGCGTTTTTTTTTTTTTCCACCACATTTTTTTTTTTTTTTTTTTTTTTTTTTTTTTTTTTGGTATTTTGCACTCTTTCCTTCTCCAATTTAGAAGCGTCAATCTCTCTATATCCTTCTCTATCTGTGTGTTTATGTATGTATGCTAGTTGGTATATCTGTGTGTGACGCCAAAATTAGAAATTAATCAGCGTCTTCTGCTATTGCGATGAACCGTAGTGTGGAAGGACCGGCGCGGTCACTGCTGAACAGCTTCACGGTTGCCACCACGCCGCCGCCTCGTGTCACCACCGCCTCCGCTGGTGCACCAGCGGTTGACCCTCCACAGACCAGTGATCACCTACCGGGTCGTGACGACGCACAAGAGGGCGATCACGTCCACCATCACCCACACCACCGCAGGAGCAACAGCGGCAGCCACAGCAATGGTGGCCTTTCACCCCCTTCAGCAGCAGCAACATCAGCGGCTGACCCGGAGGAGGAACCGCAGCCGAGCTTCATCGCCCCACAGCCCGCCCCGGCTCCCCCCAGCTCAGCCGATCGCTCATCAGAGCGCTCCGCCACGGCGCCGATGTCACACGGCGGCTTGGTGTCTTCTTCCTGGCAGCCCACGTGGCGGCCACCTGAGCGGAGTACAGAGGCCGGCAGCAGCGCCAGCGGCGGCGGTGGTGGCGGTGGTACCACAGCACGAGGACTCTCTTCTATGTGGCGTACGGCTGCACTGGAAACGCCGACCCGCCCGTCGCCGCGGGACGCACGCGGAGAGACGGCGCAGCGTGGAGGCTTGACACCCAAAATTCGCTACCGCAGTGCCTCGGCTGGCGCACCTCGCGCATCGCCTGCCGCGGCGACGAGCAGCGTAGGTCGGCACAACCCCTTGCCGGAACAGAGCCTCAGCCGAAGTCCGCAGCGTTCGCTGGACTTGAATGGAGACTGGCGCGGTACAGGCTGGGGGAAAGCCGTGGCAGATGCGCCTCGTGGTGTTTATGGTGGCACCGCTCCAATGGACAGTTGGCAGCTGCCACGCGGCCATGCAGCTCCATCGCTCTCCCCTGCGGTGTCCGCTGCTTCCACACAAATCCCACCGCATAGTTTATGGACTGCTGACGCAACAGCTGCAGCACCAGCAGCACCAGCAGTAAGTGGATTTTCTCGGAGTGGTGCGGGTAGTGGCGCTGCTGCCGTCCTCCATCCCCCACCTCCCTTCACACGGACGCGGCCCGGCTTGCGGACGCAAGGTGCATCAGAGTTTCCGGCTGCTCACAGCACCGCGCCAGACGCGAGCGGTGAGACAACGTTTGGGCAGCAGCCGAGTGCGCCGCTCGCTTCACGGCAAGTGCCCACGCTGCAGCGAGGTGCCGCAGCATCAACAGGATCGAGTCGGCCCGCCAGCACGGCGCGTAGTGGCCCACGTGTTTCCTTCACCGATGCACTCGATCCAGCCGTGGTGCGTGCCGATGCGCACCGCGGCACCGACGACAAGGCGTCCCTCCGTGAAGCAGCTTGCACTGCAGAGGCGGAGGCAGACCCGCTGAGCCACCTGACCCTGCGCTCCCTCACCGAGGAGTACAACCACTTTTCATCGGAGGGGACGGTGGGGTGGGTCGGCCTTCAGGTGCACCTGCGCCGCCACACCCAGTCCACCCAGATCACCGCCCTCGACCTCACCTGCTACCGCATGCGGCGGGAGCAGTGGTTGTGGTTTACGCAGGAGATCCTGCCCGACTTGCGCTCGCTGGAGGTGTTGCGGCTCGTGCAGATGGGGCTCGCGGACGAGGAGGCTGCGGCGCTGGTGCGTGGCTGCTGTGGACTTGGCACGCACGTTGAGGCAAGTCGAGTACAGCAGCAGACGTCGTCTTCAGAGCGCACACGCACCTCAGCTGCTACAGCTGGAGCCCCATCGCCGTCGTCCACAGCACCACCAACTGCTACCGCTTCACGGCCGACGTCGCTGCAGCTGCTCCGCGTGCTCGACCTCAGCGGCAACCTCATCACCCAGCGCAGCTGCACCCACCTTGGCAAGATGTTGCTGTGGATGGCCGACTCGCTCGAGGAGGTGCGGCTGCTGGGCAATCCGCTGAAGGACTACGGCATGCAGACTCTTGGCATCTACATTGCAAAACTGAACATCGAGTCGCTGAAGGAGGACCCTGAGCTCTTCTCTGGTGCCCTGCGCCATCAGTGGCGACTGCTGCAGGAGCAGCAGCAGCACCGCACATCTGCATCGCCAACAGAGGCCGCAGCCGCAGTGAAGGCGCTGGAGGCGTTCACGATAGGGCCGGTGCTGCTCGACCTTCGCGATTGCCGTGCCTCCGCACGTGGCCTCTCCGACCTTCTCGCCGCTGCCAGCCGTGCACAGCGCCTGCGTGTGGTGGTCCTGTCGCACAACGTCGCGGGCGTGACGGCGCTCCTGCCGCTGCCCTCTGCGGCATTTCAGGAGGCGGCGGACGTGGCCACAGAGGCGACCCCGCTTGCAGGCGACGCGAGCAGCACCGCTGTGAGCGGCAACAACAAGATTAGTCAGGCGCGTGTGTTGCGTGCCGGCCCGGCGCCACGTCGGCTGCGGCTTGCCAAGACACCGCTCATCTCCTCTGGTGCTCTGATGCGTCGCCAGCAGGCTGCCTTCAGCGATGTGCGCGGCTTCGCCACCGCCTGTGCCTTCGCCATCCTCGTCTTCCACAGCGTCCCGCTGAGCCAGACCTGCTCTCCGGTGGGCTGCCGGGAGCTGCTGCTGAACATCTTCTTCAGCTGCCCGCAGCTGGAGCTGGTGGACCTCTCCGACACCTTCGAGTGGGCTCTGGTACCGCTTGCGGAGCAGCAGCGACTGGTGGCCGAGGCGGTGCGTCGCGATGTCGTGGAGCAGCGCCTGCGTGGCCCTGCGGTGCAGCGCGGCTTGCTGATGTACCGTGAGGATCAGGGCGAGGTGGAGTTCGTGCTGGACACCGCCACCGCAGCGGGGCAGACGCGCGTGGGCGATATTGTGAGTGAGTTCATGGCGCACGCCGCACACAACGCTGTTGTCCGGCAGCGTCTCGTGCCGGCAGCCTTTGCACACATCCGGGAGCTGGACCTCAGCCACTCGGGCCTCACCGATGCGGGGGTGCGGGGGCTCTGCGTGAGTGTGCGACGCGGCCGTGCCCGCACTGGGATGCTGGCGTCGCTGTCGGTGCTGAACCTCTCAGACAACCTGCTGACGGTGCGGGGGTGTGTGCGGGTAATTTCGTCCTTTCTGCTCGAGGACACGGCTGATGCGGACGGCGACGTGGGCGGCATCGGGCCGCAGCAGCCGGAGATAGCTGGTGGTGCTGCCCCGTCAGCAGCGACGGGGCCGATTGCCCACATGACAGCTCTGGCTCTGCAGCGCAACGCGGGTGTGCTCGGCACTGCGGAGGAGGGCGGCGAGGCCTGGGATGGGGATCGCATTGCTGGCTACCTCACTGACGGGTCGACAGGAGGTGAGGTGCCACCTGAGGCGGTGGGTCGAGGCAGCGGCAGCCGTGCGCCGAGTTGCAGCCCGCGTGAGAGCGCCGCCTACTTGAGCGAGGTGTGCACGGCGGCAGAGACGGCAGTGCTGCGTCGCGCCACGCTGCGGTCTGCCGCGCGCAGCTCACAAGACAGTAGTGGTGTTAATAATGCTGGTAGTGGTGTAGGTGGTGGTGCCCCAGCTCTTACCATCTACTTCAGTGCTCCTCCGGCCAGTGCACTAGGAAGTGGCGGTGGCAGCAGCGGCAGCAGCGATGTAATCCCCAACGTGTACTACGCCGGTTGCGACGAGCGCAGCGACATCTTCTGCACCTGTCCCCGCAGCCGCTTCTACGTGCCAAAGGCGGAGGCCGACCGTCTTGCACGCGCCGCCGCCGCGGCACCGGGTGAGCAACTCGACGCGGCGACGACGACTCTCAACGCAGCAGAGCAGCCCTTCTTATTCTCCTCGGCAGCCTTTGCAGATCCGGCTCCTCCGCCAACAGCCCTGTCGGGGATTGGGCACGTCGTCACTGACGCACAGCGCACTCTGCTGTCGGGACGCGATGTGCCACGTCCATCCGCGGCAACGGCAAGGAGTCAGCTGCAATTGCAGCGGCCGTCCCTCACCCTCTCTACACCCGATGTGCGGCTACCACCGCGGCCAACTTTCATTAGCGCAGTGGACGAGGCGAATGGGCTCGTGCACTCCGGCCCGCTGCTCTCGTCGATGCGCGGCGGACGCGACCCGCTCGTGTCCTCGCTGTTGTTTCCCCCACCCTCCACTTTTGACTCACGACGAACATCGCAGCTCCACGAGGAAGAGAGAGGAGAGGATGCAGATAAGCAGCATCAGCAGCAGCAGGTGGGGCAGACCACCACCACCGCCGTCACTTCTCCAACGTCACGGCGTGGCAGCCTCGCCTCCGCTGTTGGCGCCTCGCTCGGCTCTCTCTTCATGGACAAGTCGGCTCAAGGACGCAGGGAGGAACACGGCGCTGAGGTGGCTGTGCGCCAGGGCAATGTCAGTGGCCAGGAATCACCAGCACATGGAGCCGCGGGTACCGCCACTGCTTCTTCTGCGGTTGCTGCTGATTGTGAAGGTGGCGAAGGAGAGAACTTAAACAGCTCCACGACACGCTCGGGCAAGCGGCGGGCCAAGGCGCGGCAGACACGCACCTTCGTGCTCTCCTACGACCACCCCGCCGGCCACCTCCTCTGCAGGGCCCTCGGCGTGCTGCTGCGACCGGCACCCGACGTCTTCGGCGAAGGCGCGCGGGCGGCACTCTCTCTCGATTTGCTGACGGCGCTGCAGCGGGCGTGCGCACGGGCCGCGGCCTACCCAGAGGGAGACAACAGCAACAACGAGGATGACGGCAAAAAGTCACCGCGTGCTGCGGTGGTGGTGGAGGCGGTGCGCTACCTCCCACCCGACCTGACCAGCGACTCCGACGACGACGAGCCGCACTGGATGCGCTTTGAGGTCACCACGAACGAGCGCAAGGCTCGCATGGCGCAGCGGCTGCAGGAGGTGCTGAACGTGTCGTGGGCCGCCCAGTGCGTGCGGTTCGCGAACCTCCTGCAGTGGCTGCGTGCGCACGTGAGCGGCGGCAGCAGTGGTTGTGGTGAAGGAGACCGCAGCCGTGACAACGGTGCCGTGGCGGGGTGGGACCCGGTGCAGGCTGTGGAACGTGCGGCCCGCCTCTCGCCTGCGGTGCGTGCGAGGCTGGACACGCGTTACGGTGGTGCTGCGACCACTGCCGTACACGCAAATCACTTCGCTGGAGGGGAGTCGCAGCCTGCTCGCAGGAGTGGCGATACTGCTGATGGCGGAAGTGGTGCGTCCCGGGTTATGTCCCTCGCACAGCTGCATCCAGCGCTGTGGAGGGCCGTAGGTCTTGCTTCGTCCGACTTGGGTGTGGGTGCCGACAGCACCACAGCTTCTAAGAGTCAAGGACCAGTTGCCGGCTACCGCCAGGCGAAGGACACCGATGTCGGTGAGGACGGCGGGGCAGGCGAGGACATGTATTCCGCCATCTCCGCCTCAGAGGACGAGTCCCGCGCGTCGCAGCGAGACAAGGGCGAGGGCGGGGTCGGCGGTGGGAACGACGCTCCGGTTCCAGGAGCTGCGCAGCTGCCGCCGCAGGATCCTGCTCGCCTACCGGTGGTGGACTTGTACGGCAACAGCCGCAGCCCCAGCAGCAAGCAGAGCCAGCAGCGTGGTGACGATGGCGGTGCTACTACAATTAATGCGGCACGCATGGACCATGACCGTAGTGACAAGGAGGGATCGCCACTGCACTCTCCGCTTCGGCTGGTCGAGTCACCACGCGGGTCGAGTCCTCTCAAGGCTCCTCTAGAGGACGCAGAGAAGACCACAACGTCTCCCGGCTCACCTCCAACACCGCCGCCAGCAGCACCAGCAGATGACGCCACACCAAACGCAGCTGCACCTCGTCCCTCTGCTACTGAGCCGCGGTCGCCTACGAGTGCTGCCGGCACAGCCTCTACGCTCTTCTCCAAGTTCATTCGGCGCTTCCAAGCCGTAACAGACAGCGAGGAGGACGACGAGGCAGATGAGAAGGCGACGACGAGTGTGGGGACGCCGGAGAAGCAGACACGCGGCCGGGAGCGGCGGAGAAAGGGGGGGGGGGGGGGGGGGGCCAGGGGAAAAAAAAGAAAGCCCCCCCCCCCCCCCCCCCCCCCGCCAAAACAAAAAAGAGGAGGAAAGAGGGGGAGGGGGACAGAAGGCGGTGCGCTGCTGACGGACCAGCTGCTCGGCCCCCCTTCTCCTACTCGTGGAGGCGACTTAAAGCCGCGGGCAGCTGACGTCGCACCGCTCAAGCAGCCGAGTTCTGCTCGGGGGGGGGGGGGGAAGAGGGGGGGGGGGGGGGGGGGGAGCCGAGTTCTGCTCGTGGGGAGGGGAGAAAAGGGGGGGGGGGGGGGGGGGGGGAGGGCGCGAAGGCGGCAGCACCGGCAACACGGAGAGTCGGCGGGGGGACGCGACGCGGAGCGACAGCCCCTCCTCGCCCGGGTCACGCCAGCGCGCATCGCCGGTCGACGAAGCACCGGCCAAGGCAGGGAAGGTGGGGGGGACCAAACCACCCTTGCGGTGCTGTCGCCGCCTGTTCGTGTGCAGCGCCGCCCCAGCGAGTTGGAGGGCCGCGTCAAGACCTTCACCCTCTCCTACACGCACCAAGAAGGCACGGCGGTGTGTCGGGCTTGGCGCCTGCTGCACTCCGCCATGGGCGGCGACACGTCAGGGCAGGAAAGGGTCTCACCCACGTCGCCCACCTCTGCTGCTCTGGCGCAGGAGGCACGTGACTGCCTCTGCGACGATTTTCTCGCTCTTCTCCAGCCACCCGATGAGGACCGCAAGCACGTCGTGCTCTCCGTCACGCTGCACGGCGACGGTGGGGCCGCCACCGCGATGCTGCAGGTGCAGGTGCAGACCAACGAGCGCCGCGCCACCCTGGCGAACCGCTTGCAGGAGAGCAACCACAGCGTCCGTCGCACCACCAGCAGCGCCGCCGGCCGCGGCAGCATCGTGCCCCTCTCTGTCGAGGAGGCCGACCGCTTCTACTTCCCGCGACTCACCCGTCTGCTGCGGCGGCATAGGTTGACGGCCGACACGGTGGCGCAGATGGCGCCGTTTCTGGCTGCTCGTCCTGCGTTAGAGGGGCGGCTGGTGAAGAGCTACGGCAGCATCGGGGCATTGGTCCACTATTACCACGGCAGCGCCACAGCACTCGAGCACGAGCTGGGGATTGCCTCGTGGGGCGAGTTGACGGGTGCGGCAGCGGCAGCGCCGTCTCCTGCTCCTCCTCCAGCGGCGGCGGCGGCGCTGTCAGCAGCGTCGCTCATGGAGGTGCCGCGTGAGGCTGCTGAGGGCGTCTCGTCGATGCTGTCGGCTACGCTGGTCGATGTCTCCTCGCCTACCGTCGCGAGTGACCGCGTGCTTCCCTCCCATGACAGCGGTATTCAAGGCGAGCGTGTGTCTCGAGCGGCGAGTCCGCCAGAGTCGCGACGTGTCGGTGGTGGTGGTGTGAAGGCAGCCGCCACGTCGTCGCGCCTGCACCCACCTTCTCTACCGTCGCAGCTGCAGCCTGTCTCGGTGCAGGGCCGTCCGCCTCCGCATCCCCGACGCCCCCCAACTCCACCCAACCCCATTACCCACACCAGCAGCATCTCGTTCGACGAGATCACCGAGGAGCCAACGAGCGAGGCGGGACCCGTCGTGGTGCTGCGCGGATCAACGCCGTCCGTCGCCGCCGCAGGACGCTCCCCGTCAACGCCAAACGCCCGCAACTTGCAGTACTTTCCCTGTGGGCTACAGCGGCTCCACCTCGCTTCCCCACCCGAGCGGCAGTGGCGTTGCCAGTGGTGAAGGAGGCGAGGGGCAGTCCTCCGGCTCGCCGGAGCGACATCGGCGCCGCAGCGACGCCGACTCCGACCCGGGCGCCCTTGTCACCCCTGACGAGTGCTGCTACCTCGCCAACGAAGGTGCGCCTCTCCGGGGCCTCACCACCGCCGCACACGCAGCTGACACTGGAGGGCAGCAAGTTCAGCACCGCAGCCCAGCACCACTCTCAGGCCGCGCGAGACGAGGCAGAGGCGGCGGCGGCGGCCTCGCTCACGCCCACCTCACCGTCCCCGCAGATGCCACCGCGTAACCTGAGAGGCAACATCAGCGCACCTGACCCGCCGCCACGGCTGCCGCAGATGCTTGAGACGCCGGGATCGACCCAGCACGATCGTCGCGGCGCCGCGTCCAGCCCAGCCTCCAACGTGAACCTCTCCCGCCAGGTCAGCGGCTCCTCCACCGCGCTCACCGTGGGGAATGGGAACAAGTCGGACTACGAGCGGGTGCTGGAGGGGAAGTACAAGCGGCTGATGCGTGTCGCCTACGACGGCGTGGCGCGCGGCAGCGTCCCCCTGGAGCCGCAGCACCAGCAGAAGACGGTGATTGGGCGGGGTAAGTGGGGCACGCAGAAGGTGGTGCTCTCCCTCGAGTGGGAGATCTTGTTTGTGCTCACCTTCGAGAAGAGCCGCACCCTCGGCCGCAGCTCGCGGCGGGCGCAGATGGTCGTGCACCCCGTCGGCATCGGCTTCGAGTGCCTGTCGGGCGACGAGGTGGGCCACCAGAGCGGGGAGACGTCGTCGCTGCACTCGTCGATGGTGAATGCGATGACAGCCGAGGGCAGCGGCGCGTACCACCCTGTGGGCCCCACCGCCTCCCAGGCTTCCAAAGGGTCGCGCGGCAAGCGGGACGGCGGTAAGTCCGCTGCCTCTCACCTCCTCATCATGATCCAGCGCCCCTTCAGCCCCGACGAGGTTGGCTCCTCCAGTAGCGAGATCGAGGCGACCCTGCTCGCCGGTGCGCTGCTCACCGTCTCCTCCGCAACCACGCTGTCCAAGGCGGCGTGGCTGCTCGGCGGCGGTGGCGGCGGGAGCAACAGCAGCAACGTAGGCGAGGAGGTGAGCAACACCTCGCGGGGCAGTGCTGTGGCGAATCAGGTGGCGCAGGACATGGTCTTCCAGCTCTGCCAACGCTCACTGACGCTGGATATTGAGATGAAGAGCTCGAAGCACGTGCAGGAGGCGCTGCGGCTGCTCAAGAACAGTATTCGCCGTGCCACCCAGGCGGTGCGGAAGTCCATGTCCAACGCCCACCTCCCACCGCCATCCGCTCCAACGTAGTGGGCAGAGTGAGTGCGTTCTCTCTCACACTCTCTTTTCCTGTCGTGCGGTGTTGCTGCGGGTGCGGTTTGCTGGGATGCGTGGTCTGTTGCTCGCGGCGCGGTGTGTGCGTGCTTTCTGCTTCTCCCTCGAGCGGCGTGTTTGTGTGGTGAGCGTACTCCTGCTACTTGCTTCTTGTACATCTAGCATCTTTCAAATGAGGTCGGAAATAAATAGAGCCGCATTGGAAAACGCACTCACACACAGACTCCTCAACGTCGAGTATTGCTGCTGTCGACCTTGAGCTGCGTGCCTCGCGTCTCAGTTGGTTGCTGCAGACTCCGCATGTGGGGTTCTTGCACCGTAGCTGGGTTGCGTCCACCTTACTGTCCTAGCTGATCGTACATGAACGGAATTGAAGACGCGGTTTGTTCGCGTGTCTTTCTACCTGTCGCGCACCGCTCCGTCGCGTTGGGTGCTCAAGATGCTAGAGCAACGTGTGTTCTTGTAAAAAAAAAAAAAACCCCTTAAACGCCCCTCCATCTCCAACCTTTTCCGGCACAGGTGGAACGTGTGCGTCTTCCCTCTTTTATCCCTATCACAGCTCTCTTTCCACCTCTTCGCGGCCTATTCTCTCTTTCTCTCTCTCTGTCTGTGCGTGTGCGTTCACGAAGTCCAGTTTTCCACCTCCATGTACAAGAAGGCACTCAACGCCTTCTTCTTGAAGGTCCACCCCGACTTTTTCCACCACGATGTGCAGCAGCAGACAGTAAACCAGAACGCCGTCGCACAGCTCAACGAGCTGCTTGCCTGGGCACGCGAGTTCAAGCAGGGCACGCTACGCCCCCCGCCGGCCACCACCATCGCCTTCACCTTCTACCGCCGCATCGAGGACACCGACGCGAACGCTGCGGCTCCATCGTTCAGTGACAGCGCAGAAACCGCAGAGAGTCGCCCACATGAGTCTTCTTTCGCGCGGCGTGGCTTCCAGAGCCCGGAAGGTGAGACGGCAGGCTCCTCGTCGTCACCGGACAGCCACACCGCTCTCATCAACTCCACCTTCGAGCTACCGCAGGGCTTCGTGGCCAGCGAATCAAACAGAGGGCTAGTGGAGCGCTCCGTGAACAAGTTCCTACGCGACCTGCTGCGACGCGCAGAGTGCATCGACTCGGTGACGGAGTCTTTATCAGTCGCAGAGGATGCGGCGGCAGCGCGACGGGAGGCGAAGCCGCTGCGCCGTCGACCCCACCCGCAGCTGAAGAGCAAGAAAGACACACGTGGTGCTGGCAAGACGCTACTGGATGAGGCGAGCGAGGCGATGCACGCGCAGTGGACGCTTACGACGGTGCCCACCATGGAGGAGCTGATGGATGCCGATCACGTCCTCTTCGCCACGGCACTCTCCCCGCTGCAGTGCTCGGCGGCCCTGCTGACCCTGCGCAACCACCTCGGTGAGCTGCACTACGAGCAGTGGGAGTCGATGCCGCTCATCATCGACGACCATTTCGACATCGGGACGGACATCACCGGCGGTCTCACCGTGCCGTGGGACTTCACACCCATCCAGTTCGTCAGCTTTCTCCACCAGAACGCTGCCGCCATCGCGAAGTGCCGCATGTCCGCGACGTCCTTCGCAACCGAGGTGGAGCAACTGATCACGGAGCTCTGCACCGCCCTGGAGCTGGACGACGTCCTCATTTCCTGCTCCCATAAGGAAGCGCTGACAACGCTGCGGCTGCTGCACCGCAACAAGGAGCTCCTCCACGGCTACGGACTGACCAACCTGACGCTCGAGCTGGGCATGCGACACGCCACACGAGCAAACGGCGTAGTGATCGTGGACGTGGCGACGCAGACGACGACGCAGCTGCGGGAGTGGCTGCAGGCGCTGAGTGGGAAGCTGGACCTGCAGCGCAAGCTCTACCGCGTGTCGAAGCAGATGCTAGAGACGACGATGTGGCACCTGAAAGAGTTCCGCGATATGGTCGAGCCAGGCGGCGTGGATGCCTTTGTGAACAACGACTGCACCTACGCGGAGCGCCTGGAGTGGGCGAAGGAACTTTTTCGCATTGGCCCCGCCCTCGCCCACTGGGACTGGCAGGACTTCACGTTTCTTTTAAGTCCGGAGCTGGATGTGGACTGGGCTCGGAAGCAGTTGCTGCTGCCGCCCAGCTTCGACGGCGACGCGCTCGTTCGTTACATCGAGGAGGTGCAGCAGGGCGCCAAGGAGAAGGAGCGGGAGGCGCTGCTGAAGGCGAGTGCGATGCGGCGCCTCACCGAGGAGGAGCTTCGCGAGCGTGCACACGCCGAAGACCTGCAGCTGTCTGAATCTCCCGAAGCGGATGAGCAGACGCGCCAGCAGATGCGGGAGAGCGAGCCACTCGTGCCGGGGACGCAGCCCATGTCCGAGGCGGTGCGGCACCTCTACCGGCAGTCCAGTCCCCACATGGATGAGTACATGTCCTCCAGCGACGACAAGGTGGACCCGCTAAGCGTGGAGCGGCCCCTCTCGCACGCCGTCACCTTCAACAGCGACACCGAGGCGGAGGAGCAGCTGAAGTGGGAGGGCTTCTACCAGGAGCCCTACGTGGACCAGGTGCCCACCGGTGACCTCGACGATCTGAACCACACGTTCCGCCTCACCAACCGCTGGCATCGTGAGGCGGCAGCGAAGAAGCTGCTGGAGGAGCTGCAGTCGACCTACGGGAAGAAGAGCCGCCGCTTTGACTACATGAAGATGGGTGATGTGCTGGAGATCAACAACGCACGGGTGCAGCCGAAGGGCTTCCCGGTGTTGGCGCGTGGTATGAAGCCGAGCGACAGTTGACCGACAGAGACGAAGACAACTTCCTTCTTGCGCTTTCAAAGCAGGTCAGGGTGAAGGACGCGCTTCCTTCTTCTGAGTCAGAGTCAACCCGTGTGTGCATTCTGCGCCGGAGCAGGCCCTGCGCGTTGTGGAAGCGGCGCTGCTCCTACGTAGTAGGCCGAGAATACGCTGTTTGTTGTCTTTTCCCTCATTAGTTTGTATATTCAAATCAATGGCGCTACCGCTTACCCACGGGAGGTGCGGGCGACAACGCATTTACTTTGCTATCTATTTTTTCGTCTCTGCCGCAGAGAACGCGGTAGAGCAAAAGAGAGGTTATGTACGCAGACTGCCTTAGTTGTTTTCCCTTCTTCACATACAAAGACACCCACTCACAGCGCTTTAGCACGCGTGTACATGAAGGTGAACTTTTTTTCTTCAGGACAGCTTCTGAGTTGTGGAGCTTAAAGCTGCACAGCTGCGACTAATTAAAGGTGAACCACACCCCAATACACACACAAAAAAAAAAACAAAAATCAAAGTTAATTAAATAGAAGGAGAAGTAGTGGAAGGCGATGGAAAAAAAAAAGAAAGAGACATGAGCTTGTCCGGCGACGCTGCCGGTGTCTGTTGCATGAAAATGTGCGTAGTCACGAAGCGGCTGCATCTTTTAAAGAGTCACTCTCTCTTTCTCTCTCCTCTCAGCTTGGGTGTTGTTGCTCCTAGCAATTTAGAGAAGTTCTATGCGTGTACGCACCGTTGCCTTAGGTAGTGACGCGACGGGTGGAGCGACTTCACACCTCTTCTCTCAAACACAGCACTTCGATCTTCTATTCTCGTCTCGTCCTCTAGACCCCCTCTTTCTGTTTTCTCGCTCCTCTTTAATGAACAAAGCAATTCGTGTCTGTATGAAAAAGTCGTAAGGTGGTGTGAAAGCAGCCTGTGTTACCGCTTGGATGGACGCGCCGCTAGGTGTGTTCGCTAATGTCCGAGACTGTGTGTCAAACGGCTGCAAGATCAGCGCCTACTGTTTTTCCTTCTCTCTGGATTTCTGTCATTGCGTTGCGTTGCTTCTGCTAAACTGCCGGCTCTTGAGTGTGTGTGCACGGGATGATCAACCTATGAAATTACTGCGTTCTTTCTGATGTTTCCTCCGATGCGAACTTCATTTGTGAATCTTCAACGAACAAAAGTCTGATGGCACACTACGGCGGAGTCAGTGGGTGATGGGGCTGCACACAGTGCTAGCCGTGCTGCGCTAGAAAAGGTCGCCGCGGAGGGTGCGATGCGGGGAGGAGCAAGCCACCTGTGTTACCGCTCGGACGGATGTGCCGAAGTGTGCATCTGCCAGTGTTCGAGATTGCGTGTCAAAAGGTCGCAAGAACTGCAGTCAATCTTACACCATTTTTGTTTTTGCCGAGGTCGCGATGCGGACTTTGCGGGGGAAAAAAAAACAAGAGGATGAGACGACGTCGAAGCAGCCTGTGTTACCGCTTGGATGGACGCGCCGCTGAGTGTGTCTGCTAATGTCCGAGACTGTGTGTCAAAAGGCTGCAAGATCAGCACCTTCTGCTTCTCTCTCTCTCTATTTCTGTCATTGCGTTGCGTTGCTGCTGCTGAGGTGCTGGTTTGTGTGTGGGTGTGTGCACGGGATGATCAACCTATGAATTACTGCGTTCTTTCTGATGTTTCCTCCGATGCGAACTTCATTTGTGAATCTTCAACGAACAAAAATCTGATGCATGGAATCGGGTTGCCAGTGGTGAAGCGGACTCAAGCAGCGACAGCGCTCAGTGAATACTGTTGTTGGTGCGCGTGGTGGGCTGCAACGAGATGAGATGTAGATGTTTGATGGAAAATAAATATTATTGTGTGAGACGCGTTCTTTCATTTTGCCTTTGTCGTGCTCCATTGGGGAGTGCTGTGTGTGTCCACTGCCGCTCGCCGCGCATTGTTCGTCAGCCGGCGTTGTCCTTGACGCTGAGACGTAACGTTCTCGGCGAGCTAAGGAAGACGCCAAAAAAACAACAACAAAAACAAACAGAGAAAGTAGAGAAGTTGAAGAGTGGGTGGTTGTGATGCGAGAAGAGGAGACAACGAACCTTCACCTTTCATACCGCAAGGTCCAGACGAACTGGGAGTAGCAGTGCGCACTCAAGGCCGTTACGCTGCTTTCGGTTAGCCAAATGAGAACATGAGTGGCCACGCAGACGGAGGCTGCTAAAGCGGACGCCGACGTGGACATTTTTTAACTATTCTATTCTCTCCTCCTCAACTTTTTATTATCATTATCATTTTGCCTCTGAGAGTGTGCTGAAAGTGCCAGCATCGAGTGCACAGCACACAAAGGAAACGCCACACACTAGCCGGCGGAACGCACTTCGCGCTTCTTTTCTGTATTACCCATATCGTCCTCCTTCCTTTTCTTTCAAAATGTCTCTTGAGACGTGGGCGGTGGCTGCGGTGGCCATCGTTGATGTGGAGGGCAGTCCCCTCCTTCTCCGCACCTACACCTCCCCGAAGGATGTCCTCAACTCCCCTGCAGCTCCTCTGCACGCCCACCTCTACGTTGGCTCAGAGGACGTGATCAAGCTTCACTTTGTCCTTCTCGCCTCTCTCGATCGCTGCGAGGAGCTGCGCGAGGCGACCGCGCTGGCCAAGGAGGCCGCCACCGCCGCGGAGTCCCTGTCTCCCTCTTCCTCTACCCCGGCCTCCACGGTGCCTAAGCGCGGGTCGGTGACGGCAGCGGCTGGGGCGAGCAGCGGCACGACGCGCAGCAACAACGCAAGCGCGATGGGCGGCCCTGGCACGGCGACGATGATCGCAAACGACTCTCTCACCGCTCCTGCTGGTGCTGCTGCCGCCGCCAACGCCGCGCGTTTGTTGTCGCCCACGACAGACGCACGTTTTCTGGGTAAGCTGTTGGAGAGCCACCGCATGCGCTCCTACGGCTTCTGCTCCGCCACGGGAATTCGCACGCTGCTCGTGACGGTGGGCAGCGACGCGCCAGCAGACGCGATGGTGCCGCTCTGCCGCGCGCTTTACGAGAGTGCCTCGGGGGCATTGTGCAACCCATTTCGCTCACCCGCGCAGAGCTATCGTGCGCAGGAGCAGCTGCTCTTTATGTCGGCGCTGACGGCGCAAAGTGATCGACCCGGCGGCGGTGCAGGCACACTCACGACGTCGCCGCTGGACGGAGCCCGTGGCAGTGCCTCGCAGGCCTCACCGGGTGCGATGACGAACACGAGTTTGACAGCGGGGAGCATCAACCGCCTTCACCTGTCGCCGGGAGCGGCGGAGTGGAGCTGGCCGCGGGCAGCGCCAACCTCGGTGGCCTCGCTGACGGCGGAACCAACGCTGGCGCTCTCGCGCACTTTCAACGCGCAGATGGAGAGTCTCCTCTCGTCCTTCACGGTGACGGCGCGGAGCTGCATCGTGCGGTAGTCGGAGAGCGTGTGTGCGTGTGTGCGCGTGTGCGATGCGGAAAGAGATGTTGGTCTGTTGGGATGACAGAAGAGCTTGAAATGAAGAGTGCGGTTCTTTTTTAAATTATTGCTCTCCACTTTTTTGTTTCCCGTGCTTAGACGAATGCTCAATGGCAGCTGATACACGAAAAGAAAAAAGAAACAGAGCAACAGCAACAACAACAAAAAAAAAATGATAATTGCACCAAAAGGGGAAAAAGCGGCGACGGCGCAGGCAGGTGCGTCCACATGAGCTCAACGGCAGAGAGCTTTGCGTATTTATTCTCTACTGGAAGCACTTGTATTAAGTGAGGCTTTTCGTTTTTGAGGTGCCAGCAGCGGATTTCGGTTAGCTCACCGCTTCGTCTCACACACTCAACAGGGGAAAGCAGTTCTCGGGTAGTGCTCGTCTTCTGATGCCGACCTTCATTGGACACGTCGGTGCCGCTTCCATGACTCGGTGTGTCGTTCACGCTGTTCTCTTCTCTTCCTGTATGCTCACTCTCACCATCTCTTTCTCTTATGCGAAATACACAACCACAAACACACGGATACACCAACCCAATGTCTTTGAAAGCCTCAGGAAAGGAAAAGAAAATAAAACATAAACGGTTCATTAGGGAGGCAAGTGAAGGCTGCTATCACAATTCGAGAACAGAAGGAACGGCGCTGCTTTTGTGCGCGATACATATTCTTCTTACTATTCTCCCTTAATTTTTGATTCAGCGGCGTTGGGATAATTTGTGTTTTTGGTTGTTGTTAGTGTAGAAGTTGTAAGTGGGTTTTTGTGCCTCTTCTCTACGTTGCTGCCTTTTTCTATTTTGTTTGCGACAAGGTAATTAGTTTGCACCCAGAAGTAGCGCAAGTTGAGTGAAAATAAGTTAGTTAGAGAGAGAAATAGAGGGCATCTGCTTCACAAAGGAGGATCTTCAAGGGTGTTTTATTACGTCTTCTTTTGCTGGTTCGAGGGATAGAATGAGTTCGGTGGAGGAGATCGATTCCTTGGCCGAGTGCCTCTACGCGAACCCGGATCGATCGGCGCGGCAGCAGGCTGAGGAGCGGCTGAATGCTCTGACGCACGAGAACGCCGATGTCGCACCGCTCAAGGCCATCTTTGCCCAGTCCAGCAATCAGTACGCCCTCCTCTTCGCTGCACAGGGCGTTGTGGTGTGGTACAAGGCGAACCGCAAGTGGCTCTCGGACGACCAGCGCTATGAGGTGGTGGTGCAGATGTGTGGCGGGTGCGTGCAGCGCGTGAGCCTTGCCGGGGCGCCGCGGCACGTTGTCTTGGCTCTCATGGGCTCCTTCGCAAAGCTGACGAAGCTGTGCTTCGAGAAGGGCAATTTCTTACTTGAGGCCCCCACGTTTGCGCTGCAGATGCTCTTCGACACCTCCGCCTCTTATAGTCGCCGCGTGAATCAGAACGGCGGGTGTGGCACGATGACCGGCGGTGGCGCTGCCGGGGAGGGGCGTACGAACGCGCAGCACAATCCCAGTACTTCCTCTGGCGGCAATGGTGGCGGTGGCAGCTCGGGTTCGACGCCGCTGCCGGCTGGTGCCTCGTCTGGCAACCTTGGCGGCTTCTTCACGGGCTTCACCCTCATCAACTGCTCTCGGGTGCCGCGCACAACGCTGAACAGTGATGCGGAGCGCAGCAAGCTCTACTACACCGCCTTGGTGCTCCTCGCAACGCTCGTGACGGAGTTCAGCAAGTACGACTCCTCGAAGCAGCTAACGTACATGAACTTCTCCACGCACCGCCGCTCCAGCAACAACTTTCGTGACGAGTGCCTTCTCGATGTCTTCGTCGCCGCCCTGTCGGAGCTGGAGGACGTCTCGTACGCCTCGTCTACGCTGGGCGAGGTCTTGGAGTTGCTGAAGAGCGTCATGACGTTTGACTTTATGGCCATCACGGTTGACGAGACGGAGGAGGCGCTGTCGTCGCAGTACCCGAGCACGTGGAAGGAGATCCTGCTGTCGCAGAGCACCCAGCAGGTTCTCTGGGGCCAACACGCCGCCCTGCCCTTCCCCCTACTGCGGAGACGGTCTTGGTGGGCCTGACCAGCCTGTGTGGCATTCGGCGCACCTTTTTCGACTCCACCGAGGAGCGGGTGCGCTACCTTGACGGCATCCTGGGCAACCTCGTGAACACGATGCAGTTGACCGACGGCCGTCTGCAGGTGCCGTCCTACGTCTCGGAGCTTGGCGAGGCATGCTATCGCCTTGTTTCGCCCTTTGGCTACCGCGACCTGCACCTCAGCAGCGCCTTCCAGCCCTTCGTGAGTGGCGTGCGGTCCATCTCGCTGGAGGTCTTCCGCATCCCGTTTGGCCAGCCCGGCTCCTTCACCACGGCCACGACGCTCCTCAATTTCTGGAGTCGCCTCGCCACGTCGCGGCGCACCTTTAGCATGTCAGAGGAATCGCCAGAGGACCTCGAGCTTGTGGCGCCGGAGCTCGTGCGGTGCTTCTTCGAGTCCCGCATGCAGAGCCCGAGCTCCAGCGGGGGGTCGAGTGACACGCACAACACCGACGCCACGGTTTACAGCATGGAGACAGACGAGGACTTCGAGGCGACGCTGGACTCCATCCTGTCCCAGACCGACGCGGTGGGCAACCTCGCCGTGCTGGACCACGCCCGCACGATGGAGCTGCTTGCCGAGTACGTGACGCGCACCCTCGGCGCCAGTGTGCTGAACAGCGCGAGTGCGACAGCGTGGCTCTTCTACACCGCTGCGGGCCTTGTGCGCCACGTGCTGAGCTCCGTGGAGCGGCCCGCCGTCGACGCCTGCTCTCTCTTCTTTGTCTTCTGCGTCGACTGCGCGAACCACCGCCGCAGCAGCGGTGGAGCGACGATGGGGTCGCCCTTGTACCCCGCCCTTTCGTGGAGCGTGCGTTGCTGCACTTTCTGACCATGACGCAGAGCGTCCTTAGCTCGTCGCGGCTGCACGAAGAGCTCGGCACCGTCGTGACGAACGTCTTCGAGTCCCGCACCGCGCTCTTCCAGTTCATTCTGAACAACACGGGCCACAACATGCATGCGCAGGGGTGAACGGCGGCCACGACGAGGAGTCGGCGCAGATCATCCGCGAGTCGATCGAGCTCATTCGCAACGCGTGCATGGACAATCCGAGCTCGATGCTAGCGGAGTTGAGGCTGGAGCTGCCGCCAGTCGTGGAGCTCCCTCTTGCTCAGTCGCGGCAGACCTACAAGCTGCGCACGAACCTGTACGCGATGCTGTGGCGCCTCTCCAGCGGTGGCACCGCCTACTCCAGCGATGCCCTGCTGACTCCACCGGTTGAGCTGTGATCAAGAGTACGCTGGGCGGCGGGGGGGCAACGCCTTACACGCCGGGGGGGAGGGGGCAACTGCCCGGGCGCGGCCTCTCCTGCGTAAAGGGGCAGGGGGGGTAGGGGTGAGTGGGGGGGTGGGCCACGCCCCCCTTTTACCCCAACCGGCGCGAGAAAGGATAGCCTCCGCTGGAGGGGGGGAGGGGGAAAGGAGGGGGCGGCACCCCCCCCCCCCCCGCGGCGCGGGGGGGGGTGTTCCCCCCCCCCCCCCGTGAGAGCAAACACCCCGAGAAAAAGGGCAAGAAAGGGGGGGGGGGGGTGGGGGGGGGGGGGACAGAAACTTAAGCCCGTGCAGGGGTGGGGGAAAAACAACAAAAACGACAAAACCACCAAAAAACCCCGGAGTGGCGTGTGTGTCTAGTGAATATAAAAAAGAAAAAAGCTTCCGCACCGTCACTGAGGAGTTCGCCTTCCGCCCCTTGACGAAGCTCGACGCTGGTGAGCTGGAGAAGGTCATCTCCTTCGTGGTGTACCTGTGCGAGGACGTGGACACGCAGACCGGCACGCTGCTGCACGGCCTCTCCTTTCTCAGCTTCGTTGCGGGGCTCATTCGCGAGGTGAAGGGCGCTGTCGACGCAGGCCGTGTCCCCTGCGCTGGACGCCCGCACGCATGGCATGTCCGGCACCCCGCCGCCCTCGCCGATGCAGCTCCCCTCCTTCTACGCGAGTCCCTCCGGTCGTCTCTCCGGCACCCCCGGCAGCATCGGTGGCCGCAGCGGCGGCGGCGGTGGCTGTGGCGGCGGTGGTGGACGCTCGGCCGGCCCTTCACCCCCGCGCTCCACCCGCCTTGCCCGCGAGGCGCTGGCCCGCACTCTGGAGCCCTTCAGCAGTCTGTGGGAGCGCCTCATCTCGGTGGCCATGAACGTCATTGTCTGCCAGGACCGTGCGCTGAGTGTGAGCTGTGCGGTGGTGTACCCCATCTTCGAGACCCACCCGCCCTTCTGGTTCTCCTTCGTGGAGGGCTTTGTGGGCACCTACCCGGAGCGGAAGCAGGGCACCGTGCGGGAGGCGCTGTCGGCGCTGTCGCACGCCGCGGAGTCGCAGGATAAGTTCTTCTCGGAGGTATTCACCTTTCGCCAGGCAATGCGCAACCTCTAACACAGGCTCGACGCGCGTGGAAGTGATGCGAAGGGGGAGACGAGGCTTCCGTGGGTGTTGGCCACTCCGCGCTCCTCTTGCTAAAGGGGCGTATGTTTTTGCTTCTTCTCCCTTTCTGCGGTGGGCCGTTCCTTCCACAACAGAGCGTGGCTGCGGGTCTAATTGCGTTTCCGCCCGGCCGTTGGTCCCACCCGCGCACTCCAGCACACACACACGCACATACAGAGATGCACACAAACACACACATATTGGATTGCGGAATAGATGCCAGGAGAGGTAGCGGAGCGTGCGAAGGTGCGGGTCAGTGACGCGTTTTTTTGTCGCCGCCCGTCTTCGCGTGCTCGCGGACTCACACACCTGCGCGCACTGCCGCGTTTCTCTCGCGAGCTAGCTCCTACAGCTTTCCCAGCCCACACACTACGAGTGGGAGACGAAGAGAGATGGAGGCGTGGCGCAGCGTGCCGTGTGGGTGAGGCTTTGAGCTTTTTGTTTTGTTTTGTTTTGTACTTTGCTTTGCAAAGTACGCGCGCACACACACCGACACACTCGATTAACACATGAGGAAGAGGGATACATGTGAGGATAATCTGCGGCGTTTCTTTCGGCCATTGCTCACCGGTCCTATGAAGGTAAGAGAGAAACATAAACGGGTTATATTTCAACGTGCAGGTGGAGATGAGATGTAAGCGAGTGACAAGTGTACGCTCTTGCAACCGGCTTTCAGTGCTGTGCGACGAGCAACGGTGACTCTTATTTGAGAGTCGTTTGTGAGTAGACCGTATCCCTCTTGCCATCGCTGCAGAGGCGAATCGTTTCGAGCGTGACGCTCCAGCCACTTGGGCACGCACTGCACCACGCTGCACAAGGCACAGGTGTCATGTTTCCCAGAGCTGTAGGTAGCTGGAGAGAGGCTTGCGTGCCTTTGCAACGCCAGTGACGGGGGAGGGCGGCGAAAAACGCCAATAAAAAAAGACTCGGTCATGTACGCCTGAAGTTCATCAACGCCGACAAGTCTTTTTCCATCTTGTTCTCCTTCTCGGGCTCCTCCTTTTTCCTATCTTCTATATTGACTGTTTGTCTCTCTCTTGTTCGTCTTCGCCCGCTGCCATTGCCACGCCACACTGGCTTCATCCCGTGCTGGCAACTTCACCTACTTGTGGAACGTAGCCGCTTGCAACACAGAAGTCTCGCCATCGCTCTTTTCTGCGAAGTACACACCAAGAGAGAGAAAGAGGAAGAGAGAGAAGAGCTGCAGCTGTGCCTTCACCACCCACAGTCCCAGCCGCTGTCACCGTACTCCCTCTTTTTCCTACTCACTACACACACACGCTAACACTAAGTGCTGC